>CM055983.1:38672500-39178348 GCA_029531755.1 Holothuria leucospilota | reverse complement strand
GCCCGTGCCTGTAGTGGGATTATGTTATTGCTGCACCCTGACAGGTTGATTACGATGGTTGATTTTCTCAGAGGAACGTTCGGTGTGGTTCTTTCTTGCCACTCTTCGTTTTACAACTGCATTCTTCGGTGTCCAAGGTAGTATATATGTACATGTCTACATGAATCTGAATGGCGAAAAAAATTTAAATCGCAATTGAAGGTGTCTAGATCATCGTTTAACAGCCCATATAAGTTTGGTCAGTGAATATGTGAGCTAATACTGGAACATGCGGTGTGAAAAACCTATTGAGGAAACTGCGTCCTTCGGACGATTAACAAGACACTTTGGTCCACGTGCGCTTAACATATATAAAATACAAAATATAAGAATCTTCCAAGGAAGGAAACTGGTACCCAACTTATTAGATAGTCCTCCATAAAACATAACCCGAACACATACTTAACTTACAACACATATAAACTACAATTACACTCAAAAACTAAAAAAGTATAAAAAGATAGAACACAACTACATAAACTACCAAATGAGAAGAAATGTGACTATCAGAAGATAAATTAAATAGTGTGTTTGACCTACACTCCTTATAATTGTTGTGGCAAGAGTTTAGTGTTTGCCCGTAGGTAAAAACAATTTTCTTCTGTAATCGTTTTTCTATCCTACATTGTGTGTAACAATCTTTCTAACACCGCCACGAGAACTGGACTTCAACTTTCTTTTCAAGAGGTATGATACATAAGACATTAAAACAATTTTATCTTTCTATCTGTTTACCTATGACTGGACAATCCTGTTCTTACTTTTTCAATAATTCATTTACTCTATTAAAGTTTTTTTCATGTCCAGAACGCAGTGTCGCGTCTGCTTGACTATCCAACCAGAGCGGAGACTGGGGGCGACTTCTCTTGTCTTACAGACTCCTGTGATACACTACACCACTGTATCTGGTTTGCGTGCCGCCCCCGGGTCGGCGCAAAATTTTTTTAAGCCGCTATTGGTTCCTCATTTCCAACACAACCCCGTTTGGTAAGGTTAAAATCTCACAACTGATCCAAACCCTGCCTTCCATCTCTTCAAAACCCACCCCTAGACCGGGTAAGTCTTATGCTGAGCATGTGTTTTTCCTACTAATTATGCCACGATATGGTGTTTGACTATTGTGTGGTGTGGCAGTCGGACATGTACAAAAGAAGTGAAAAGAAACTCTGTTGATAGATGTGCTATTACACAAACCTTTGGTTGAACAGTTGAAACGCCAAAATTTATTATGCCTACTTATGGTAAGTACCTTACAATGTGCCCTTCTGAATAAAGGCCCATTAGCCATCCACCCTTTGTTTATGAACCATAGACTGAGAAAGATCCAACACCCACTTATGTCACATAAGAGTTGATCTCCCACTAGTCCACATGATTTATCGATGGAAAGATGTGCGGGAGGACAGTTGCCGACTGCAGTATGAAAAAGCGTACCAATAACCCTGGCAAAGGTTACAATGGGCTATGATCGGAGAATGTCCTGTACATGGTCTAATCAAAGACAAAAGAGAAGGTACAATCATAATACATGAACTATGATGCTGCATACCAATAAGCAAACAAGAGGGCAATCCACGGAGTTGCTTATCTCAGCAATGCTAGCGAAACACGCCATTAAGCCATATAACTCGAACAGGAATAACTTTCTCGTCTTCCTTTGTGACATAAGGCCTACATCATACCGTGCAGTGAACCAGCTGGGAGATACGGGAGGCTAAGGAGGCTTTAGTCCCTCCGCACTTTTTCTTCTGCCGTGGGTATATTTGGGCCGTCACACGTAAACATGCATTGTATTTAGTATTGAACATATTTGTTGCGGTTGGGGAGCGGCTTTCAAAAATTGTCTCCTATGTGTCTCCCCGTTCTCTTAATAAGTGCAACTTGAATATTAAACGGCAAAATGATTAGTGTTGAAATTGAAGCTCATAGTCTATCCATATGTATTGGGTCAGGGTTTCTATGGTGTATCTTCACACATAACTCATATACATCCACTATTAATATCGGTCGCTTTTTACTTTTTGCACGCGCTCTCACAAGGTGAAAACAACAAAGCAAACTACCAGCGCGTTCGTGTCGAATGTAAATAACGCAGAAGTTCGTATTATTAATATTTCTAGATAAAAAAAATAAAAAGTACAGGGCCAAGTTTATTGCTTTTCTTGCGTCGTATACACTCCTTACGCAATCTGCGTTTTTTTGAACTATAATACATGACGTTTTCCGTAATGCGCTAATGGCCTGATTATACGCACATCGCCAACCGAATAGAAAGGTGCGTATGTCAAATCCGGCACTGCGCGGCCCTGATATTTGACCATCTCCATGCGCCTCTTTCTTTTTGTTCTGCAAAATGGACTAATTCAGTGCGGCTTTTAAACATAAAATCATTGGTGCAACGTCAAATACTAATTGAATAACCATTGCGGTAAGTGGCCCAATTCATCCTACCTGGTTGCGAACCTTTCATGTATGTGGACGATATTTTTTTGCCTTTGCTGTAGTTAATACTTACAATACTACCAAAAAAAAATTGTGATTTTTCACACCAAAACAATTTGGACCTTTGACCTTACTTCACGTGACCTTTGATCCACGGTCCGACCATGGCAACCATATATTTATGGTAGTCTTGAGAGAGCATGTTTTCATCATATGTGTGAAGTTTTCATGTACTGTTGGAATTTTTTTCCTATCCTGGAATTATACTAAAACCCTTAAGAAAATGGGATTTATCTCACAAACCTGGAATCTTTGACCTTATGCGTTGGTGATTAGCCATGGCAACCATATATTTTTGCGGTTAGCATCATACTTGTTCATCATATGTGATGAATGTTTTTTGTGTATGTGAAATGTTTCCTTCTGGAATGTATACATAAAAATCCTAAAAAAGATGTGATTTTTTTGTTCCACAAAAATTGACCTTTGACCTTAGATGTTCACGTTAGCCTTTTGATCCCGGTCACCATTGGCAACCATATCTTATGGTAAAGTTAGGCAGGTTTCATCGCGATTATGTGCGAAGTTTCATGTATTGTGGAATGTTTCCTTTCTGGAATTATACTAAACACACACACAGTACCTAAAAAAAAAATGTGGAAGTTTTCCTCACAAACATTTGATCTTTGCACCTTGGTTGCCATGGCACACCATGATCTTTTTCTGCGGTGGTATTAGGTACGTTCATCATATGTGCAAAGTTTCATGTACGTGGAATGTTTACTTCTGAAATTATACTAAAAAAACTAAAAAAATGTGATTTCTCACAAAAATTGATCTTTGACCTTGGTTGCCATGGCAACCATATATTCTGGTGGTATTAGACACGTTCATCATATGTGCAAAGTTTCATGTACGTGGAATGTTTCCTCCTGGAATTATACTAAAAATACTAAAAAACCGTGAATTTTCCCAGAAATTGAATTTGACCTCTGACCTTTGACCTTTTCTGCCGAAAGTCACGGAGACACAAGTTTACATTCTGGGGTACCTACCCACCAAATTTCAAAAGAATCGGTCTAGCCCACAAGGAGGAGTTCATGGAACACTTTTTTGCTTAAAATGTTAATATCACATGACTTTTGACCTTGGTTGCCATGGCAACCATGGCAACCATATATTTTCGTAGTGCCAGACACTCTTATTATATGTGTGAAGTTTCATGTTAATGGGATGTTTTTTCTTGGAGTTATTATATAAAGAGTGATTTTCACATAATTTGACCTTTGACCTCTGACCTTTGACCTTTACTTCCGGGAGTCAATGCAGAACTGGGGTTTCACCTAGGGCACCTTCCCACCAAATTTGAAGAAAATCGGCTTTACCGTTTTGGAGATATTAAGAAAACAAAATTGGACACACACACAAACACACGCAAACACACACACACACACTCACCCACACACACACACACGGACACGTTTTGACCCCTCCCTCCGTTATGGACTTTTGGTCACCCTGGGGTACCCCACCATGGGTTAGGACTTTAGACTAGTAACTTGTGAAAATTAACTGTTACCATGGCAACGTTTGTTATTTCTGCTGGCATTGCCGAATATAGCCCAACAGGTCAAGTGACTACAATATCTCATCCTCCTCACGGAGCGATGAGATAATAATTGGCCTTTGTCGGAAATATTCTAATCAAAGAAAATTTTGTATCAATTGAATCGGCATAACGTGCATATTATTGTGAAGTAATGCCTCTAGTCACACATATTGGGTTTTGAGTAATTGGCATAAATCCAAAATGGCCGCT
Organism: Holothuria leucospilota; assembly: GCA_029531755.1. Classification (NCBI taxonomy): domain Eukaryota; kingdom Metazoa; phylum Echinodermata; class Holothuroidea; order Aspidochirotida; family Holothuriidae; genus Holothuria; species Holothuria leucospilota. The sequence goes on along the minus strand of CM055983.1, from coordinate 39,174,048 downwards.
ATTCTTAACTTTAAGAGCCTATTTCTCCTTAAGAGTTGGTGTTATGGTGTTATCACTTACAAATCCGCTTTTAACCGATGGATAGAGACGTGACACCACATTAGCAAATTATTGTGTTAAAATACCATATGACGTATCTATGACGTCACACGGGTAAAATTACGTGATAGTAAGTCATGAGGTCTCGAAATGGCCCATAGGCCATAGTCCAGAGGCACTTCACTTGCACCCTCCACAACGCTATGACTATTTTTTTTTTTTTTTTTAGAAACCTTATGGTTCGCTGTACACTAAATCAAGTGGTAGCAGTAAGCATTTGGGGTCTCATTATTCAAAATGGCTGCCAAAACAAAATAGCGGTAAAAATCATGGATAAATAATATTAAACAATTATGAAGAAAAAATCGTTAAAATATTTTTGACACAAGTACTCTTCATATGTGTTTCCATTTTATGATGAATAATTAAAATTAATATTTGGAACTTTCCTGGCAAGGTTCAGTTCAATCAAGATGGCGTTCAAACAAAATGGCCGCCAAAATGAAAGAAATATTTTCAAAAATTATGTAAAAACATTAGAATTTTTTCCGACAAAAACTTATTTTAGGCAGCCTATGTATGCACACTGGAAAAGTTCTTTATGTCTTGTGGTTAAGGGACGTAATTTTGAAAGGACGAACCGTCCCAAAGTGTTTATTCAGAGCTTCAGGTCTTATGTCGTGCAATACAGTATAAGGAGGTTTATAGGAACAGGGATCAAGTGGGAATTTTCCAATACAATGAGAGAGCAAGGACGTGTTAAAAACGTACTAATATGTACATATATATATATATATGTATTAAGGGACGTAATTTTGAAAGGACGAACCACCCCAAAGTGTTTATAAGTGATAGTGATATATATATATATATATATATATATATATATATATATATATATATATATAGAGAGAGAGAGAGAGAGAGAGAGAGAGAGAGAGACTGGTTTGCAACGGGAAGGCTTGGTAGGATACGTAGGATCTGTGTAGAGAATTTTATTGGTCATGCAGTTTGGCTGAAGAAGGCTGATAAGACAGCCGAAAGCTTCCAACCAACATCACTGTGTTTGTGCTTTTTTTTCTTGGCACGTAGTTGAGTTTGGTATTTTCTACTCCATATATATATATATATATATATATATATCTATATATATATATATATATATATATATATATATATATATATTATATATATATAATATATATATATATATCGCCTTATGTGGTACACCACGCCCTGATTATATGTTTACCAATGTTACTAAGTGAATCACCTAGCATTGACCAGTTTAGTACGCAGGCTTGTTCCAATAATGATAATGCAAAAATCTCCTATGTTAGTCTACAAATTATGAATACAATATCCTTCGACGTGTTTCACGTAAACTTTGAAGTTCAGCATTGTAGGTCCTACATCTGTGCAAATTACTAAAACTTGAATGCATTTATATTCCCAACTTCTTATGTGTTCCCAAGATTAGTTTTTAATATATGTACCATTAGTTTCCAAAAAAGGCAAACCGAGCAAAATGTACTGTTTGCTTAATTGCTGCTAACACCAGTTTCAAACATACTAATTGCGCTGCTTTCTCTTTTCTATAGGACGGGGTGAGCTATCCAACGGACTATTCCAATGGATTGATGCACTAAGTCTAACTGATGATAACATTGTTTTCTCTCTATAAGAGCATAGAATTAAGTTTACGTAATAAAATTATGCTGTTATCTTAAGGGGGCTCATTGAGTTGATATAAATTACTTTGAAAGGATTTTAAATTAAATCATTGCATGACAATGTTTCTAAGTAGCCTCATTTCCCATGTATTGCTTCCTATAGGTACCAAAAATGTAAGAAATTTCACTTTTTGTGGACAGGGTTGTATATGATTGATATACCTAGAAGTAAAAGTGTCTGGTCACATTTTTTTCTAAATGTTTTTAATCATTAATTACCTTATCATTAATAATTCAGTTGCGTGTCAAATGTGTAGAATCTCTTTGTTTGACCATTTACCATCAAGATGTTAGTAAACCTCAACAGGTGTAAAAAAAAATCATGAAGTTTGAGAACCAACTCAAAAAACTTTGTATTAACCCAGACCTATGCGCTAAATTAGGCATACACTCAGAGGGTGAGATTCTCACATCTGATACCGCAAATAGAAACCCCTGCTAGCGCTGAGTCTGTACACCTTCACATTCTCAGGCTTAACATGAACGGTTTAACAAGGTACCAAGGCCCTGACATTGCCAATTTTGATCCCCTGCGAAAGGCGGTACTAATCTATAGAACCACGCCTGCAAGTGTAAGTATGGAAGTTTGCGTGTTCGTGTGTGTTAGTGTTTGTGCCCCTTAGCTTGTAAGCAAATATTTCGACTAGATAACAATGACGGATAATTTTTGTACTCGGTACATACATTAATCATATTAAGAGAAAGAACCAGATTGGTTGTGGTAAAGGCCAAAGGTCATTTGAGGTCACCAGAGGTCAAAAACCTGGGCCATTCAAAACAAGATGCCTTGAGGCAGGAAGCAGGGATATTTTTCATACTTGAAATGTTGATGGGTAATGGTCAGTTAATGAACCCTATCGTTTTCTGTAAAGAGTAAAGGTTATCTAAGGTCACATGAGGTGAAACTACGAAAAGCATGTTATCCCAAGATAAGAACAATGGATGCAAGTACTTTTCACACTTGGCATATTAATTTGTCATATTTAGAGAAAAAACCTCATTGTTTTTAAGGAGAGAAAGAGGTCATTTCAGATCATCACGAGTAAAAACCGAAAACCTTATGAACGCGATATTTCAAGATAAGAAGAATGGACGCCTATAATACTCAATTTATGAAGTTTTCATGTTACTAGAAACAACCTTATCGTATTTGCTGAAGATCAAATGTTTTCCGCCGTGAGGTTGCAGGCGTTGAAACCGATCAAATTGCTTAAAACAAGTTTATCAGCATAGGCATGTGGATACTTTTCATACTGAGTATATAGATTTACAATCTTGCGAAGAAGATTCATCGTTTCTATTGAACCTCAAATGTCATTTGAGGTCATCAGAGGTCAAAAACCTTAAATAGTAAAATGTAAATATAATATTACAAGACAGGAATGATGGATACTTCTCAAAATTAGTATATCGATTTTTCATATGAAAAGAAAGAACCCTATTGGTTTTGGTAGATGTCCAAGGTCATGTTTCACCAGACGTGAAACTACGAAAACATTGTTAACTGCTCGTTAACACTTTTATCTCAAGAATAGACAGCTCACCGCAGCTCCAAAGAGTGTCGCTTTGTGGCCATCGAAAAGGGAGGGTAGAATATTTTTACCATTCCATAGCTAAAGTTATCAGATACATTTTTTCACAAGCATAAATTCATAAGTAATTCTAATTTAGGTACCTGGTGTTTGATTTGTGAGGATTTTGGTACCACATAAATTGTACAAAGCTTTTAAGTAACGTGTTTGTTGGTGTACACTGAAAAAAACTAAAATGCTATTTTAGGAGCTCCACTGAGGTGCTGAAATATTTTAGCACGCTAAGAGCTAGATTTAGCACTTGAAGAGCTTATTTACTTGCTCTCATCTACAGAACACGGGTGTCGCCATATGTATAAAAGTTCACATAACTTGCCCTAAAATTTGGATAATTTCATCAAAGGTTGCAATGTTAAGAAAAAGACTCTTGACATACCTTAGTAAATTCTATTTTTATCCATATTCATTTTAAATGTAACCTGTGGTGATGGATACAGAAAGTGTGTGGTCCCTTCTACTTTCATCTTTTAATGGAATTGGGGTCTTGTAGTATTTGTTATAATAACAGTTATCAGGTTATGGATATCTTTCGATTTTAATTTTGAAAGTTTTGTTAGAAGATAAAGAGAAGAACAAATTACAGTGTTTTTGTATTTTGTTATTTCGTATAGTAGTGAATTGCAGCGTTGTTAAAGTATCAAAAAACTGAAGAATGGTAGAGAAATCGACAGCAGAGTTAGCGCTGTCTCTAAAATGTCGGGTCCATTGGACCCCGAAACCCCCGAATTCCTGGAAAACTCGGGGTCGAAGCTGAAATTTTCGGAGTCCGCTCTTTTTTTTTTTTTTTTGCTACAGTTGTTTTGGTCTGGCAAACTGTGAAAACTGTATGCAGTGTGCACTGCACAGGCGTATAATAAACACCATCTCTCTTAGCCACCATTCATGGCTTGCGCCATTTCAGGCCACGTGATCAACTAGTTATGATCCACATTCCACATGTGTGTTTAATCAATCAAAAGAGCGTACAAACACAGGACTTTGGGAGACGGGAATTCATTCATCAGTGAGACCGTGTGACATCAACCTATTTTTATTTGATGTTGTACAATGATATTCAGCTTGAGTTGCGATTCGCAAATCATTCCAGCCACAGACATGGTAACCAAATTAGCTCATGTTCAGTGGCGTAGCCAGCTTTCCCAGTCAGGGGAGGGGCGAGGACAATTTTCTTCCCGATGTTGACATTTTGTCCCGGGCTTCCCGGAACCCCAGTTTTGGGCTCGCGGTGTTCAGCCAGGATCTGGTGATTAGGGGGCACCACATATGACGTCGTAATGCCACCTGAGTTCCCCCATTCTGCCTTAATTGTTCTTCTTTTTAAGCGCCCTGCGATTGTATGCAGCGGTGGGGGATCCTGCCCTTGTCATTACATAAAGGTGCCGTCTTGGGGAAAGGGTGTAAGGGGAGGGGGATACGGGTGTCCCCTTCGCCTTTGAGAAATTTTTGTTAATTTAAGGTTACTAAGATGCAAAATGGTGCTATCTCTGGGATATTTTTGTAACTGAGAAGTGTCGATAATTTAGTGAATTCTAACTTTTGGTTAGGTAGAAGAGGAAAGTATGTTGTCTAAGAGAAGGGTATGCTGTCAGTAAACCTGAAGCCCCCCCCCCCCCTTTAAATACTTTACTTCATTCTATTTGGGGGAAGCTTTTACGCAAAAAAACGTGCGTGGAGTCCACAAAACATTCTTGGAATTTTCCTTTGCTTCTTTGCGCATTATCAAAGGGTACCTACGGCTGGCAGACACCATACCTTAAGGGCCTCCGGGGAGCTCTGGATCAATTATATAAAATAGGGTACTGACATGATTTTTACAATATTTGGCCATAAAATCTATCTTCCTCTAGGGATTTCGATATTTGTGCCCGAAAGTTTGCACACTTGTTCATGGGTCGCCCATTTTCATATCTTGTTCAGGAATAATCGATTTCACGAGAAACGATATTTTTAGGGGGCAATTTTGGATTGAAAATTGACCGTTCCGCGTTGGCAGGATTTACTCCTGACTGGAACAAAAAATAAAAAATTAACTGGTGCCAGTTGCTTTAAGATCCTGTCAGTAATCTTCTCTGCAAATTTCATTTCATTTCATGGAAGTATATCGGAGAAAATCCGAAATAAATTTGTCTTATTTTCGTCCAAAGCAATCGATTCTGCTAAGTACAAACACTTGTTTGGCGTTTTGAAGCCAAGACCGCCAAGACAACGCCAAGTGAAATCATTTAGCATTCAGTTTCGCTGTATATTTTGCGCACGAATTGGCCAAATGAACATCTTCTCTGCCAATGTATCCATGATAAAAACACAGGACTCGCTGGAGTAATCCATCTGTTTACATACAAAGCAAAGCTACACAAAGCTATGCATTGTTTGCAATTTCGCTAGTGTTTGCACAAGGCAGGGAGTTGTTACGTAACAACTCCCTGCACAGGGTAATTCGAACCAGGGAGCTGCCACAGAGTAGCAGCTCCCTGTTCGAACAATGAAAATAGTAGCCTACCCCACGAAGCGTACGCTGTTTGCTCATCTCCTCTTTGGGGTTCCCAAACATAATTACCACTGAACAACGAATATGCGGTTTGCCTACTACGTAGGCAACGGCAATAGTCGATAATGAAGGGAGCTATTTCGTTGCCCCGGTTGCTATATCTGATTCAATCTCCTTTCGAATATTGGCTGTATCGATTTAAAATATTGGATTTTTACGACATTTGCGTGTAATTTTTCTTTCAGTGGGTAATTTATACAATCGAATCAGGAATTACAAAAGATACACATATTTTTAATGAACCCAGGGTTTGGACTGTCTGAAAAATCACTACGTACCCAAAGATGAACCCTTCTCTTGTTAAGAAATCGGTTTGAATGAGATGCCATTGAAGGGCAGGAAATGTCTGTTGACAAGTAGTGTTTTCACATGTAGGTATATTGGGTGGATTGTGGATTGCAAAAGTTTCCGCGTTGAGAATATATTGTCCCGTTTTCGAATGTCACGAAGTTAGAATTGCCCAGATGTTGTCCAATCACCTTCCAATATGTTTATTTACCAAAAATGCACTTAAACTGAGACGCAGATCCAGAGGGGGCTTTCCGGGCTGTAGCGGGCCCCTTTTTCGACACCACCTTTTCAGACGGTCCTAAAGCTGCTTGACAATATGTGGTGTTTATTTTTATTGCCAGATGTCAGAAATACTACTTTTTTCCAAGTGCATAAATTTCAAGTTTTTTCCTTAGACCACCCCATTCCCTCTTTCGGGGCTTCGTACAATTGGTGCTCGTAGCTGTAGAATTTGCCCTTATGGAGTTAGTCCCCTCTGTCCCTTCCGTGCTTGAAATCCTGAATCAGCCGAAGTCGAAGTTTCCACCATTGGTGGTCTAGTTATTACCTGACATCCAGATGATACTACGGACAGTACAGAGTATTACGCCTAGCACTTCACAACGATCTTATTTTTACCAATCTTGAACGAAATCCGGACGAACCGATTCCAGCAATGAGAAATGGGAGGGAGTAAAGGTGCAGGGAGGTGATACAAGACCTCCCTAATACGTATAGCAATAGACCCCATGGGTGAAAGACTTAATTACAAGCGCGTTTCAGAATCAATGCTTTTTCGTTGTAAGTGCATTAACAATCACCATCTATACCGATAATGGCTGTACACAAAGCACTAGGTAAAAAATTTTGAAAAATGTGTAACGGAAAATACGTACTCTCAACCTTCAACATAATGCTACAAATTAGATTGAAAGATCCCATATTGAAGCGAGGCCCCTATAGAGGTTGGAGATGTACCTCTGGTTTTTTCGAAAAAATGTTTGTGATCAGAACAGATCAACATATGATTTCTTTAATAATGGTCATTAGGTGGAGTGCAAACCTTGACGAATGCGCGCAAAGCGCGCAGAAATTTTTCATTAAGTAAGATTCCCTTGACAAAACCGGTATTTATGCATCTCCGCATCAAGACACTTTAAATCCCCAACAAACCTATAAGGCAATTAAAAAGCCGGTATTTCACCGGCTCAGGTCACGTGACAGCTTTTTTCACCTGTCACCTGTCCGATGTTTGTAAGTTTTAGCTAACCTGTTCTCCATTCTTAGTCAGAAAGAGCCAAATTTTCCAACTTGTGTAAATATATGATTTGTATCAGAGAACTACGAAAATGAAATGTAAACCAAAAATTATTTGGTGACGTCACATCGGCAGACAACACTATTCATACACGCGTGCAAAATTCGGATTGATTTTCGAACAAGTAACGCTTGGTCGAACTATATAATTTATATAATGGTAGCAGAACATTTTATCGTAACACTGAATAGGTAGGAACAGTTATCGCTATAGCGTGACCATCCTTAAAACAAAGTCTGCATAAAAAAATAAATAAAAAAAAAACTTGGTCCTATTTAGAAAAATTCGGATAGGATTCAGATTGAAAATCGATGAAGTGTGAACCGCCATTAAATGTACGAAAACTTTCAGCTTGAGTAAAAAAACATTCACGGTGATGGTATGGTATATTGAAATTGGCACGAATTGCCTATTTTTATATTTATGTAAGCGAAGCTCCATAAACATATTGCTATTACCCAGGTTAAGGTCACGTGACAGTTTTTTGTCCCGGGTTTCGGGGAAAATTCTTCAGTATTAGACATGTCGTTTGCATCATGCATATGTGATAAATTGTAGATCAGAACGAAGCAAGTACAGTCGGAATAAAGGATTTTTCACTAAATAACGAGGAAATATAGAATATTTCATTATAAAAACGGATGAATGTTGTAGGTTAATGGTATGGTCTTTTCGTAGGATACGTTAGCTTGGCATAAAACTACACGATTATCTACTGCGCAAGCAGTGGTTCCTTCGTACGTCCAACTACCCAGCACAGAGTTCTGTGAACGTATGACAGCTGTGTTTATCGAAACAGCGTTGCAAGCATGCAGGTTGTTTTTTCGTACTTCCGTATCACACAGCTATAGAGCACTACCGTATCACAGCCATAGAGCAAGATATAGGAACGTTCCTATATCTTGTTCCATAACCACAGCCGCGTTTCTCGAGAACAAGCCATTTCAGCTGCATGCATAGTTAATGTTATCGACCCCTGCAGTGAGTGATACAGAAATAAACAACTGAAACCAACTCAGGCCTATTAATTGTTAGGACTTAGCCTTCTTCAGTCAAAAAGGATACCATGCACTTTGTGTTGGCCTTACTCTCGTTGTATATTGGCCTACGTGCAGAGACTGTTAGTGGCCTACAAAGATTTTTTGAAAATGTCGGCAGCATGGCCGTGCGGGCCAGGGGAGAGGAGGCGGGGGAGGTTGCCCCCAAATGTCAGACACCTGAGTGACCTGTCTAAATCGGGCAGATATTTTGTCTCAGTCGGGCGGGCCACTGGACAATTAAATTCTATACTCCAGACTCTCAGTAGAGTCGGGCAAAACTCACCGCCCTCCCTAGGCTGAGAAACAGTCCCGTAGGGCCATGGTCTGCAGCCGAGAGTGTGGTTGTCATTACATCACCCTTTTTGAAGTTTTTAAAGTAATGTAGGAGATTGGTATTTTAGGCCTAGACCTATAACGCAGTGATATTGTTGCAGCCTGGACAAGGAACGAGGCATCAAGTGATTAAACCATCATGGGCTGGGCCTAAATACTGGTTGAATTTGGCAAGATCATTTTTCTCAGTGGGCCAATTTGAACTGATATTGTGAACATTTTTCATACTGCACTGCCTTGTACCCTGCACCAGGCATGGTGTGTTAGTAACCTTGTAGTCTGATTCTTTGAAACACGACAGCTCTGTTAAAGTGATCTGTTGTATAAAAGTGATTTCTTTTTCAGTTTAATAATTTAGTGAAGTGAAAATTCCACATATAATAATCGTTTCCATAAACAGTGGCTACGGTTCCCGTAACCACATTTCTAGTTAAGCTTTGTATCTTATACATGGCGAAAACTTTTACAGGGTTTTAAAGGTCACTTTACATTTTAATACTTGTGTGTAAGTCAACTGAGGATTTTATGTGACCTCTTCCGGGATGCCAAAGTGGTCCGTGGCTGCTTTGACTCACACCTTTTAGTATGGAGTGATGGTGGACAAGTATATATCTGAGCGTTCAAGTAGAGGATGGGCATACGGTAAGAAAGTAGAGTAATGCAGGGCATGACAGATGACCAGGTCGACTGAATCAGCGAATGATTTTTTGTCAGTCACACCGATGTGAGTAGGAGCGATTTTACATCCCACTCACGCACGGATCGTCGCAAAAGTCATTTTTGTCAGTCACACCGATGTGAGTAGGAGCGATTTTACATCCACTCACGCACGGATCGTCTCAAAAGTCATGGTAGATATTTAACGTTAGTATAATATGTCGCTGATAATACCACGGATCAAATTTTCCCGAGACTGTGTGAGGCAAGAAAGATAAGTATCGAAAGCGGTAGCTAGAATGGATACATAATCCTTCCGCCCCAGTGTCAGCCTTTGAGAAAACATTAGGTAATTGCCTAACAGTTCGGAATTTTGAATTCTGATAGATATGAGATGGAAGAAAGTCACTGAAATATTAAGTCAAATGAAATAGGCTGGGTTGCCAACTTTACTATGTATAGAGGAAAGAGCTGATGGTGTTCAATGGCAGATGCTGTTCATGAAGCCACTTCGTGAAAATTGTATCAAACTTGAATTTGAGAAGTAGCCAAAGTGAAAACGATGGGTACGCAATCATTTAAAACGTTTAACAACACACCCCATCTGTCCTTTGAAAGGAACTTATTTTGAACTGTATACACGTCGAATTGATGTATTTGTAATTTTTTTAATTTGAAAATTGTTTCCCAATCCTATGGGACCATGTTCTGGAGCAGTGTGTGTTTATGAATAACACACTGTCAAGAAATTGAACCAGTAATAGAAAATCAGATTAAGGGGATTACCGTGTCAACATAGAAAATTTCTTTTTGAATTGTCACTCTCTATGATACGTAAGCCAATAATTGCGCAAAGATAAGCATAATTATGTGCAAAAATGTTAAGATACATACTCCCAACGTTGAAGTCTGAGTACATGAATGATTCACCTCCTTTTTGTCATGAAATGGTATCGTATAACAGGACGCAAAAACCCTTTTACATATCAATTGCGACTAAAAAACAAAACTTCAATGACAATACACCAAATTATTCTTTGTTTCCAACGAGAGCAAATACATGTTTATTTTAAAGACGGGGATATGCGCTCCCGAATCTCACGCAAACAGAGCACGATTTTAAGGATTGTGTTGCATGGTTCGGAAAATCATACAAGTAGGCCTTAATTATGCCTCAGAACAAATCTTTAACAAAGCACTTAACATATGAAGACGTCAAATGATAATATATCAAATGATAATATATATATATATATATATATATATACATATATATACATATATATATATATATATATATATATATATATATATATATATATATATATATATATATATATATATATATATATATATATATATATAATATATATATATATATATATATATATATATATATTAACATTAAAGGCATCTCACCAGATAACAAAAATGAGAAAATCATAAAAGATCCAGTGAAACATAATCAAGGTATAAAGTTTATTAGCTTTCAAGCTCTCCGAGCTCTTCATCAGATAACGAAAACACATGTGTAAATGAACAACCACTAAAGACTAGCCAAAACGAAAAAGAGACAATCAAGCAGAACAACAGAACAATAGTATACCAAAAAAGTGCACAGGACGAACCAAAACAGATCACGTAAGTAAGTAAAAGGGAACAGTAGACAAAAGAAAGCGAAAAGCAGCACTGAGAAAATTTAGATTCCGGAACAGAAAATGGTTACACGTGTCTAGTACGACGGTTCTTAGTTTGACAGTTAAAACCGTCATTAATATTTAGCCCCTTTGGAACTAGAGTATCAAGCTTCCAGATCCATTTCTTCTCCCTTAAGTCTAACTCCTGCTCTAAAAGTTTGGTACCATTCTCCCTTGACAAGAAGTTTTCGGTAATTAACTTATCAAAGATCTGGACAAAAAAATCAACAGTGGCCAGATAGATGTTCGTAGAGTTCAGTGCAATGGCTGCTCGAAGCTTTACCTTCCCTAAACTTTTTAAGATTAGATTTATGTCCATTAATTCTTAGCCTAAGGTCATTAGTCTGACCTACATATTGTTTAAAACAAACCGGACAGGAAATGAGGTAGATTACCCATTTAGAGGAGCACGTGGTATTTTCGTTGAAACAATGGAAATTGCGACGATTAGCAGTGCTTGTAACAATGTCACTAGCCACAAGCTTTGAACAAAGCTGACATGGCTTGGTTTTCCCTCTGTAACAAGGTCTACTGGGTTCACCCTTGGGACGAGGATTTTTTCACTTTGGCCCTCACCAAAAGGTTCTTAAGATTAGAGGGTTGACGAAAACTCACAATTGGGGGTTCCAGAACTGCCTCTCTCATTCTGCTCGAAAGATGGAGGAGAGGAAGGTATTTAGTTAGAGTCCCCTTAATATCAGGTAAACCAGGGTGGTACTGAACCGTGAAATACATACGCTTAGGTTTTTCTCCTTCGACACTAGGGGGAATAGTAGACTTACTATAAAATGACTTTAAAGCCCTATCAATCTGACAAGACACCTTCTTACGGTTATAACCACTATGGACCAAAAAGTCACACAATTCGTTGCAACGAAGACGAGCAGTAGAAGGATCAGAACAGATCCTGAGAATTTTAAGACTCTGACTGAAAGCAATACTTCGTTTAATATGGTTAGGGTGACAACTGAATAAGTACTGATGGGTACCAGTGGGCTTGGAATATAAATCAGTCGAAATTAAGACCATGGAATCACGAGAAATCGTTAGATCCAAAAAGTTAAACCTCTCCAAAGAGAAATCAAAGGTAAATTTAATTGTGGGATGTCTCGAATTAAGAGAGGACATGAATTCATCAAATTTCTTAGGCCCTGCAGTCCATACAACAAAAAAATATCATCAATAAATCTGAGCCAAACATCAGGTTTAGTATCACAATCAGCTAAGAGGTCCTGTTCTAAAATACCCATAAAGATGTTCGCATAGGACGGAGCCATCTTGGTACCAATTGCGGTGCCAGAGATCTGAAGGTAAAAGTCAGCATTAAATTCAAAAACAATACGCGTGAGAACAAAATCAGCCAGCTTACAAATCCCATTCACCAAATCAGAAGAAAAATGTTTCTTAGTAAGGGATGACCTTAAAGCTGACAAACCCTCACTATGGGAAATACTGGGGAATAAAGCGACAACATCAATGGTGGCCAAAATGGCGTTAGTGGGAAGAGGTCCTAACTGGCGCAGCTTACCAAGAAAATCGGGAGTATCACGAACGTATGAGGGTATCGAAGGAACTAGGGGCTTAATAAAATGGTCAACTAGCTCAGAAATACCCTCTGTCGGGGAACCACAACAGGAAATAACAGGACGACCGGGCGTACCAGTTTTATGAACTTTAGGGAGGAGGTAAAAGCGTGCAGCATTGGTGTTACCCGCCCAGGAGAGATATTCTCGTTTCTTCAATAGTTTCATTCTACATCACTAGATAGCGCAAGCCCTTTCCCCCTTACCATAATATGTAGGAAAAGTACACAGTTTATGTAGAGGTCGTAAATTTCATCCCATATTGCAAAGCCTAGCTACTGTTCTCTTGTGTGTCATGCGGTACGGCCAGTTGGTGAAGGATTCACCGAGCAATATTTGGTTATTTCATCGGATAGTCAGGGTTGTTTCGATACAATGCATATTATCTCCTATACCGTCTAGAGCCCCCACAGCTTTTCTTTCTAATTGTTTTTAATAATTACATAGGCCTATGTTTTTTTTTTTTTTTTTTTTTGTGAAAAATGACCCGAAAAATTTTCGCGCGCTTTGCAGTTTTACAGTTTAGATTCCGGAAAAAAACATTTAATCAACTCGGAACTTAGCTTCTCTAGTATATACAAATTTTATGCAATATATGACCCGAATGAAATGGAGGCTAGTACACAGGCTTTCCTCAAATCCCACCTCACCAATACTCGACGGCATTGGGCCGGGCTGTCGGAGTTTCGGGTCGCTGGCCGTTCGCCGGGCAAATCGTGGGGCTACCTCTACTCAACTTAATAATAAGTTAACAGACTCTGGGTGTAAAAAATCTCAGTTCCAACTAATCCACTGAAATCCATGAGGGATAACTCAACGCTGAATAATTTTGGATGAAGTCGGATAGATTGTAACAGACTTAAAGTGTAAAATTCAAATCAAACTTTACAAAATTTGCACAACAAGGACACATCTCAGGCGCGGATCCAGACATTTCGAAAAGGGGGAGGGGCTGAAAGCCCCCTTGAATATTCTCCTTGATTAGCATTATGCTAATTTTCGCGTATTTGTTATTGTTAATGTGGCGAAAAAAGGGGGGGCTGAACCCGGGAAAGCCCCTCCCCCCCCCCCTTGGATCCGCGCCTATATCTTGATGGCTTCAAAAATCCTGGCAAGCGCCACTTCCGGTGATTTGGGATGTATTAAAATCTCAGATTTTCTCGGTACGCTCCGTCCATGCAAACCTATGGTGCCGCTTTGCTTAGATAGTAAATGGGGTTCAAACTTCCAATCCTCGGACCCCAAGTCCAGGCCAGCTCAACTAATCTGTCCTCACAGAAATGTGTTTTATAAAAAAAATCAAATCAAGCTTTACATTTTTTCACAAAACTTGCACATCTTGATGGCTGCTATCGAGCCTGACAAGTGCCATTTCCGGCGATCTGGGACGTATTCGAATCTAAAATTTTCTTGGTACGCTCCGCGCCAACCTATGGTGGCACTCCGCTTAGATAGTAACAAAGATATTATAAGCATAGATTCCAAACTCCTATACCTACACTGTTACGCTCAGTGACTCCTCATGGAGACGCTAATATCGGGGCGGAAGTGTAAATTTGACATACGCGCCGTTCTATTCGGTGATCTGCGTACAAAAATAGGAACGCGTTACAGAAAATTCCATTGTTCAAAGAGGATAGCGCGGGTGCACTTTTGCAACGCGTTCTATACGCGCAGGATACATTTCTCTGTGTATTATCCGGAATGCTTGACACACACTTCTGCGCCGGCTCGGGAAGCAAACGCGCTAGTTGATTTCCCGTTGTGAACGCGTAAGAAATTAAACGCGCATATAAAGTGCGTTAAAGATACCATAGAAACTGACCAATGAGTATAGGAGAATAAGTCTGTGAACTTTAAACCAGTCATTGGGCGTTCATGTTCAAATATACTTTTGTTTAATGCTGGCTTTAAGAAGTAAAATTCCTGTAAGTGGAATTTAGTATTGAGGAGTGATACTTCTTACATTTACAATGTTTCGAAATAACAAGTATTAACACTTTTTTGAAAGACATTTATTTCCCTGTTTGTTTTCAAAACGACTGAACAGTGATCATGCAGCTCTTCCGCCCCGATATATTGGGCTCCACGGGGAGTCAACGCGCCATTTTAAGTTTGGAATCTATGCTTATAATATCTTTGGATAGTAAACGGGAGTCACCCCACAAAATCTCCAGTCCTCCAGAGCCTCCCAAACAAAAATCACTCCTGCATGGTGTTGTTGGGGTTTCCTTTTGCTTTGAATATTTTTATTTTGCTCAAATTAAAATCGGAATAATCACATTGAGCAAATGTGTTTTAGTGTGGGAAGGAGATATATATATATATATATATATATATATATATATATATATATATATATATATATATATATATATATATATATATATATATACTGTACGTAGCTTTACTGTAGCTAAAGCAGTTGCATTGTTTTACTGCGTTGTTTCACTTTATACATACACACTCTGTGAGCGCGGCCAACTCACGTGCGTCGGTCGAGTTGTGTAGGCACGGGTTTGTTTGTTTCATTTGAATCGCGTTTTACTGATCAGTTGATATTTTGCCGCCTGATGAAGGGTATGTACCCGAAACGTTGCGGAGTTTTCTCCTAAACTTTAAGCACTTTTTACTACTTTCATTGACCTATACATTTCACAAGTGCTTCGCAGTAATCGACCTTATATATATATATATATATATATATATATATATATATATATATATATATATATATATATATATATATATATATATATATATATATATATATATATATATATATATATATATATATATATATATATATATATATATATATATATATATATATATATATATATATATATATATATATATATAAAATTGCAAAAAAAAAACAGTTAATGCCTTAGATACCAACATATTTGCACCATGTTTATTAGACGTACAAAATTTTCGAAGCCCTGCTTCTTCATCAGCATACACCAAAACTGTCATATATATATATATATATATATATATATATATATATATATATATATATATATATATATATATATATATATATATATATATATATATGTATGTATATGTATATATATATATATATATATATATAAACAAGGAAACAGGCATGAAACATGTCATTGTTGACAAAAAGAGTATAGTAATATATATTCTCGAAACGAAATTTTCGACTCCCCTGGAGTCTTCTACATCGTGTTATGACTACAATGATGTAAACGCAATGAACTACACTGTAAAAAAATTCTTGTAAATTTTGCAGTAAATTACTGGCAGCTGAGCTGCCAGTAATTTACGGTGAATTTTACAGTATGGGGCAATGTAAAAACTGTAATGTTTTACAGTCCAACGGAAGTTACTGTAAAATGAATAACAGTAGAGCACTGTATTTTTTACAGTTCATTATGTAAGCTACTGTAAACAAAGGCAGTAACCTACTGTGAAAAGAGCTGCAATTTACTTTTGTTACTACAGTGCAACATTTCTGCTGGTTATAGTACACAGACTGTTACTCAAAATAAGGAAGCTCAAGGAGCAATAACTAAAATTAAATACCTGCCCACAACTTATTGGAGCACTTGATAGGAGTAAGCTTAAGGGATTTACTGTCAATAAATGCTTGGAAGAAGATATCAGGGTGTGTAGGTACTCCATTAAAAACAATACGTTACATAACTTGTGGAAGAAAACCAATTTATTGTGCAACACTTTATCAAAGAGTTTCATATAAGTAAATGCAATCATGTACCGTTCCTCACATAAGCTTGTCAAACGTTGAATATTCACAATGAGCTAAGGCCTACACACTGGACCTCACAACGATGCAGTGTATGATCCCCTTCTGTCACCATATGATACATCAATTACAATTGTAGTTGCATGGAAATGAAAAAGAAAATCAAATACTATGTAACATGTGCCTTTAACAAGAGGAGAGCCTGTAAACACTGCCCAGATATAACTTATTAAAACAATCACAATGCTGCTGTTCTAAGTATAGAACAAATAATGAAACAACTGCCAGTCCAGACACATAGTTCGGGGGAGGGGGCGGGCAGCCCACTCGTGTTTTCTGCAAAGTTCTTAAAAAATTGCTATTGCCATGATAAGTATCTTGCCGCTGAACAAATTTGGATCCCCCCTTCTAAATCTACCTCAATCTACTTTAACAACATACTGTTCCAAATATGAGCTGGTCAAATCGTCAGTATTTACAATTTTACCACAGTACTTCCTCTTCGAACTCACAAAAAGACAATGCAATAGCCATGGGATTGATCAAGTATATAAAATTTGCAGCAGCATGGAAATGAAAATAAATGAAAACAAATATCATGTTTTATGTTCCTTAATATAGCAGAGATTGTAACCATCCCTTAAACAGAACCTTTTTACGAAGATCAACTATAATACTGTAACTATAAACTAAATCGAAGGCACATAGGCTCCACAAAAATTTTGAAAACAAACATTTTTACCATGATACAAGTTTAAAAATCTCATCACTCACTCCCTGAAAAGTTGCACTCCTCTTACCAGGGATTGAGGCCATCTCACCATCTTTCAGCAAATGTGTGGCAGAGGCCGTTGTCTCTACCAAATGTTCAAATGATGTTAAAATATATTACATCTCAATGAGTGGGGGACTGCAGCGCCAGATCGCCACAATTGTAATACTAAAGTATTCTCATTAAAGCAAACCATTATTTCAAGTTGGCAAGAACTACAACAGTGCCAATTTTACTAACTTCATTATTGCCCCCGACAAACCTGATACTAAAGTGTTTGACACATTCCTCTCCCTATAGTATAGGCAAATTTTAACATGATACATGGAGTTGACTTACAGTATCCTTTTGTTAGCAGTTATTACAGTGTGCAAAATTGTGCTACTGATCGTAATTAAGGTTTATGTTTACCAATGGTAGCACGATGTCCATCTACTTTGAGTACCCTTCGTGATAGAAAGTTGCCCCCCCCCCCCATCAAATTAGGCCCCTGCGCCCGAATCAATGTTCTCCAGGCGCGTGGCCAAGGGGAACTGCCGCAACCCTCTTAAAGCATAGTTTTTGTATTTTTTAATGATTTGTTTTATGATATTGCTAGTAACTCAGAATAAAAAAATATTTAAATGCAACTTACAAGGCCTGTGAAGTACCATTTCCAGCGATCTGGAAGGCATTTTCGGCCAAACTGTTCTTGTGCGCTACGCGCCAACCTATGGTGGCGCTACGTTAAGATAGTTTGCCTACAGGTTTTGCCCCCTCCTTGGCAAATTCCAGGCATCAGGCTACGCGCATGATGTTCTTGTTGCCATGCTATTGCTCCCAATCTCCCCTCCCTGCTTTTTCTTACAAAAGTTCTAATTCATCCCTTCGCTTCATACAGTATATTTGTAATCCGACAGTGATGAATTTGAAAAGAATTCTCGCCTTCAAGTTGTGACAGGAAGTAAGTTGAACATCAGCAGCCTGTTTCTTTTTTGCATACTACTTCAAGGCGATTTGACTTCAGATTTTTTCCATCCATTAGCCCATCTTTCAAACGTCGAAAAATACTCTCAGCAATTACCAGCATACCAAACATTTTCAGTGGCGGATCGGGGGGAGGGTCGCCGACGTTCGGACCCCCTCAAATTTCCCAATTTGCCCTTTTTCAGATTTGTTTTTGTTTTTTCACTTGACTATTAAAAAACGAGACAGTTTCACAGGTAATGACGGTTGTCTAATTCCGAGGAGATCTGGTTACCCTCATCCAGTGTCGATCAATCCGCCGTAAAACTCTAGCCATGTATCGCAGAAACTTTCGGCAATATATTTGACTACGGTATGGCCCTATTCGAAACACTAACAGCGCAATCGTTTTACAGCGATGTGACCACAGTATGTCTTACTGTCTGCGTGGCAGTCAGGCATTCTTATCACTTTTCGCTTGGAAGCACCTGTGGCGTGTTTGGGCATTCAAAAGTAATACGATACCAAGTACCAGGGTTGCCATTTTGGCGTTTTAAACGCCAAAATAGGCAAATATGGCGTTTTTTACCTTTGTTGGCCGGTAAAAATTGAAAGTGCAAGCCAAACGGCATTTTGGCGTTTTTTGGCGTTTTTTGGAGCTAAATGGAAATTAAAATAAAACACCTTCTTTTTTCACCAAATTTCAAAAAAAAAACACTTCTTTTTTCCACGATTTTAATAGTCACCCGAGTGGGACGTAACGGGTTTACAGTTTACACCTCATTTGTAGTAATAATAGATTGAGTATGGTATGTAATGATATATATCGTATTAAAAACTTTGAAAACGTTGACAAGTGTTATACTGTACGTAAATACAGGGTCAATTTTCCTCAAGTAGGAGCTTGTTCTGATTTGGCGTTTTTTCAGGTGATTTGGCCGGCAATTTGGCCGGTTCCGCCACAGAAAATCTGGCAACCCTGCCAAGTACGCAGATATCACGTCATAATCACTAGCTAGCGCTAGCGGCTGCAGTTAGCGAGCTGAAATATTGGAAGAGCTTTCACTCAAAAAAGATTTGGCTGTTACTAACCTTATCGACTGTCTCAGATGTTGTAACCGTGATGTTTTCCCAAAAATATACGAGCTATTATGCTTAGGATGCGTATCACCTGTAAGTAGCTGTGAGGCTGAAAGGTCAATTTTAGGTTTGAGAGGATAAAAACTTTTCTACGCAACATGACTGTGGCTGGCAGGCCTTGCTCTTCTCCATTAGCCTACATCATGAGGTTGACATAGAAATTGACGAAATTGCAAAAGCTTCCATAGGCCAGAACACCAGAAGACTGTTCTCTAAAATTATTCTCTTTGACGATTAGTTTATCATTTTCACAATTTTACGTGCTTTCATTGTTACAAGGACACTGCTACTCGACGGTCTTATAGTCAGTACCAGGGATTTGGAAAATATTCTTTCAGTGCCCGAGTAATATTCTCCCTGCTTGCATCCTCCATTTCAAGTAGCACCTCTTTGCTATGTTCTTGTGACATAAAGAGAAAGAAGGAACAAGTATATTTTCTGCCAAAAGACAGTTTAAAGTTTAATGATCTCTACTATATTCATATCATTTTTTTTTTTTTTTTTTTTTTTTTTTTGCTGTCGATTGTAATTAGATCAAGGGAAAATTGGGGTTAATTACGTTTGACAAGTTTAAGAGCATAATTCTGAGTTCTCTTGATGTGCTATTTAGTACTTTTAGTTGAGACATTACCATAGCTTGATGGGCCAAATCGAATATTTGGTGCTTTGCTGATTTTTTACATTTCCGTCAGTGAACAAGGGAATAACATAATGTGTAAATATTTGCTGTAATGTGTAAATATTTGCCGTTTAGTAGTTGTCATGTCTACTTTGAATTAGACAGTTTTAGGAGCAACAGTCTCCTCTCCTGCCCCAAGTTTCCCCAGTTGAACCATTTTCGTAGTGGATAACAGGTGTAGTTTTTTTCGGTTCAGCGAACATTTTGTATTCATGAACTAGTGGTATGGCTATCTTATACTTAAAAGAATAACGATGAACCCTGAGCATAGGCGAAAATCTTGGGGGATGAGGAATATATCTCCCAAGTGTTTGACAAAGGGGGATAAGCTATCCGCAAATAATCACCCCGACTGTACAAGAATGATAAAAAACTTTTATGCAACTTATCACTTTCCTGTTGGGTTTTAATACCCCTCCCCCGTATAGCTACGAACCTGCCTTGGTAACCAAACATAGTTTACCTTTTGTGAGATATTTCTGGAATGCAATGAGCCTAGCCATAAGAAAGAGAAACGTTATGGAACATCAATAAGAAAACTGTGTTGGGGTGGGGTTTGTGCAATATCAAAAAATGCATCAGTCATGTTGAAACATTTTTCTCCAGAAAGTTGAACTTCAATCATGATGGTAGATAAGACTGGAAATCTTGAAGTGATGTATGTGACTAGGGCTAACACCGCCTTTGCTACACCCAGAGCACATTTAAACACCAACACCCTCTGTGTAGCGTTAAGAAGACGCTGGCAGCCTAGTCGGTCTTCTTATCCAGCCCTATGGATCTGTAGTGGGCTGCTGATGCACCTTCCAGCAATGCTTATTTGTCTTATGAGTTGTAGCCTTTATAACAGGTGTACAATGTTTAAGAATCCTTTGTTTCTCATAACAGGTGTCCCATTGGCCATAGCAAGTGCAGTCCTGGGAGGCCTCAAACCTTCTTCAGGGTTTCCAGATCTTTAAGCCCACATGACTGACTCTGCAGTAGATGATAATTACCATGTGTTTCACTTAGTAAAGCTAGTTGCCAAGTGTTACTGCAAGATCTGGTTGTACCACTTGGGAAAGGAAACAACATCGAAGTTGTCAGGACCAAGGATCAGAAAGAAACTTTGCTAACTTGTTCTTATTGAACTCACAAAACCAAACCTTGTACTGTGTACATGTGTGAGCTAAAATGTTGCACAAAGTAATTTTGAAGAACATTTTCTGCACAGTGTTTATTTCAAAGAAATCACCTTGATTCAATTTTGCAAAGTGCAAAGAATCATTCATTACATAATGTACTTTTCACCTCATTTTCAAGGTAAACTGGGATAAAAAATTGCAACCTTTGCCATCCATGCACTTCTCCAAATGAAAAATTTTTCAAAAGGAGGGGTGTTCCCATTCCCATAGACCCCTTGCCCAGGACACCTATTTAGAATGTTGCATTGGAAAATTGACCAGGCTAAATCACTGCTGCATTCACTACATTGCAGGATTATTTTAAATTTGTAGGCCAGCTAGGGTACAGCATCTATCCCTCTGAGTGGTTTTCTTCCCCCTGCCCTTACTGTCCTAACAGTTGGGTTTGAATTATTACAAATTTTAAAAATTTTAAGTTTCAAGTTTTGCCAAAGATGTAACCATTCTGCATGTAAGCCACCTTACAACAAAACTTCAAACAGAGGAAAAGCTAAAGTTTGATCTATCATGCAATAGTGCTACTAAAATCAAACTTAAGATCAATGTTAACTCTTTATGAAACAGATCCCAGAGAAGTATCACAAAATGGTCATTTGTAGTCTTTTATTATGTATGAATAATGCATCAGCACATAAGGAATAGTGTGCGCGAAGCGCGCAGAAAAAAATGTGAATGTTTAAACCAACTTATGTTCTTTCCTTACTTAATATTGCAAAATTTCCCCGTTTCCAACATTTATTTCACTCTTCGGGGACAGTAATTCTATCCCCTTTCCTTTCCGAATATACTGTAACCGATGTAATGTCCACTGGGTTTCGTACGTACTGTAATAGAAAGACCTACACATGCGGTTATGCAAGTTCGTACAATATTATGTAGTTTATTTCCGTTACCACGCCATAAGTACAAGGATTCAGCACTTGCTTTAAGTCTAACGATGTGGTTGGCATATTGCATTGTGCATAGAAGGGTCTCAGTCATATAGGCCTACTGGTAGTGTTTCGCTGCAGATATTCGTGAAACACCAGGAAAATGGTATAGCCAGGATAATTGGTAAGCACAGTGGCTAAAACTTAATTACCAATTTCTTTTCAAGTGATTCTGAATTAATATTTATGAATTGTCTCGCGGGCCGGATGAAATGGTCTCGCGGGTCGCATACGGCCCGCGGGCCGGAGGTACCCCACCCCTGCTCTATACACAATGCATAAACTGGCAATTTGGAGATTTGCCTGTGTACTGTGGGAGGTTTCCTCCAGTAGATCCTAGCATCCTGTCAAAACATTTTTCTGTTTCTTCACACACTTTGATTACACTCTGTGCTGGTTTGAAGACTCTCCCTCTGTCTTTGAGAGCAAGGAGCTTTGATGCAGCAGGATGATTTTTAGAACCTAGTGCATTACAACATTGCGTACAAAGCAGTCGCTTTTTTGCCATTTTGGCAACAAATCCAGCAATATATGAGATGGCAGCTTTCTTGTACTCAGGAAGATGGAAACTATTAGGAGTATAATCATGATCTGACTGCACTGGGTTTCTCTCATTCAGATCATACTTCCTGACAAGAGCAAGCATTTGTGAGGGTGACAGAATCATTGTTTACATATGTTGACCCACTATGAATGCCGTTTCTGCATCACTGCTTCCATCACTTTCATTTCGTAAACCTTTCTTCTTTCTTTTGGCACAACCCCAGGCACAACACTGTGTCCCACGTTTGTCAGCCGTTGATGACACTGCAAACTTTTAGTTTCGGGGGCTCTGTTTGGGTCCTAGCCACGGACTTCTTAAATACATGGACAGAGCATATTGCACTAACGTCCTATGCGTAAATTGTACACGAATAGGCTTACCAATATGGCTGTCTGCTATAGTCTTGTGTGCAAAAGTTTGGACTTGCTCAAGTGGCTCGGTATTGACAAATTTTGTGAGAAACTTGTAATATTTTCGAAAGAATGCAAGCTCAGGTCAAATTCAACAAATAGAATGGAGGACTGAGATATTGTTCTTCCATTCATACTGATATTTTGTCTGAAATGTTGCAGATTCATCGTCAAATTGGGCAAATGGTAGTAGCCCGGCGGCCATCTTGGTTAGCCAAAATTTGTTCGAACGGTGGCGACCGTATTGATTGCGTAATCCTCTGTCCATGTATTGAAGTCCGTGGTCCTAGCACAAAGATATTATAAACATAGATTCCAAACTCCTATAGAGGGATTTCATGTGACGTCACGCGCAATGGATTCCCAGGCACTGAAGGGCAAAACACACACGTAGTACGCGAGCTTACAGCTCACGCGCACGGCATAGCCATATATACTACTGTGACACAATGGACGCGTGCCCGTCAAAACCAAAGAGACGCGCGATCTTACCCTTCAAAACAAAAAAGACGCGCTGTCTTGCCCTTCAAATTGCGTCTAGTTGGTTAAAGTCACGTGACTGAAATCCCTCTATACCTACACTGTTACGCTCAGTGACTCCTCATGGAGACGCATATATCGGGGCGGAAGTGTATTTTGACATGCGCGTCGTTCCATTCCGCGATCTGCGTACAAAAATAAGAGCGTTACTGAAAATTCCATTGTTCAAAAAGGTTAGCGCGGGTACACTTTTACAACGCGTTCTATACACGCAGAATACATTTCTCTGTGTATTATCCGGAATACTTGACGCACAATTCTGCGCGCTCTGGAAACAAACGCGCTAGTTGCTTTCCCGTTGTGAGCGCGTAAGTAATAAAACGCGCATATAAAAGTGCGTCACTTGAAGATACCATAGAAACTGATCAATGAATGTCCATGAACTTGCAAACCCAGTCATTGTGTGTTCATGTTCAAGTGTAAATACGTGGAATGCCGCGTTGAAGAAATAAGTTAGTCTTGTTCAAGTGGAATTTATTGAGGCGTAGTACTTCTCCTGTCAACAACATTCCGAAATAACAAGTATTAATACTTTTGTAAAACGTCCATTTGCCTGTTTGTTTTCAAAACGACTGAACAGTGATCAGCACTTCCGCCCCGATATATTGGCCTCCATGAGGAGTCAGCGCGCCAAATGGACAGAGCATATTGCACTAACGTCCTATGCGTAAATTGTCGCCACCGTGTACGTACACGAGTAGGCTTACCAATATGGCTGCCTGCTATAGTCTTGTGTGTAAAAGTTTGGACTTGCTCCAGTGGCTCGGTATCGACAAATTGCGTGAAAAACTTGTAATATTTTCATAAGAATGCAAGCTCAGGTCAAATTCATCAAATAGAATGAAGGACTGTGATATTGTTCTTCCATTCATACTGATATTTTGTCTGAAATGTTGCAGATTCATCGTCAAATTGGGCAAATGGTGGCAACCCGGCGGCCATCTTGGTGAGCCTAAATTTGTTCGAACGGTGGCGACAGTATTGATTGCGCAATCCTCTGTCCATGTATTGAATCCGTGATTGGCCTTCATAGGGAGTCAACGCGCCATTTTAAGTTTGGAATGTATGCTTGTAATATCTTTGTCCCAGCAATAGAGACCCTATAGTGGGAGAGACTGGCCAACTTATTTCATGGGCGCCATTTTGGAGCCAAATGTTAACTACGGCCAGACATCATATACACTAGCTGTGGGTACAGTTTCCGTACAAAATGTAAAACGAAGTTGATTTACAGCGTTCTGTTCTCTTGTAGCGATCATTCGTATCGGTTGACTCTGGCTGGCACTGTCTGCCGGATCCTTTAGTTTGTCACCCTGTGAGGGGTCTAGAGAGAGGGGATGACACCCTCCATTTTGAGTAACTTGTGCTAATAGAAAGTGACGAAAATGCAGAATGGTGTATGCTATTTTGACAGTTTTAAAAGTGATTTTATTTAAAAAATCTCATTTTAGTGTGTCTTATTTTTGTTTTTGTAAGAGGGGGGTTTGTGTTTGTAAGAAGGGGGGGTCTATTCTGGGCTGGGTCTACCCGTTCTTTCTAAGAAAACTACTAGTACGTTAATGCAGGATGGCACACATGCAAAATGGTGCCTTTTCTGGGGGGAAAGTGCAAGCAAATTGAACTAATCATTTAAGATTTTTCATTATTTAGTAAAAGATTCAGGAGAGGTCTGGGGGAAGGGGTAAATATAGGGGAGCACTTCCTGGTGAGACTTTTTTATTTTATGGAAAGGCCTAGGCATGGGCGTCAATCTTTATTCGAGTGTGGGGGGACATGGCCACTTCTTTCAAAAATTTTCATAGGGGAGGGGGACACAATAACAGATCAAACATTGCTCCTGGATCTATTAGTAACATGAGAAAACTGAAACATTTGCGTAACTTTGACTTTGATGTAGGCTTTTACATGGAATACACCCGGGTCAGTCACAATTTTGTGAAAGCTAGGCCTAGGCCCATGGGCGTCAATCCTGGGGGGACAGGGGGACACGTCCCCCATGTCCCCCACATACACACATTTTGGAAAAACACCCATTGACTTCAAAATTTTACACAGTAAATTTTTGACATACAATCTTAATTGTGCCACATAGGCTACATTTGAAGTAAAGTTTGTGTTAAAAAATTGACGTATTTTTAGGAACTAAAACAAAAACATCGGCATCAGTACCTGTGAGGGGGAACAATGGCCCAATGGGGTGCCCCCTCTCCTTAGAAAATTTTTGAAAAATTAAGTGTCCTTACATGCAATCTGGTGCCACATATGCTCCCATTTGCAGTAAAAATTTGTGTTAAAAACTTTACGTATCTTTAGGAAGTAAACACAAAATCGGCATTGGGTGGGGGTATGGCTCAATGGCTCAATACCCTGAATACGCCACTACTCTTACACCTATGACTTTGGACTACAGCTCTGGTATTCCAACGTCTCTTTCGGGATGTTCTGACAACTCTCCAATAGGGTGAGGATTAGGGTTAGCCGGTTAGGCCAAAGGGTTAGGAGTTGTATTTGGGTTTATGCAGGGGCGGATGCAGGTTTTGACTAAAGGGGGGGGGGGTTGCGATATAGTTACTATCTAAGCGGAGCGCCACAATGAGTTGGCGCGAGGCGTACAGAGAAAATTTTTGGTCCAGAAGACCCCCAGATTGCAGGAAATGGCATTTCCCACGCGTTTCCTAGGCTCTTCGATCCGTATAAAAACAAGCTTTCTTTGAAATTCCCTGTGTCAGAAATTTTTATGATAAATGTCCTGTTAGAAAGTTGTCTTCCTTTTTGTGAGAGATGCATGCTATACAGCCCGATAACGATCTTGGGCGTCAGGAGTTCGGAGCATTCAGTCATTTGTTGTGCTCTCTCTAGGCACTCACAGTGACTCACTCAAAGTTGCTCGCTTGTGCTCAATAAAGAAAATTTGGTTTCTCTTTTTGAAATCTTCTGAAAGTATTTTGGTATTGGGGCCTTAAAATTCAACTGGTAGGCTTAATCGCATGCATGGGATTTTTGGTTGTCTCGTTATCAAAGCGGAGCGCGAAGATCGGTTGGCGCGGCGTCAGGGGTAGCGCCAGGATTTGCCCGACGGGGGGCCAGCGACCCGAAGCCCTGACAGCCATGATGTCGTCGAGGAACTGGTGAGGAGGGATTTGAAGAAAACTTGAGTACTAGATTATGACATTGCGGGGCATATATTTCATAATATTTGTGTATACTAGAGAAATATATTTCCGCCCTGATTTATCGTTTTTTCCTAGAATCTAAATTTTGAAATTTCAAAGCGCGCGAAGCGCGCGAAATTTTTTTGATAGGCCTACACTAAAAGAATCTGTACTTATTTGAAGCATATATATAGGTCAATTGTCAAGGCAGTTGGGCCATATCGGGCATAACCTACGCTGAACTTCCCTCCTCGGGTCACTAGCAGTATCGCACGACAGACACAAGAGAACATTAACTAGGTTTAGGAAAATAAGATGAAATGACCGACATTTACATAAATCCATGTATTCTACTTAAATTAAGTTACTTGAAAAGGTGCACTGGAAAGGGTTTGTAATATACTTTTCTATTAGTAACGGAACTGAGGAAGAGTGGGCAAAGTGGACCGAAAATTTTGGGTTTTATCGCAGAAATGACCCTTTTGAAAGCTAAAATAAGTAACCGACCAGGTCGGTAGCGACAGCATTTTCCCGACAGGGGGCCGGATCATGCAGTGACCAGAAGTTCCGACGGCCCCTATGTCGAGGGGGTTGTAAGGAGGGGATATGAAGGAGCCTAAATATCCCAAGTCATTGCAGGGCATATTTTGCATAATAGCACTGAATACTTTATGAGCCGAGTTGCGCACTGATAGTGTACTTTTGAATCTGAAACGTAAAATTGCAAAGCGCGCGAAGCGCGCGAATTTTTTTTTTTTTTTTTTTTTTACACAAAAAATATATGTAATCATTAAGAACAAAAAGAAAAAAGAAAACTGTAGGGGTTGTAGACCATATCAGGGATAACATACATTCTGTCGAAACCACCTGGACTACCCTATGACAAACCCAAACCTTTCTTCTTGAGTCGCTCACCAACTGACCGTACCGCATGACACACACAAGACAACAGCAAGTAGACTTTGCGATATGGGATGGAATTTACGATCTCTACATAAACTGTGTACTCTACCTACATGTTACTTGTTAAGTTTGACAGGTCTTGTGCTATCTAGCAATGTAGAATGGAAGTACTGAAGAAACTGGAGTGGGACTCTACCGCGCGCCTAGCGCGCCGAAAATTTTGGCTTCTTTTAAGGGAAATTGTCCTCTTGAGAGCAAAAAGCAGGTAAACCGTCGGGGCGACTTGTCGCCGTTCGGGACTACACACTTTACCGTATCGACTAAGACTCCCCGACTGTAAAAAAAACTGTAAAATTCCCCTGTCCCCCACCTGGCGCCATCACTGCGCGGCGTGAACCAAGAAAAATTGACCCCTTTCAGACCTTACAATCTATACTTAGGCCATCTTCATGTTTCATGTTTTGTATGTTTGTCATTTCCATGGAAACATTACGTTTCTTTGATACCCTCCCTTGCTGTGCAGACAACCATGTCGTCTAGAGGCACGAAGGAAAATATTCTGAAAATACCGCCCACAGGTCACTGGCACTTCCCATGTGCAAGAAACTCCAGGCAAACACCCACTCTTTTGTATGGAATAATGTTTAAACGTGATCTTGGTCATAACGTACTCTTGGATAAAAAAAAAAAAAGGAATATATTTGTGTAGCAAATGAAAGGGATCCAGTTTATAAGCGAATTTTCGATTATAATACCTTCCAGAACAATAGTAACTTCTTTAGATGTATGTTCCAACTGAACAGTCTGATTTTCCCTGAACGTCTTTATATCCAACGGATGTCCAAAGTATGATTGGCGTTCTCGATTTCTGATTATATTAAGTGATTCAAATTCAACGACAACCACTACCAGTCAACACAATATTTGAATTTTTCAGCGAGAGTACAAGCGAAAAGCTGGAGTCGCGTTCCAATTTTTTAGAACAGAGTTAGGGTCTACTGAATGCGATTTCAACCAAGATTAGAGCTGGACTTCCTCTTCATGGACTCACTGACTCTATAAGGATTTTGAACGAGAGAGAATCGGGACGATAGAAGGAAAAATACGCTGTCAGCAAACTTATAATTATGGCATGGTAATTGCATTGTTGTAACTGAAAATAACCTTCAAAACATACCGGGTAAAATAAACAATATATTATGCAAAATGAAAAAAATCCTCGAAAATCAAAGGGGGGGGGGTAAAAACCCCTAACCCCCCCCCCCCCTACTGGATCCGCCCTGTTATGTGTTGGAATATCAAGCAGTAGGAATATAGAGATGGAACCGCCATATACGGTATAGGCTAGGCCTTGTACAGAACGTCGTAGCTCTAAGGCTAAGCCTACTCTAACGTTAGGGCCTACATGTATTACCAAGTTGTATACTGTAAAGTTACGTCGCATAAGCGATCGCTATTTGATGGACTCCAATTGAACCTTCTAACTTTTACAGCCCACAGAAGCCTTCTTTTTGGACAGGATGGGAATCTATACTACTTGTAACCCTTTCTGGTCTGTTGTGCATCCAAATGCAGCACAACCTGGCCGCAATTTTGGAAACAAAACATGTCCATCTAAAACATAGGATGCGTACGTCCGGCCGTACGTACGTACAGCCTGCACAACTTCTCGAATGTACATAGGCTACTCAATACACATGATCTTCCAAGCTCGTACTTTGGCTCCAAAATGGTGCCCATACATTTCGTCCAATCAGAATGCGTATCTGAGAACACTAGTTGGCCAATCTCTCCCACTATAGGGTCTCTACCTAGCAAGATGGCGGCTATGGATAACTTTCATAGAAATTAAAGTAAGGTTGATAACTTTAGGCTTCAAGTTCAATAACGAAGCCTCTCATAATACGGGTTGCGCAATCCAGGAATTCAGATTAGTGGAAGCGTACTAGCTATTTGGTTGCTGAAGGCAAATGACTCCATGTGTCACGTGACTCGAAATTTTGCGGACACGGCAGGTCGCAACCCTCTCTATAATAGGAACCTTAGCGTCCAGTGGCGTACCTAAGACAGTTGGCGGGCGGATCCTTTCTTTGACAGTCCACTGCCGCCCTGAGGGTGGGGTATAAGAGGAGGGGTCAAACGGATGGACGTGACATTTATGTAGAGTCGCTTAGGTGCAAGTTGGTGCTGTCTTTGGTAAGGCTTTGAAATTATATTTAGTTCCTTTTTTTTCTATTTTTAGGGGGTGGAGTGGGGTAGGCGTCTAAGGTGTGGGTGACACACCTACTGTTTGAGAATCTTTTGTGTAAGTTCGATGGCTAAGATGCAAAATGGTGCTGTTTTAAGGAAAGCTTTGAACTGGTTACATTTCAAGGAATTATCATTTTAGTACCTTTTCATTGGGTTAGTTGAGTGTAAGGTAAAGGGTGCTGTCTAAATCACACACGCTTTGAGAAATTTTTGCCTTTAATTTGTATGGGTGCTTGGGCACAAAACGGTGCTTACTTTGACAAAACTTTGAATTTATTAGGCCATATATTTTAAAAACTTTCATGTTAGTGTTTTTTCGGCTGTGGTATGGCACGGTGCCACGACACAGCCCAAGACCGGCACCCGGGGACCTTTTCCTTCTTAGTGCACTATACTTGGTGGAGGGCCACTTGGATTGGTGCGTAGCACGCGTAGGTCAATTTTTGTCAAATTTGCCTCCAAAATCGACAGAAATGGCACATAGGCCTATTCGACCTCCAACGACTTGCATCTAAACCTTTTCGGAGATTTCGTGCTTTAGGAACCAAGACTTTATGAGGAAAACTTAAACTGAAAATCTTTTCAGTAAATTATTTTCTAGGAGAACACAGAACTAAAAGGTATTCTACAAGCTTATTTTTAGCATGCAATTGAGGAAACTATATGCTACTATACATAAGCATGCTGCGGCACGCTAGTTTTCTTTTCGTGGGATGGTGATGGAAAAACCGGTTTTTCAAAAATTTTTAAATTTGTTTCAAAATCATGGTTAGGGTTAAAGTCACGGTTAGGCCTACGTAGCTAAAGGATATTTGACCTGTTCTTTCATAATCCGGCGTCAGAATTACAAAAAAAATAGTCGAAAAGCTGTTATTTTGGAATTAGGGGTGTGGCCAGTTTCCAAGAAGCTGATTCGTACATTGGTATGATTCTTCCATTTCCATCCTACGAATAAAAAAACTCGCCTGCGCACCGCGTGAGAAACAATTCTAAAGATCTTTAACGTGTAGGCTTCAGTATTTTTGTGTGCATCATGTATATGAGGAAGAAGGTACATTCGTCAGTGCGAGTTACTCGCATAAAAGCCCATATACGGCGGGGGTCCCGGGAATTCACGGGGAAAATTTGAGAAAAATGAGCCTTTCTATGCGATTCTCAGGTCCCGTGGTCTTAAAAACATAAGCGGTACATTCAAGTAGGCCATGTGTCATAGCGTTTGGAAATCTCGGGGGGGGGGGGATAAGTGCCTCCTGCCCCCGCAGGCTACGGGACCTGAAATACACCCACCTGTTATGGACCAGCATTCCTTAATCATGAATGAAAAATGAAAAAAAAATCTCTATTTTTGTCACTTCTTGCAATCTGGGAGGCATTTATCACAAAAGTCTTCTTGGCACGCTATGCGCAGACTGATAGTGGCGCTTTGCTTAGATAGTCTCACATACAAGTCCTTTAATCCCGGAAGCCCTTTACCTTCGTACGCAGGTGTCGAATATGTATTCTGTACGCCTCTTTTTCACGTACCTACTCTACGAGTGCACCCAATTTAGATACAGGAGTAATACACGTCCACCGGGCCCGCAGCCATGGGCTGCGATCGCGGGGAGGGCAGGGGGACGGGGACAGGGGGACATGCCCCTCAATATTTAGGTGGGGGACATAATATCAAATGCCCCCCCCCCCCCGAGTATTTAGAGGTATACAGAAAAAATAAATGTTGTCACACACATCTTCGATATGAATAATTGCGATATTAGCCTACAGTATTAATGGCAGCTGGGGAGAACTTTAGATCAGAAATATGTGATCTGTGTCCTCTAAAATGTACCAGATTGCTTGTCTTCTAGAGGCTTCGCCCCTGGACCCCAACAGGGGACCTATGATCAGGTCCGTAGCACAGAGAGTGTATTACATGTGATATTACGGCTTCGTATGCACACCTGGATAGGACCTTAGGAAATGTACTATAGGTTTGTTTCTGCAAAAGGAGGAATTCAAGACAGATTGGGACTGGCTAGGAGTAACTTAGTTGGGAGAATTGGCGCTTTCTGGCAGATTGTTTCCTAACTAAACTCAAATTTTTTAAATTGTCTTAGCAAAAATCAAATATTTTCAATTTTGCTCCAACAGAATCCCAAATTTTTCGAAGCGCTTCGAGCGCCCAAGCGTTTCCTTTTGACACCCGTCGCTTCTGGTAGGGCTTCAGGTAGCTGGCCTCTCTATCGTAGCTTGTTCCCCACGTCGGGCATACTCTTTCACCACTACCAGCTGAGTCTGCCAGCAGGTTTTACCATGCATGACAAATAATTTTCCTGCAAAATTTCGGCGCTCTTTGCGTGCAATTTTCACGAATTTTATAAGTAGCTATGAGCACTATTAGCACAAAATTCCCAGTGAACCATTCTAGCCAAAGCTAGGTGAAGGTTCGAAGTTATATGCCGGGCAACAAGGGGTCTCCATGTAGCAACCGACCTAATACCTTGAGTAACATAACGTGACGTCTGTAAACTAAAATTACTCATATCATAATTTATTCAAAATTTACTTTTTATCATCATCCAAAATTTCAATCAAAAATACTGTAATTATCATCTGAATTGTGAGCTGTGAAGAGTTTGGTGTGCTCTCACTGTCATTCATAATACTGCTCAAAGCCCCATGCTAGCGTTCCCATTTTGTTAATGCCATGGACATTCAGGGAATTTTCCTTTGGATGTCAACAAAATCATACTGGATCACACCAAGCCTACCTTGGCAGTCCCCGGTCACCTCGCGTTCGCAAAGTAATTAACTCTTCACCTGCGTTTGTGGAACTGAAAAACCACCATCGTGATCATAGCTTTGTTCCCTTCACTTCTGGAGACTTTCCTGTTTCCACGTCTCTGTATTGCAAAAGCAGGCGGAAATTTCCACAAGAAGAGCACAATTTTCGCTCGCTTCGCGGGCATGTGCACACATACCACAGATAAGTTTAAGCTATCCATGGTCGGCTTGAGATGTCTCCTGTGGTTGACTCAAAATGTTATCACATGGTTGCACTCCTGACTACAACCATAAGCTTCTTGGGTGCCTATGAGGTGCCGGTGCCCCCTATCTTTAAACTTCCTGCATGGCTGCGGGTCTGCCTATGATGGTACCCTGTACCCCTGCCGGAGCCGCAAAGTGTTCACTCAAGCAAGTGTCCCCCCAATAGTTCTAACAGATCGTCGCCCCTGCCCGCAGCATCCCCTCCCCCATCTTGAAAATCTTCCACAGCCTATGATTTGCGTTAATATTCAACACCAGAGTTTTACCATGGTGTTGCTGGGGGGTAGGCAGAATTAAGGAGGGTCTCGGCAATGCGAGAACGCAAGAAGAAAAGGGAGTTCCATTCCTCACAATTGGGGAGAAATGTTTCTTGTGAAAATGAATGCTCTTCCTGGTTACCGGGCATTATCATTCCAACTCGTCCTTCAGAGACTCTATCCAACTTTTGTGCTGTAGGCTAGATGAATTTTAAATGCAATATTCTCGGGTCACGATCCCCACAGAGGCATTCACAGTATTGGCAATCCGACGAAAGAACACGGTCGCAATTATTTTTGCAAAATATATTTCAAACGCACACCTGATCAGTGATCATGTTTCCACATTTTGTGATAAGCCTACACATAATTTTTGGATGAAAACTTTACCAGCGTTGAAGCGTGACAAAAACTCGAAAT
Organism: Holothuria leucospilota; assembly: GCA_029531755.1. Taxonomy (NCBI): domain Eukaryota; kingdom Metazoa; phylum Echinodermata; class Holothuroidea; order Aspidochirotida; family Holothuriidae; genus Holothuria; species Holothuria leucospilota. The sequence continues at coordinate 39,140,344 of CM055983.1, read as the reverse complement.
GCGGGGGTCTCAAGCTCAGTGAATGAGAGTTGGAAGCACTGAATTGCCCAGTTTCTAGTTCCCCTCCACTATTTTCGTTTAAAATCCCTTTTTATCATTGTTTTTTTATTTCCTCTTCTTTTCTTATCTTATTTTTATTTTTCTCCACTACTTTTCTCCTTTCAGTCCTTCTTTCGTCTGCCGTGATGTCTTCGCCTGTGCAAGGGCATGTTTTAGAAGCTCTTCGTAAAGCTCTTATGTGCTGGCGAGAGGAGGAAGGAGTGGGGAAGTGGGTAAAAAGGCGGGTTAAGTGCAAGGGGCGAAGCCTTCCGAAGCCCTGGGTATTTTCAAAGTTGAGGACATTGGAATAAAGCTTTTAACTGCCCTCAGATATCACATGGTGATAGCTCAGCAGGCACCAAACACACTCGTTACTTATTAGAACATTTCATTGAACAAATGGCTACTAATCGATAAAGGATAGAAAAGAGTGATAGAAAAGGAAGCAGATCCTGTTCGAGCAATCTGATACAATTTTCCAATAATCATGTCAGTCATAAATCATAGGTGTGCTCTAACGCTCAGCAAATGCTGAATTATTAATGAAATTTAATACAACTTTTATGAAGATAGGCAGCTTACTGTGATGTAGCTCGAGGAACGCACGAACTTTTTCGTTCACCAGCCTATCTCTATAAGAGCATCAAGTGGGCCGTTACGCAGGCTAAGTGTGATGCGCTTGTCCACAAAGCTCCCTCCGCTCTGGGTGTGGTTACAGGAATTAAAAAGATGTTTCAAGTGTCTTCATGTATCACTTATGCGTTAAAAAGTAAACTAACATGTTTTCAATTTTCGAAGCATAGACAGAGTTGGATAAAAGGCCTATGTGGTCATTTGGAAAGGGTTTTCAATTTCGTGTTACTTCAACAGCAAGATAGGGCTATTGGGTTTATTGGAACATGGCGACATACAGCATCTACCTTCTTAACACTGTACTTAATACACATGCATGACATCGAGGTGTTTTGATCACTGGGGCCGCACAGACAATGTGAGATAAATTAACGAGGCCAAGACTTTTGAGAATTTGTTTACTGGGACACATTTCTTGCATAGAGGTCAACAGGTGGGAGAAGGGGAATCCCCACCCCCACCCCACCCCCAAGAAAGTGTGGGATGTCATATCCTTCGTACACTCACTTTTCACCAAAACCCTAATGAAAATATGAAATGAAATGAAATGACAAAAAATGAAATGTTTGGTTCTATTGGCCACAGTACAGCTGATTCAATAAAAACAAAGACTCGAAAATAGTGAAAACGACCGTTTAATGCCTTCGAATCATGGTAAAATGTCATAGATTTCACCACAGGTCATTCAGAATCCAACCGTTTTGGGAGCCCTTAAGCAGGAACCTGATCCCTCATTGCTAGGGCTTTGTGATTCGTGCTTGAATTAGTTGGCTTTGGTCAAGGTCATGTCCCCTCCCACTATTGTAAAGCTGTTGAACCTCTTGGTTCCTACTGAAACTTACTTCTGGTGAGGAATGGAATACCTTCCATTTTACTCTACTAGGTATATTGGCTTTTGACTGAGTATTAACTTTGGTAATTTGGCATACCTCAAATCAATGTTTTGTTGATAATGTTATTTCCCAATTTCCACCATCATTAACACATCTTGAGAAGTCCTTGATAAACACATCTGAGGAAACTCACACTAACTGTTTAAGGGGACTGCATTACTTTTTCGATTTCCTTTGAGATCAGGTCCATTCATAAAGAAGTGTAAACACCAAAGAAAAAAAATTGAATATTGCAAACAGATCATGTAAAATGCTGACTTTTATTCCTCTTAATCTTGAATGAGTCAAAATTTAATATTCTTACTATTTCAATAATATATATTTATTGTAATTTTGTATTATCTTAAACTTTGTTATAAGGCACAAAGAGTTCAAGCACATTTATGTACACAGCTAGTCAACTGCAAAAATGTTCCTCCTTAATTTTTTTTCAAAGAATGCATGATTCCAATTGGCCTTTAATGTCCTGTACACTTAATGCCCAATATTTAAATGAAGTATATGTACATTAGGGAGAATCACATTTATTGCTCAGTGGATTGCCCCCTCTCCCCCCCCCCCCCCCATTATGCATGCTTAATAAAAAACAAAGCATTTTGTGCAGGCCTACAATGTATCAAGAAAATCTGTTTCAAAGATGGGGGGGGGGGCAGAAGGAGGGAGGGAGAGATGTGGAGAAAAAGTTAGAAAAAAAGGTAAGAATGCCAGAGAATGTAAATATATCAAGGAAGGTAGAAATGATGACAAACTGTGAGGAAACTGAAAATTATACTACTTTTAAATTTTTCGAAATATCCATAAACAAATGCATAAACTTTGCACCAAACTTGATACTGTGATGTTTGTTGCTATGCTTGGTGTGTACCCCTTTTGATCAGAGTAGATTGATTGTGAAAAGTACATCTTATAGAGAGTAATATTTCATGCTATTTTCTACACATTGTCACTGTCCATACAGCCCCACTCTTTATATTGTATTTGCTTTTAAATTCATTTTTGTCACATGCTTCTAACACACCTGATGTCATTCCACTTTCATTAGATGCCCTCGATGTTTTACAGATCTCCACATTCTTGGGGTTTCTCCAGTATGCCTTACCTGGCTGTTACCCCAGGCCCTACCAACATTTACCAGTGATGCAAGTGAGTGACTATGGTTATGGTTGTTGTTGTCGTTGTTGTTGTTGTTATTATTATTATTTATTTGGTACAAACAATAGTGAAGGTACCAGGTAAGTGGGTATAGACCAGAGATCTGAAACACACACAGTGAAGTGAGTGCACCCCTTATCCTAGCTTAGATATGCTTAATAAGTAGATAAATGATAATCACATAGTCTCTTACAAAAGCTCTTCACAGAGGGAATTTCCTAAAAATCCAAAGGAAGATCATTAAAGTCTTGTAAAATAAACAAAGGGGAATAGAAAGTCTGAGTCTTTGCAGTCTAATGAAGTAGCCTTCAAGGGGCATGAATGCTAGGCCTAATGAATTGTGTACTGCAGTCACATGGCACAACCACTCCATCTTGCCCTTAAAACTCTACTTCTTCTGGCTATTCACCTGCCTTCTTAATATGTCAGGTACGATAAACACCCATTAAAGACTATTAAAGAATGTTGAACATACTTGAGACAGTTCACTGTCTTCTCCAAATCTATGGCAACATTCCACCTACATGGAATCTACCAAAAACAAAAATAATCAAAATGAGCTATGAAAGAGTAAATGTAGAGTAAATAGCTTATGTGTTGATTTCAAGTATTCCTGAAATTAAGGGGTCATTGAAAATCTAACCAGGTAAAAAAAAATCTATTCAGCAGTGAAAGAACTTAACATTTGAGGTAACATATTTAATTTCAAGCTAAAGTACAAGAGTTAACCAAAAACTGGAAACAATTTCAGTGTTTCTGTTTCCCTCTTAATAAATTTGGAAGTGAAATTTCTGATTTGTCAAGGATCTTATGAAGACTTTATCAATAGCAAGGCAAATGACAGTCTTTGAAACAATTCCTAAATCATCCTTTGACTTAAATAGCTGTTATAGTTACATGTTATGTGTCCCATTCAAATACATCCTTATGCAATACGAAGCTACTGAACACACACTGAACAAATTACTTTGCATACTGGGAGTGTTAACTTCCACATCAATCATACTGTGTGACTCTTCTTCTAAAAGCCCAAGTCCAACTCCCCTTCCCTAGACAAAATCCCAATTACAGTATGAACCCATCTCTAGATATCACAATGACCAATACCAGAGAGGTATTCAAGTCACTCTTTTCTCAGCAAGTCAAGTCAACTGAAGCTATTTTAGACTTGACTCGAGTTTCTGTGTTATTTCAATAGCAGAAAACTGCCCAGAATTTTTCAAGTCAGGTAGGGTTGGCAGGATGTGACTCGAGTCGGGAGTTGAACACAAGTCTGCCCAATTCATATTTTGCTTGCAATCAATCTTACAGACTTGTCGCTTCTATAATAAAATACTCCACTCCCATGTCTTTCCAAGATCTGTCCCCACATACTTAGTATCCGTGTGTCTTTCCCAGCTTCTACCCCACATCCTCAGCCACTCCCATCTCTTTCCAAGCTCGTCACCCACATACCCAGTATCTGTGTGTTTGGTGTGCACATTGCAGCACAACATGATCCTGCAGCAACACTATAATCTTTGCACTCAGCAGTATTACTCAAAGCAACAGTTTATAGATAGGTACATGTAAAACCTACAGATTCCCTTCATGCTTACTGATATTAAGGAAATTAAAAATTCTACTGGCTAGAAACATGATCTTTCTTCATTATGACAAACTCATTTTTATAGATTAGAACAGTCAGTAGGCTGTGTCAGAAGTGCATAGATTTAGATTGCCAAAAGATGTTTTCATAACAGGCAGGAGATACTTTGAAATTGACAGTTGGAATGGTTATATCCACATTTGTAAAATTATCCTTCAAATACTGTAGCTTCAGAAGCCTTACTTAACTTTCAAATAGCTTCCTATTGTGCAAAAGTACAAAACATTGAAGACTTCCACCACATCACATGTCCTATCCCCCTTCTTCAGGGGTAGCCATCCTGGGGGTTTGTTAACAGCATAAAAATCGAAGGTTGGTCTCCCAGTGATCCCTAGTCAGGCTCCAGGGGAAAGAAGAGGAAACTAGAGGAATTTGGAAAAAAAACATATAAAATTGATAACTTTTGCACTGAAGTACACCATAAGAAAATGTCAGGGGATTGTCTCTTTAATACTTCCTTCAGGGAAGTTTGGGTGAATTTTTATGACAAGTTCCCATACAACTTCTACCATCATTCATCCTTCTACCCACAAGTCCCCTGCATTATCAGTTTGACCAGCCGTTATTCTTAGTTTGGTTGAATAATTAAAAAAATGTCTGTTTAAACTACTGTAATTGTCAAATTTTGTTTTTTCAGTCCATTAAGTGTACTTTCATTGACCTTTGAAGATGGTTACATCTCATTCTATTGCCGTAATTTTGTAATTACCACAAGTAAATATAGGATGATGTAAAAACGTCGGCAACCTGTGGATCACAGTAGAATGTCTGAGTCATCAAGAATATCCCTAGGGTTACAACATCATTGAAGAAAATGGGGAAAGTCAAAATACTGTCAACCTTCTGCTTTCAACTTTACTAAACAGAAACCATACAAATGCAGACATACTTTTGGCACATAAACAGCACCTCCACTGATAATTAACATGCTACTCAGTAAAGTGTATCATGTTTGTTTGATTATTTTAGTCAATGTCTTTATTATTCATATAATAATTTTTTCATCATTTCATATTATGTACTGTATGTGTTACTTCCAAGCAGGCAGGTCTGCATGTGGGAGGTGATTGTGAATCATGCAGCTCTCAGAATCCAGCAAATCACATATATGGGTTCCTCTTTTCCATATTTTTGCATAAGAGGAACCCAAACCCCACCACAAATGCAACTTCAGTGCTTTTAAAGGTACTGTATGTGAGGGTTTCCCAGTGATGCTGTTGGTGGATCAAACAGCCTGAACTCACATACCTGATGTATGCTTATTTACCTCTTTTCTAGCCATTCTGTTCTCAAATTGTGACTTTTTGAAAATAATTCTGATGAAGAAGCTGAAAAATTCAATCTTAATTTTTATCCTGATTGTAAATCACAAAGCCTCAGAACCCTAGAAATCTCAAACAACAGTTTTAAATTCCCAAATTTCTAGGAGAGGACCCACACCTTTCATGCACATTTGGTGCTTTATGTGAGGGTTCTGCCCTTCAGCCCTTATATCTCAAAGCTCACGATCCATCTGCCAAATGATGATTTTTGAGGGGGTATTGTGGGACATTTTTTTGGTTATGGCTGGATACCCAGGCTTTTCACTGGGTCATAGGCCAAAAAGTTTGCTCATGACATATTTTAAACACTCCTGGAATGTCACTAACAATGCCATTTCTTGGGCATGCTCCACACCTACCCATCTCACTTGTGCTACCATGCATACCCATGAATCCCCTCACATCATTCATTCTACAAACCCACAAGTCCTTGTATTGAATTAAATCAAATGGTCTGTTTAGTGCAACTCTAATGCCATTTGAAGATAGTTATATGCTTTATTCTAATGACCACAATTTTGCTAGAACTTAAGAGCTTCCCAGGGCGAAACTACTGGACCCTACCAGGAGCCCTAAGGCAGGGGCCCTCAGGTGGGGTGCCTGGATCACTCACCCTATGATGAGTACTCTCAATCTTGGGCATCTTTGGAGCTGTTCACCATGTCTAGTCACTTTTTCCTCCTCACATTTTACTCCTGATACTTGAAAGCAGTGTAGGTGTCTACTAAAGCAAATTAAACCCACTTGGACTGTAGGACTGCAGAAATTTTGGACCTACCACTAGTCAGTAAAAGTGGGTTTCAAAATTACTGGTTAGTCTCAAAATCAATCACAACCCCCTTGAAATATGTGTGCCCCTGCCCCTTACAAAAATTAAGCCCCTGGTTAAATTTCTGCTCTCTTCACTGAAAGCAGGCTTTTTATTTATACTCAAGCTATGCAACTATCCTTCCTTTTGCCAAGGAAGATTTCAATAGTACAAATAAACTGACAAAAATATGTCAGTTTACATTACAGCAGACAGTTTAACATCACCCTGCAGGAAACCTACAGTTTGTTGCATTTTCCCACAAAAGCATGAAATTGTTTAAACTTAGCTTAACATCATCCCAAGGTTTTCCGTGATTAAAACCAATGACAGATCTTAATGTAACAGCCCATCTAGCCAGGTAATGAAAAGATATTTGGGTAGAAATGAGAGTACCTTTCAAGATGAGTTTTCTCCATGCATCTCAAGAATTGCAGCAGCTAGTTCCCTGACACCTGAAATCAGCTTGTCCTTCTCACAATAACTAAAGGAGATTCGAATGAAGTTGGTCAGCTTCCCTTCATTCTTTGTAAAACTATAACATTGAAGAAAGAATATGACAAAATTAAACATACATATTCTAATCAAATATTTCATCAATGGTGCTATATTTGAAACTATTATTACATACACAACCTCTCTTGAACTGTTTAAACTGACTGCCCTCTAAAGCTATCATACAGGCCTCCCAGCGACTTTTGAAAAATTTCAGTTCTGATTTTATACTACTGTACTTTCATTATGGTTTTTATCCTTTTTCATGCCACTGTCTGTGATGTGTATGACCAACTTATGCCATCATCTATGATAATTATGTGTTAGGTTGTCAACACCTTCCATAACCTTTTTCCTCTAATACATCGCTGTAAGCAGTTAGTCTCATAAAATATCCCATTACAGAGTAAAATGTGTTGGGCAACACCTCGACCACACTCTCCCATAGTGCCATACTAACTACCAATGGCACCTACCTGTAAAGCAGCCATCTCAAATTTAGTCTTTTAATGCACCATAGACTCTTTTCCCAATAGGAATTACAAAGGATTGTGGGATAGAATTTTGGTGTGCATCGTTTTTTGCCACAGCAAAATGCCATTGACAACAACATCGCCTACCAGAACTCTGTCCCACAATCCATTGCAATTGCTATTTGGAAAAGGGTCTATGGTACTACCATTAGACTTGGTATATGCCCACTCAAAGTGTTACCCTTCAAAACTAATCATGCCCTTAACATTTAGAGGTCAAACTCTTTTCTCAACTTATGCTGGATTGGATATTTTGACTTTGAATACCTAAAAGTAACAATGACGTAACTTAAATTGGAATCCTGCTAAATTTTGATCACTTTGAAATTTCACAGCTGAGAAAGAGAAAAGATGATCTAGGACAGGTACTCAATGTCTTAATCACACATGAAAGCTCTGACCTGTACAGGTAGCACACCACTAAATTCAGGGGAATCCTCACATAGTATATTACTTCATGACTTGAATACCTCCCCCACCCCACCCAAAAAAAAACATGAGTACAGTACAAACCATGTTGCTGAAGTGACATGTTATATGTATGTGGTAGGAAAGGAACTGAAGTACTCATCATGCAAGAATAAGGAAAACTGAAGGTAATTCTGACATGGTTTTAGCAGCATATCCTTCCACATTGCAAAATGGCATTTTGAATGAAGTTAAAATGCAGCAACTACCACCGTATTATACAAGCTCTGATCCTAGCTCAAAACAGTTAAGGGACCGTACACAAATTTGAAATCACTGTGAAAGGCCTACTCATGAGCTTTCATATGAGGGGTAGCTTGTGCCCCTGTTGGAAATTTTACAAGGGTTCAGAGGCCTCAGAACAGACCCAAATTAGTGTGTAAGTCAAAGGAGGAATAATGAGCGGTGTGCTACCTAAAGTATTTGCAGAAAATGTAAACAGTGATGGTCCCTAAACTCACAAGTGTCATGGAGGAACAACTTGTCAGCTTTCAGAAAATGAGTTATTTCTAGCCAGAACTTCTGTTGGGCACAGTAGACTCTCAATGGGAGTTGCTTTCAAAATGAAAGTCAATGGAAGAGTTAATGATGATGCACCACCCAAGGAACCAAAAGACAAAAGAAACAAGTGAAGCTATACCACAATATTCTTTTCACATGTGAAAGGGGAAGTGAAAATACTCCACACTGAAGCAGTCACTGCACACCCAGGCTCTCAAATGAACCCAGCTTAGAAAGAAGGACAACAGTAGAATCAAACCTCAAATAAGAGCAAAATAGTCTGTCTGATTGTTTTAAATAAAAGTAAGGTACTTATGTTTACAGCATACAGGGTGTATCACATTTTGTCAATAATCAAGCTTGAGCACTCCTTTTCATACAGCAATGGCTACTCACAATTTCTTCACACAAGCTTTTGCATTTAGGTTGCATGACACAATAAACAATTACTTAGTAGTAGAGCCACCAAGATGAATTGTTCAAATATCTAGAGTATACACATGAGCAGAGAAAATCCACCTCAGCCCCACTATGGTTACAAAGATGAGCTGTTCAAATAAGTATATACATGAGCAGAGAAAATCCACCTCAGCCCCACTATGGTTACAAAGATGAGCTGTTCAAATTAGTATACACATAAGCAGAGAAAGTCTACCTCAGCCCCACTATGGTTACAAAGATGAGCTGTTCAAATTCTAGAGTATATACGTAGGCAGAGAAAGTCTATCTCAGTCCCACTATGGTTGGGCTGGGAGGCTCTTAGACAGTAGGACATGAACTCTACAAACAAGTATTTCCCATACAAATGAATACAAATACCAGGACCTTTGTTAGATAACTACGGAGGTGACTTGTTACAATGAGCTAAATGTTTCAATGCTTTATCATGATTCTGTTCATATTTGGTGAATTTCCAAGAGAAAAGTAAGCCAGATTGGCATAAACATTCTAATACATACAGAAACACTGTGAGACTAGTAATATCTGTATGAGGAGAAAATTACATACACTTTTTAGATGGCAAGTCAACACGTTGGATAAAGAAGGACTTTGAAGAACAATGGACAAGTAGGAAGAAGGTTGAAAAGTAGGATAAAGGAGGATAACTAGGAGTCACTTGAAAAAAAACATCATACTTTAACAAAGGAAACAAGTGCAGTATTTGAAAGTACATAGCAATTATTAATATGCCAGGTACAAGGATAAATACTTGGGAGTATACTTTTGCACTAATAGCCTTATCCCATTTCATATCATTCTTACGATTCAAAGTATATACACCAATTACAGAAAATGTAAGACACAAGGTCACACACTTTGGACCAAATATGATTACATATGCATTTACAATGTATACAAACACATACAGACATGGTTAAGCACTGTAGGACATTTACACATATTTTGGTCAACACACATGTTCCTTCACCATCGTAATATCACACTTTTATCACAAAAATTTCTTATGGTTTTTACCCCATTTTAAGCTTTTCATGCTTGAGCCCATTTTTATCCATATTTTATGGGTTTTTTTTAGCTCATACCAGCATGCTGGTGTTAGCTGTTGTAATCACGTGGCATCACTCTATCACTCTATCTATCACTCTATCTACTGTATCTGTCTCTCTAATCTGTCTCTCTAATATGTCTGTCTGTCTGTCTGTCTATCCACACTTGTTCAAAATGCTTCTCCTCCCACATGCTTTCATGGATTTGTTTGAAACTTGGGCACAATGTTCCTTGGGTGGTGGGCCATTTGGGGTGTTCAGGAATTTTTGGTCCAAGGTCCAATGTGGACCCTAGGGCCCATTTTATGAAATTCTGCAAAATGCTTCTCCTCCTACAGATTCTCTTGTACAATGTTGATGGTTTGTCATAATGTTACTCTGTTATTGGTCCCTTCCGGGTGTTCAGGAATTTTGGGTCCAAGGCCCAAGATGGACCGTTGGGTCCATTTTGTGAAATATTGCAAAGTAACTAACTTCTTCTCTATTTAATGTTTACAGAGAGGTAAGAGCCTCTCATTATAATGCTTGGTTAGTGATCTCATTACGGTGTTCTTGAATTTTGGTCCAAGGTCCCATGTGGGCCCCAATGGCTCATTTTATGAAATTTTACAAAATAATTTTTCTCCTACAAATTGTGTTGTACAGTGTTGATGATTTGTCATAATGAAGCTCTGTTAATGGTCCTTACAAATTACTTCTCCAATTTGGGATGAAAAATACTTTTGATACCTTTCTAACCAGTTTTGTGCCACCCCTCTATTTTACCAGTCTCTCAAAATCACTTTACTACCTATTTTTCCCTGTACTGCACCCTCTTTAAAACTGTCTGTGTAGAAGAGGTCAGTCCTGTGCAGCTGTTTAGGTAAGTTCAAAGGGAGCTGCTTAATGGGATTTCCATTGGGTATTTCCATTATGTGCGCATTGTCAGAGCATGTGGGTGTGTTTGTCATAATGATGCTCTGTTAATGGTTCTTTTAGGGTGTACAGAAATTTTGGGTCCAAGGCCCAAGATGTACCCTAGGGTCCATTTTGTGAAATATTGCAAAATGGTCAATTCATCCTCCAGTTAATGTTAAACAGAGTTGCAGGCCTGTCATAATGATGCCTGGTTTGTGGTGATCTGTTTATGGTGTTCTGGAAGTTTGGGTCTAAGGTCCCATATGGGCCCTACGGCCCTTTTTATGACATGCAAATTGCTTACTCCTGCAGATTCTCTTGTACAATGCTGATGGTTTGTCATAATTATATTCGGGTAGTGGTACCTTCAGGGTGTTTAACAAGTTGGAGTCCAAGGCACAAGATGGACCACTGGGTCCATTTTGTGTAGTATTGCAAGTGATTAACTTTTCCTCCAGTTAATGTTTAACAGAGTTGACGTTCTGTTATAATGATGCTTGGTTAGTGATCTGTTTCTGGTTTTCTGGAATTTTGGTCCAAGATCCCATGTGGACCCTATGGCTCTTTTATGAAATCTGCAAAAGTGCATCTTCAACTACAGATTCTCTTGTACAGTGTTGATGGTTTGTCATAACGATACTTGAAATTTGGGTTCCAAGGCCGAAGATGGGCCCTAGGGGCTTTTGCTTTCTTAAATTGTATTCATGAAACACTTACAAAGCAAAGATAGCATGACAAATTTTTTGTGACATTCAGGAAGGTGCCATCAGGGTATGTGAGATTTAAGCCATGTGAGATTTAAGCTATTTGATGTCATTTAAAGTCATATGATGCTTGTACTAACAAACACTAGAAGCCAGGAACCCTTAATTGGTTGAAGGTATAAGCTTCAGCACCATTGGTGCTCTAGTTTACATTTTATGCCCCTCTGAGGGGCCTCTATCATGACATACCTCCTAGAAAACCAACCCCACCCTAGTGCATGCCATGTCCAGAAATCAAAACTTATGGTTTGAATAACCATAATGCAAAAATGCATTGAGGTTGTGATGAACTCACTTTACAAGGCTCTACAATACTGTAATGTTCTGGACCAATACCCCCACAATTTATGAGAAATTTCTAGAATATCTACCTTCAAATATAATGCTGACAAGGTTTTCAGACTTTGATCTCTGGGGGCCTGAAATGACTTTCCACTGAACACAAAAACATCAACAACCCTTTTGTAATAAATATGGTAATTAAACACCACGCATAAAAGTTTCTTTGAGTTCCAAATCAGAGAATATCCTGTAATGCAAGTTCTTTAAATGTTGACAGTCAGTGACTGTCACAATGGTCACTTCATATAGTGGCCATCACGACGTTACGCCAGACACTCAATAACAGCCATACGCAATTTGTTGGTCAAGGCTATTAAAACGAGAGTATTCACTCTCTGTACCCGTCAAATGACAGCTCACATCAGCATCCTCAGTAGGTTGGCTCCTGTACAGGCAACAGGCCATAATTAACAACAACAGGCCATCTTAAAAACATAATAAAAATGCTAGTCTTTCTCTCTCTAAAATATTTCATGCCACATAGGTAACCTACAATTTCCCTCCACTTCCTTAACTTTTCATAAATACGGAGCAGTAGTCCATTAACAGTTTGACCAGTTCTAGCACATTACCTGCTTCAGTTTCACTAAAATCTGTGGCTACACTCACTTCCATACCGACTCTAGTAGTCACTCCATTGGATAATATTAACCTATTCATTTCCAACGTATCTTGCATCTTTCAACTTTAACCTACTCCGCCTCCCTATGTAGCTTACCCTTGTAATATTTACATGAACTTATTATACACTATGTATACATATGTACAGATAATAACACCACCTACCATTGCAACAGTTCTGCCCCTTGCATTACTACCCAATAAACTAACAATTCCTCACTCTTGAAACTCACTAAATTCACATAACACTAACAGTACTTGCATCCCTTTATGGTGGGGGGTGGGGGGGGGGCAGAGCTTACAATATAATTTCACTTCCCAGCATGACAAATGTCTCAAAAATAAAGTTTAACTTATGGCACAGCAATACAATTACTGCAAAGCAGTTGAATTCAGCTCCATTAGCTGTCTACCACAATTCCTGGCTGTTTTTTTTTTAACCTCCTTTTGCGTGACTGAAACAAGTGTGGCCACCTTTAAGTAATTCCTATTCTTAAATTTTTTTCCAAGCGTGGCGCAGCGCAGCAACCGGTGTGATCCCCCTTAAATTTGGGAAGTATACATGCTTCCTTTCTTAAAATAATTGTTTACAAGCTTTCCAGAGTTTGACCTCTGGTGACCTCAGATGACCTTTGACCCTCATCAAAAATGATATGATACTTTCTCTAAGTTATATCATGCATCCACATGCTAAGTTAGGAGACTCCCAATGATTGCTACCTTGAAACACTGTACTGTATCATAGAAACAAGGTTTTCAGAGTTTGATATTTGATAACCTCAAATGACCCTTGACCTCAACCAAAATTAATAGTGTTCTTCCTCTTGATATAACGTGTCTACATGCTAACTATGAAGAGCATCCATGCTTCCTATCTGTAGATATCATGTTTAAATGCATCTTTTTCCCTAGTTACAGATGACAGTCTTTAAAATCAGTGGCACAAAGTTCTGGTATGGGTTTCTTTTCAGTGATTTTAGTGCAAACATTTTGTGGATATTATCTTCTTTGCATTCTCAACACGATTTTGAATTAATGCACTGATACATGGCTACTTCTGTGTTTTAGAGAAACGGACAAAAATCTTTTTTCAATACAACATACCTTGTACCTTTGGCAAAGGAAACATTATATTTTTTATTGCACAGTTCAGCAAGTGTCTCACAGTCCATTGTATCTGGCAGCTGAATCCATATGAAAAATCCACCCTAGAAATTGACAAGAAAAAGTCAACCATTTTATAGAAGTATGTTTGGAAATAAGTTTTTGAATGAAAACATCTGCATACACAGGCTCCACAAATTTTGTTTTTTGTACTTGCCTGTAGGGCTAGTTGTTTCCTAACCTCCTTGCTCACATAAACATCAACAGGCCCAATCCAGACTTAAATGGTAATTATGAATGATCACAATAGCCATGTTGCTGCACAGATCAAGTAAAGGATAATTATTGTAGATTTGGTGATTGCAGCAATAATCTCCTAGCTATTGTAGCTTTATGATACCACTTACCCAAACTTACAATGCATGAGGTAGGGCACAGACTTCTAGAAAGGTATTGAACTTCTCAGTAAGAGTTTATTTGCTTTCTATAGACATGTGTCATACTAGAAAAGTCAGTTTCAGAATGGATTTAAGAGAACTGATCTTTGGAGGAAAATTAGCAGTTAGTTTCAAAGTAAAATGTCATTAATAACATAATAACCCTGGTGCATTGAGAATATCAAGAATAAACGCACACTCGGTCTTAACACAGAATCACAGAATGACTTATGTCACTTGAAAAAAGCAGTTAAAACTAGCCAACCATTTATATTGTAACTACCAAATATTAAGTGCATAGAAGATATACATAACTGTGTGGAATTTAATTTTATTAAATGTTAAAGTAGCACATACTATTAACTCAACTAATATTAATGTGTCTTCTAAGAATAAAACTTGCTATGAAAGGTAAAATTTGAACCATGTTTTACCATAGTTAATAGACACATCCCTGGTTAGGAAACTTTACATACACCCTATACACACCACGTACAAGCCGAGTAGCTATGTTGAGACGTGCAGAGAAGTGCATCACGTGACATTGACCGTGCACACCATCGATCGAGTAGCGATATGGCTACATTGAGTGTTGTGTTGTTCAGTCATTCATGGAAATAAATTGAAGTTGATTCAAGGGTTGGAAGGGTTTCAGGAAGCTTTCAAATCAGTAAGTATTTATGAACGTTCAAATAAACGAAGAAAACCATGGCCCACAACCCCCCCCGTTTCTTGTTTGAGAAGAATTAAACTACCGAACTCTCCAATTTTGCATTGATGTATAGCGTTAGCTAAATACTATCATGTGTGAAAGTAAAAGACGGTTCGCATATATATACTTGATATAAGCACTAAATTCCACTCTTTAGGAAGAAAGTGAGTCGTTCTCAAACTGACACAGACCTGCCAACTTCTCCCCCGGTTCTACTGGGAGACTCGGTAGTTCACACGCCGACACCTCGCGGCAGAGAGATATGCATACAATACAGCGTACGAGTAGCTGCAACGAACGTGTATGCAAAGCCGCGTTGGACAAATACACCATAATTTATCCAGGTATTAATTCGAATTAATACCAGTATTAATTCCATTTTATACTGGTATATATTCACACCAATCAGATTGCAAGAAAATATACCGGTATAAAATCGAATTAATCCTGATATAAGTTAGAATTTATACGAGTATTAAATACAATTTATCCCGGTATAAATTCGAATATATACCAGTATTAATTCGAATTAATACCGGTATATATTCGCATTAATACCAGTATATTTTCCAATTAATACCAGTATTTATTCAAATTATGGTGTATTTGTCCAACGCGACTTTCCATAAACGTGGAAATACAAGGGCAACTTTCACTGTGCATTAGCGAATAACACAGCGTATACGACCGTACGATCGATTGAGTTGGCTATAAGGCTACATTTAGATGAAAATCTTCCAATCTCCCTAATTTCCCACTAATCTGGCTATATTTTGCCCTGAAAAATTTAGATTTCCCTATTTTGATCTGTTGACAATTGAGGAGGTTTTATCCGTAAAGTTGGCAGTGTATGTAGGCTACTAACTATAGCTAGTAACTCCAGCCGCAAATACCGTTCGGTGTTTGGAGGGTTTTAAGACTGAAAAGTAACAAAACCACACTTTACAAAAAAAATTTCATAATTACCATTTGATAAAGGTGCACAAGTAGTGCTACAGAAGTACTACTTTGGAGGTAGGTAGTACTTCCATAGTGGTGTATGTAACGCCTTGTGCTACGAGTACACACGTGTAGTAGAGCTAATCAACCAGCCTTGTGCACGGTTAGCGTCATGTGACTACTGAAAATCAGGATCTCAACATAGACAGTGCAGTTTGCCGAGTTTCCCCTACCAGGGATGTGTCTATTAACTATGGTTTTACATTACGATTGTATTTTTACTCCACAAAAGCAAGCTCACCTGAGGTACTCTGTATTTTATGATTCCATTTAAATCTTTGTCAAGAATCTGTTGAATGCATTCTACTTTATCCTGTTACCAGAAGAAAAGTCAGGGAGAGAGAAAGTATAAACTAACCATAATATGGTCACAACAAAAAGACTCCATGGCAATATGACATTTCCTTACAGCTACAGTACAGTTTTTTAAATCATAACTTTTGACAGCCATGTATCTACTTAAAAGTGTTACTGATAAAAAACAAAGTTACTGCATCATTCTCATTTACTATAGAGGACTAGTAAAGTCATTCTATTCATCGGAGTTTAAGATATGCCTGTGTTCATTAATCTAAGCCAACTAGTCCAAAAATTTGTATATTTTCTTTACTACTTCCATTAGTAAAGGAAGATGGGAGGGGGGTTGGAAAGGCTGGCTAAAGCCTTCAACCAAACAACAGGGGCTACAATTTGCTTCTGCTCTCACTTTTTATGGACAAAAACCCCTTATTTGTCCACTCTAAGAAATTTATCAAACTTTCTCAGGGAAAATACCAAACTTTTTCAATAACCATTCTTCCAAAAATGCACAAAAAGTAGCACCAAACTGCATCAAAGAACTCTTAAACATTCAAAAAGTTTTTAGGGAGTGGAAAAAACATTACAATCCATCATTTCTTCTCGGAACTGGTCTTTTAATTCAATAAGGACTAAATGTTCATATATTGCATAGATTAGCCATCAATAACTGAGTTGTATATTCAGAAAGCATCACAAGTTTCTCCTACATTTTGGCGACAGTGACATAAACTAGTTAGAGTTAGAGGTAGATGAGGTTTTACAGCTCAGTTTCACAAACTTTAGTGTTTAGGCTCATATGCTAAGGGACAGTTTAGTAAAGGATGTTGCATAAATAAGACTCATGGCCTACTCAACTACTGCTTTCTTGGCACATATCTGTGGTGAGATAATGTTGAAATTTATTGACTTCCTTTATAGAAGAGATTGTGCAATATTTGTGATGTCACTCTTAATACTACTCAGATTACCTGTTTTTGGCTTTTTGCTTTCCACTTAAGAAACCATTGGAACTACTAAATAAAAACAATGATATTAATGTCCTGTTGCAATGGAATGTAATCATTATGACAGCCCACTTTCCACAAAGGACTTAGCAAAAGTAACTTATTTCACAAAGTCATCTAAATGCTTTAATTTTACAAGGACACAAAAGCAGTCAAAGTGAGTACAAGAAAGACATCAAAACTTATGTCACAATCTACAACCTAACATTTTGAATTGACATTTAATGTAAGAGTATAAATTTTGGAATTGGTATTTGACCATACTGATTTCAACAGTTTGACCATTGTAATTGTTTTAAACTTTATTACCTACATCAACACTTTTAAGTGGGTGGCAAGAACTTTGCAAAGACATGAGGCTGGATTCATAACAAGTGTTTATGCTTGATTTAGTCAGTTTTCATAAAATCAAAGTGTATGGTTTTATGCATAACTCAAGCTTAAGAGCAATTGGAAGTACAAAGAGCTCTAGAAGCAGACTGATGTGTGAATTAAATTTGATAATAACTGCACTTTGCAAGTAATTTAGAGGGCAAAAGTTCTTAAGCATTTTTCAACCAAGTAATCCCAAGACAAAGGTCATTGTCTCTACATGCTTTAAAGGGAGGTTTGTTTCCACCAATGACCACACTTTAATCAGGATTTCCAGTAAAATGACTGGAAACAAATATTTAAATAATGTACTTCAATTGTGCCCTCACTGTTTTAATGCATCATCTAATACTGGGCGCACTGTTCAAGCCTACACATTTCTCTCGGTTTTTAGCAAATTGTCCCATCATTGAGAAACATATTTGAAAAGTTTGTGAGAAATTCTTATGTAACTTTGAATGAAATGAAATTTAGTGTGATGAATAACAACAAAAGTTTAAAAGTTTCACATTTTAGCAAGATGGCTGGCAACTAAAAGTGAAGGAGTTCAACATAAGGAGTGGGTCTTCTCATTGTCATTTTGACGATGCATTACTGATCCTAATATATCTGGGTATTGAGATGAGAAGTTTGAAAAGAAAGGCAAGATTTACTGTCTGTTGAAAACAAACATTTCTTCAAAGGGTCTATAGAACGTTGGATCTCCTTCCTAACACCTGCCTGGTGTGGGTGTATGGGGTATTTTCCTGCACTAAATTATATCCTTAATAGGATAAGAAATACTGGAATTTCAACTTCTTAATATATCACATGAAACTTACCCTGTAGTCATTACACACATTTAGCAAATGATCATCTACAAGACCCAGTTCCAATGCTTTACCAACAAAGCCAGATCCAAACTGAGCAAAACTACCTCCACTGTACAAGAGACCACTGGGGAAACAAATGAAAAAAACAACAGCTCCATCAAACTGCCTTATAACTTCATCATAAACTACAGCAGTGTTGGAATGATTATACCATTTTGGTATCCTAAAATTGTCACTCTAGTCCAATGCCACTACTACCTAACCAATATTACTGATAGAAATAATCATTCGTTTATACATTTAATTGTATTCCCAATATTAATTACCTCATGTAAATTAATCACACTTCTTGGGATCCCACCATCAAACCACAAATCTAAGCCATTCTCATAATGTCCATACCTGCCCACAAATTTTGCCAACACAACAGGCGGAGCTTCAATCCAGCCACATCGTAGTCCAGGAGACAGAATCTTTGAGAAACTGTTATTTGATACAACATTTCCAAAGAAATCTGGATCATCTTCTTTATCAAAATATTTGAGCCTTTTTTGAGCCATGGCAAGTTTTCTTCCAGCAGTGTCTGGTCCCCACCTGAGGGCACCATATAAATCATCACAGACTACCAATAAATGATACTTCCTAGCCAGTCTCACCACTTCTTTACAGCGTTCTGTTGGCAGAATGGAGGACAGTATGCTTACTGTATAAGCAGTTTTAGTTTTATGTTTCATGCCCTCTACTCAAAGATTACGATTTTTAACAAAAGACCAACAAAAATCACCCTACCTGACAAGATGGGTTAAAACTATTCTAGCCCTGTGTAGCAGCTCTGATAGGTGCAAAAATCATATGGAACCTGCACATGAGTTTACCTAAGTTGTGGGCATACACTGCATACTGTCTATTACATGCATCTGATCAAAGAACTGAACAGTGAATGTCAAACAAACTCATGATAAAAACTAGTCAAGTTTTGAAGGACAGCTTTTTATGGCCCTTAGCAACTACAAATGAAGGAGAAGTGAGTGGTTAACTGTAACATTAAAAGTTAACTTCAAGTTATGAACTTTTCAGGTCAATGATTTATTCAGATGTGAATTCTATGAATTGCTGTTGGGAGAGAACACTGCCCCAATTTTAAACCCTGTCAAACTACTGATACTGTAACAGACCATAGAAGGTGTTCTTTAAGCATGAAATACAAAAAAAAAATTAATATCAAGTTTGGGACAATGGCTATATGCTTAAAATTGCCTTGGTTTTTTTCTGAACCCACAAAATTCAGAAACTATTTGATCTTCAAGTCTTTCTGGCAAAATGCAGTTAAACAAACCTGGAACTCTATTTAATCAATGCAGTGCAGTCCACACACTGTAGGAAATTGACCCCCATATGAGAGAGCTTGCTTGAACTGTTTTCAAAATTTGACCTCTGGTCACCTGAGAGATGAGAGATCTACTGTATAAATGCTTCTTATCTTGAGATACTGTACTTTTCAGAGTACCTCTAATGATATGAGGTGACTTTTGACCTCTACCACAAGCAATAGGTTCTCACACTCAATATGGAACAGTCGCATACCAATTAATTATGTGAATTTTCCTTTCTTGAGATATCTTGTTCATGAGCTATTAAGCATTCATATACCAATACCAA
The DNA here is from genome assembly GCA_029531755.1 of Holothuria leucospilota. Classification (NCBI taxonomy): domain Eukaryota; kingdom Metazoa; phylum Echinodermata; class Holothuroidea; order Aspidochirotida; family Holothuriidae; genus Holothuria; species Holothuria leucospilota. The sequence goes on along the minus strand of CM055983.1, from coordinate 39,120,321 downwards.
CACCCAAGTATATCTACATAAACACACATAATTTAAATGCATAGGTTTCTCTTTTCATCCAAGTCAAAAACTGATGACAGTACTAGATTGAAAGCTGATGACATGATATACCATTCCATCACTTAATATACAGTATGACATGATGTATCATTCCATCACTTAATATACAGTATGCCATGATGTATCATTCCATCATTTAATATACAGTATGCCACGATGTCTCATTCCATCACTTAATATACAGTATGACATGATGTACAGTACCATGTACCATTCTACTATTCTGTCTACATTGTGACTTTCATTACTTCCTGTGACATGCATGATATCATTCCATCACTTCATATACAGTAAAGAATACACCAAGTAAAACAAGAATAGCACTCTCACCTTCTGAAGTGCAGCAACCTGTTGGGTTCTGAAAACATGGAATAAGGTACAACATGGACCAGTAAAGCTTCTGTTTTGAAGGAACAAACCCATCTTTTGGGTAAAACATTTGTAGCATCTTTTCAAGTTCACTAGTTACAATGCCATTCTCATCAAATGGAACTGTAAATGAAAGTAAAAGTATGTAATTTTCCATAAGTTTCATTAAAAACAATAAAAATGACAAGAGGGAAATTTACAGAGATGCAAATAGCTGTAACTCATCTCCAGGATGCATGTCAAGTTAGACATCATCTTCTATCAACATGGCATGGACACAAATAGCTATAGCCAAGACATAACATAGCTATAGCCATGGCATAGACATAATATACTTATAGCCATGGTACAGAGAATACAGCTATAGCCATGGCACAGACATAATATACCGTAGCTATGGCGATGGCACAGGCATAATATAGCTATGGCACAGACATAATATAGCTATAGCCATGACACAGACATAATATAGCTATAGCCATGGCACAGGCATAATATAGCTATAGCCATGGCACAGACATAATATAGCTATACAGCCATGGCTCAGACGTAATAGCCATGGTCATGGCACAGACATAATATAGCTATACAGCCATGGCACAGACATAATATAGCTATAGCCATGGCACAGACATAATATAGCTATAGCCATGGTACAGACATAATATAGCTATAGCCATGGTACAGACATAATATAGCTATAGCCATGGCACAGACATAATATAGCTATGGCCATGGTACAGACATAATATAGCTATAGCCATGGTACAGACATAATATAGCTATAGCCATGGCACAGACATAATATAGCTACATAGTCACGGCACAGACATAATATAGCTATGGCCATGGCACAGACATAATATAGCTATACAGCCATGGCACAGACATAATATAGCTATAGCCATGGCACAGACATAATATTGCTACATAGCCATGGCACAGACATAATATAGCTATATAGCCATGGCACAGGCATAATATAGCTATAGCCATGGCACAAACATAATATAGCTATAGCCATGGCACAGACATAATATAGCTATAGCCATGGCACAGACATAATATAGCTATAGCCATGGCAAAGACATAATATAGCTAAAGCTATGGCACAGACATAATATAGGTATAGCCATGACACAGACATTATATATAGCTATAGCCATGGCAAAGACATAATATAGCTATGGCCATGGCACAGACATAATATAGCTATGGCCATGGCACAGACACAATAAAGCTATGGCCACGGCACAGACATAATACAGCTATAGCCATGGCATAGACATAATATAGCTATGGCCATGGCACAGACATAATATAGCTATATAGCCATGGTACAGACATAATATAGCTTTGATCATCATTCAACCATTCCTTAAAGTTGATAAGCTCTTGCAACAGCCTTTCTTCCCAGGGAGAGGCTACAGTACTATACATTACATGAGATCATGCTGTTATCTCATATCATGCTACTATCCATACCATGCTGTAATCTCATATCATGCTCCTATCTCATATCATGCTATTATCTCATATCATGCTATTATCTCATATCATGCTACTATCCACATCATGCTGTTATCTCATATCATGCTACTATCTCATACCATGCTACTTTCCATACCATGCTGTTATCTCATATCATGCTACTATCTCATATCATGCTATTATCTCATATCATGCTATTATCTCATATCATGCTACTATCCACATCATGCTGTTATCTCATATCATGCTACTATCTCATATCATGCTACTATCCATATCATGCTACTATCTCATATCATACTACTATCTCATATCATGCTACTATCTCATATCATGCTACTATCTCATATCATGCTACTATCTCATATCATGCTATTATCTCATATCATGCTACTATCTCATACCGTGCTACTATCCATACCATGCTACTATCTTATATCATGCTACTATCTCATATCATCCTACTATCTCATATCATCCTACTATCTCATATCATGCTACTATCCATACCATGCTACTATCTTATATCATGCTACTATCTCATATCATGCTACTATCTCATATCATGCTACTATCTCATATCATGCTACTATCTCATATCATGCTACTATCCATACTGTATCATGCTGTTATCTCATATCATGCTACTATCTCATATCATGCTACATTATCTCATATCATGCTACATTATCTCATATCATGCTTCCATCTCATATTGTGCTTCTATCTCATGTCATGCTGCAATCTCACATCACGCTTCTATCTCATGCCATGCTACTATCTTATACAATGCTACTATCCCTAATCTGTATGTACTGTACATGACGCTTATCTTCCTGCTTTTGAAAGACAAGTTTCAACTACCTACTGAATTTCATGTTAATGTACAGTGTGAGCTGCTGTATCTTCTCTGTCTATACACTCTTATATGACTAAGTACACACACACACATCTGAAAAGATCAGCTTAGCTGTATTGTAGAAGTTTTAAATATAATACTCAACAAAAATTACAGATTTGACCTTAGATCACTTGATATTTACTTGATCCCTCCAATGGCAAAAAACATATTTTGATGTATAGAACTTGGTCTGAAGAAAATGAAAATTGAGAAAGAGTGCACTTAGGAATTTACATTTGACCTTTCATGAGATCTATGCGATTACAATCACATATATTTAGTAGTGTTTGATACAGTAGTTTCATTTTTCCTGTGAGGGTTCCATTTATCCACTTCATGTTTCTACTTGGAGATACAGCAAAAAATTTAATTTTTGGGAAATGTAAACTGACCTTTCATCTCTAACAATGGAACTTTGCTCCTAGAGATCTGCAAAACACTATAGTTTGCCATGGTAGGGCTCACATTTGATGGAAACAGGTCCAGCCTTTTAGGAGGTATTTGTCCAAAACTGTTCTTAAAAGTGTCCATATCTTCTTTTACCATTAAAAGACCTATGATTTTGGTTGCCATAACAACCACAAGTTATGGTACTACATGCAGTTTCCATTTATACCAGGTTCTCTGTCAGTTCAACCCTTAGAAGTGGGAAAAAATAGAACATTTGATCTTGACCCCCCCCAACTTTGCTTATTAAAATCTGGGAAACAAAGATTTATCATGGGCATCTTCCTACCAAGTTTGAAGAAAACCACCAAACTCTTTAGAACCAATTTTCTACCACAATTGCTCACACAAACATGTTCACACTTCCCTGAGTTAAGGACTTCAGGATAACTTGTGGTAATCTTCCAAAGATTATCTGCAAGAGTACTTACTTAAGAAAACTAATCATTACCATAGCAACTGTAACAATGGCAACTGACACTGCTTGTTAAAGCTCAACTGGCAAAGTAATCAAAATATTTTATCCTCCCTTCTAAGTGAAGAGACAACAAGAAAATAGGTCCTGTTAAAATCACCTGTAACAAGTACTTCATATTTCCCTATGACCCCTTCCCCCACTGGTTGATCCCCTGATTCATACGTTACTATCCTGTGTACGTGCTCATATAGAAATTCAAAGACTGAGTACAATTTTCTCCAAAATATTTTCAAGATTTCAGAAATAGTAACCAGGCTTTAACTATCATCTACTACTTGTTCACAAATTTATTGGCTCCATTCTAGCAATGTTTTGGTAGTTAAGTTTGTTCTAAGGTGTTGTCTAACCATGGACTACAGTATATGTCTCCCTATTTCCTGTTCTAGAGTGTCGTCTTACCATGGACTATGCGTCTCCCCATTTCCTCCATCATGGTCAGAGCTATGAAATATGATGGCTCCTCTACAAAAACAATATCACCAGTGTCAAAGAATGCAGAACAAAGGTGATGTAGACCAAACGTGGCACCAGTGGTAATAAGAAGGTCCTTGCTGCAAGAAGAATAGAAAAAAGGCTGCACAGTTTATCACTTTTTACTTGAATAAGTACCCTCAAAGCAGCCATACACTGAAATTTGTCTTAGTATGCACAGGGCTACAGTTCTACATAGCAGTGAACCTAGTATGGGTTATACATGTACAGTATGGGTACTCCCCAGAATTGACAGTGCTCTGTAAAATCAATGATGCCTTAAAGACCCATCACAGCCAAGGGGAGCCCTTCTTGTCTAGGTCCACAATTCAAGCCAAAATCCATTATCAAACTTACACATAGTTAGTCATGTCCTGCAGAACTGGCATTGTTTCTGCCAAAGGTCACAATACCATTGCACAATTGTTAATGCTGTGTTTACATGGAGGGGTGTTTTATCTCTTCCCTGATCAGACTATTACCTTGTACATACACTCTACATGATACAAATGCTACAAATCTGAAAGGGTCAAATTCCTTCTTTTCATTGCAAAATAATTAAGTACTCCTCAAATAAAGCAATAGTCTTTGCATGATATTTTCAGTACTTATCAGAACTCACCCAAACAATAGACAACCTTACAATGGTTTTGATGAGCACTGCAAACTGGTGTTCTACAGTATTTATATTTCTTACGTTTGACCTCAAACCAAGTCACCAAATGATACTCCCAGTAGTGTGTGTTACCTACATGCAATTTTCAAGCCCAAGAGCCCTATCAGTTTCAACACACATCATGAACAGGGGAGTCTACTGAAAAGGTTCATTCTCCATCAGAATCTTTGCACAGACAATATACAGTTACAACTCATTAACAGCAAAAGGCAATCACAACCCATGCGCACTCAAGGGTACAGTATTTGATCCAACAGACGGACAAACCATCAGCAGTTTCCTTACCAACTTGTGGTACTATTCAATTAACCAGTTCCAGTTCATGTCCAGCTGTTTCCCAAGTAGAAGTCTAATTCAATGAGTTGATATTGATTTCATGATTTTTAAAAAATGTTTACCATACTGTAGTAGGGACAATGTAGATATGTCCCAATAAAAAGTACTGTGCATCACACATGAAACACTTTTCAAAGTTTTCACTGGCAAATTTCCACAAAGGTCCATTGCTATGTGGACAGAGGAGCCTTCTACTCATTTTCAAACTACAGTAAGTCCCCAAATGACCCAATACATGATCTGTCATGATAAAGACACAGCAAAAGACCTTCTATACATTTTAACATGAAGAACCAAGTTTGAAGAAAAGCTATTAATAACTGCGGCAAAAGCAGCATACCCATGCCAGATATAAAGCTGACAAATTATCTGATAGAGAGATACTGACTTTTAAGATTGTTACATTTTGCTGGCTCAATGGCCCACTTACTACACATGGCATTGGCACTCAAAGTAATAGGCTACACCTATACTCCACTTAACCCCTTGGTATGTCAACATACCTACCATGTATTGTGCACAGCAGCCCTTCCCACTTTGAGTTTGCATACATGTGCACAAGTATTTTCAGCCATTTTCAAAACAACCAGGCCTACTATTAATGAATATTAATGAGGATCAGGGTTCTAGCTATGGTGGGCAGCACCAAGCAGACTGCCCGGCACTCCTTATTTGCGCCTGGCACTCACAGTCCAGTATACTGTCCCGTCCTGCACAGATTTTCTGAAAACTAAACTGAATTGTTGCTGAAAATGCACTATTTTGAAGTTATTCCAAGCAATCATACGTGTTATAATTTTGCAATATAAAAAATGGAAATGCTGAATAAAAGAAACAAACTTCATTAATTATGAGTTAACAAAACAGTTTCTAGCTATTCCTTTACTGCACCTTCAGATGATCATTACATTAAAAAAAAATATTAACTAAAAACATGGAAAAAGCACCAAAGACAAAAATAATCTAAAACTAAAAACTGAATCAAATTACAAATATAACTAGGTCAAAAAATTGCAAAAGGTAGCACCATTTTCAATCTTAGCCCCCTTAAAGATACAAAATTTTCTGACTATTCTAACTACAGCAAACCTTTCCTAAGTACTGTGAGTTTGCTTGTACACAAAGTTTCAAAAATTACCTCACCTACTCATGAATACAAATGAGGTTGATGACTGCATACAGTATCCATGCCAAATATGAAGCTTCTCAGCCATGCTGAGTGGGAGAAATTGCCATTTAATATTTGTACATTCAGCCCTACCCACTCATTTCTATGTACGATATTGGCACCGGGAAAGCAATAGGGCACAACTTCACACACTGGTCAACATACTGTACCTGCCAAGTATCTTGCACAGTAGATCTTTCCTACTATGCATTTGCTTGTACACAAGCTTGGCATGACACACACACACACATATATACACCAACTTGACTGCAATGGTTATGATGATGATGCCTCCCGATCATAACCAAAAATCACTCAGTGTAACTTGGCAATGCTGCCATGTGTCATACTGTGTACTGGATTTGATGCAATGATTCAAAGAAAATTTTTCAAAAATTCTTCAAAAGAAATGCTAACCTATATTTCATCTTCAGTCTTCCACAGTCTTAAATGTTCACTGCTCCCATAGTTTAGCAGACATCAGAGGACAAAATATCTGGCTGTTGCCACCAAAATCTGAGCCCACTTCCCCAAACATAAGAGGTTGCTGTCTATTTTTATGCAATTTCTGGTGGTCTCTTTGTCCATAAAAAAGTTTCCCCAAAAGGCAAGCCTATTAATGCTGTTTCAGTCTAAAAGAAATAATCTGCGAAGAACATCTGCTGATATATGTAAGATTGCCATGCACCCTCCTACTGTACATGTAGGTACGTAGCAGACCATGAACTCAAGGTTTTGCTATGTGGAAAAGTATTGACAAACAAATTTAATCCCTTAAAACATTTGAGAAGCTTGTTTCTGACTCTGTTACTTATTAAATATATGATCAAGTTTTGGTTTGGTTGTTGTGGAAAATGAGATGAAATACAAGCTGTGTAAACTTCAGGTCAATTTGACATATTTTAGTCAGGTCAATTTGACATATTTTAGAGCCATTCTATTATTGTATAACTCCACTCTGTAACTCTGTAAAAGTGCCATGAGTAGTGATCAGGGCTGGAAAGATGCAATATTCTACCTCAAAATTTCAATGGTCATGGTATGGGAATTTGAAAGTGCTATAAGAGCTCACATTAACCAGAGGGGTGGCATGTCTACGAATTACAATGATCTAGGGGGCACAGAATTGACTTAATTTAGTGTGTAAGTCAATTATTCCTTTTGAAGATGCACCCAATACTAACACTACTTTTGTTAATTGTCTAACTTCTATGAGATAATTGCTTGGTTCACTGCTAAATGCAATATTTATGATCTGAAACTGAAAATTCATAAAAGATCCTCCAAAGATAAATGGGGTGATTTGAAAGATTAAGCCAAAATTCCCCCCAAAGAGCTGAGTAACTGGTCACTGTCCTTCATCCCTTTCAGTATACAGTACTGTAATTAGTGTTTTCCATGCTAGCACTGAATGACCTTTCAAAAAAATTTACAATTGTGTCTTGGGTTTGCAGAAGGAATATTCAGCTAAAAAATTCTTTTCTTGAGAAGTGACAAGGAAATGAGTTTTTTACATGATATTCATTTTTCACTAAAACTTCCTTGCAAGGATAGGACATGCAAATTATGCAGACCTGACCACTTTTTCACATTTTCAATTTTTATTTACATAGCTGCTAGTTCAGCAACTCATAGTGACTAGCTCTGAACTCCAAAGTGTTGATAACTGAATTTACTTTTTAAGGGTATACAGGTACATATTTTGAAAACCATTACAAGTGTTGAATTTCATAAATTACAAACTCAAAACTACAGTCATGTATCACCAAAACAAACTTGAATGTAGGCAAAGGTTGACATTATAAGTACTAGCACTACTGTTAGTACTCTCACAAACATTAACACCTGGACCTAACCTAAACCCTGTTCTATAGGCCTTACCATCATATTAGTATTATACTACTGTAGTATTTTTCCAAGCCAATTTTTTCTCAGAGTCTGAACCTCTCTCTGTACATGTAGGAAGCTGTCTTCAAAAATTGTAACCATTTTCCCTGTTAAGATGGATTTTATTTCAGCCAGGGCATCCTTGTGAGTACTTCAGTAATGACATCAGCAGCAGTTTGCATAATTCTCTGAAAATGTTCATGAAACTGCATAGTATGTTTAGGATGCATTGTTGGGAATTGCATTTTCTGCACTATTTGTAAACTACAGAAATGAAAGGTGTGCCGGTGTAACAAACTAATACTTTGAACAAGCCTCTTTTGTGGACATATTTGCCTTCAGCACTGACAGGGTTAAGGGAGTGCCTCCAACAATACAATTACGCAAGTAAAATTTTAATTATCACTTGCTCTTGAAGACTGTAAACAAGTACTTCGACACAATAAAATCCAATGTACACAGTATTGCACAGAGCAATCTTTATTACCTGCTTACTTCATAACCGTAGTGACGACATAAAAACTTGGCCAGCTCTTTACGAAGCAAAGGATCCCCCATCCGTAGTCCATAATGAAGAAGATGGTTACCAGTTACGGCTTCCTCAGCCTACATAAGACAAAGCCAAGAAATTAAGTGAACATGTAACAAACGTAAAGTACTAATGTCACCAACTTGCAATGTCCAACATTTTACGCAAATGGAAGGAGCTGGGCTCACTATACCAAATTTAGCTCTCAGTCTGAAGGTTTGCTAGATCATGTATTATACGGTATAGTTAATTATAACCTCACCTACAGTACATACGTATGCTACTCTAATCCAAAGTCAACTCACAAAAGGAACATGCTGTCAAGTGGACCTTCAGTAGAACCCTAATGGAAGAACTGTACCATGTAATTGGGGATGTAGCCACAAGGGGCATTCTGGGCCAGTGCTTACCCCCTCCCCTCCCCTTTTGTCAAATATTTATTACATCTCCAAAATTTTCCTTCCTAAATTTCAGTTACAGAATGAGTATTTGAATGGTTTTTCCACACATCCTTAGGAGTCCTTGAGTACTACCTGAACGTTTCTGTATCTTATAATCTCTACACAGTTTTTGTTCTGATTGTGGTTATCTTCATCATCACTATTGCAATTCATTCTGAAAAAGACTTACGAGACGTTCCTCACAGGCAACTTTCATAATTTTTGAAACTTCGTCCACTAGTTGTTTTGATGGGTACCCAACACCTAAAGGCACTTTTTCATGGCTCTCAGCATCTACTTCCTCAATTTCACTCCTGAAGAGACCTTCAATCAGACTCTTCTCTGTATCACTTATTCTTGTTGCATCTGTATCCTCCATTCTCAAACTTGTGACTTGCAAGCACTGGAGATAAAAATATATTCTTAACTTTAAAAGCCTTGATGTATTTGCTACTGAATTATAAATGATGGAATTTTGGGAACTGCTCTTTATTCCGAAGTCTCTTTGTTATGACATCTCTATATTTCGACAAGTCTACATCGAGGTCAGTGTTACTGTAGAATAGGGGTTAGGTTAGGGTACCATGGCTACATCTCTGTCTTCCAAACTCTCTATGTTCTGACACACATAACTCTATACTCTCACCCTTACAATAAACGACTTGTCAGGATAGGGGCTTTGAAACAAAGAGATGTTGGAACAAAGACTACAGTAACTGGGTAACCATGCACAGTTTCCACACCCTGATAGGACTAGTGAGGAGGTACAGGATCACTCACAATTCAGTCCGGCAGGGACTGACATCTCTAATGTCCTGAAAAAGTGACCTTTTCTCACCAAACTTTACAAAGATGATCTATAGCATCACATTTACCGAAAACTCTTAAGTATAGATCTTCCAACAAGAATTCCAAAACATGGTGAATTTTAGCTCGATAATTCTGCTTGTAATGTAAAGTCAGTGGACAGTTCTTTCAAAATCCTGTTAAGTCAGCTACATACACACTACACACATGATCTTGTATTGGGTCAGAGGTTTAGCAGTACAGCAAGAATTTGCCTACTTCGGGATGCCTAGCTTTGCATAGAGTACTGTGCACTGTATGCCTTATTGCACAGCAAGAGTGGACACAGTTTGCTTTGCAGCATCAGTGTATCAACCAGGGTGCACAACTAGTAAGTGTTCATGGTACCTTAGACAATTAACTGAAAACCAGTGCAGCAGTACACTTGTGCAGGCTATTGCACTTTTGTTACCCTTGTCAACGGTCTGCTTTTTCTGGTCATGCGCAGAAGTTTACTTTTAGGTGCGAGAGAAAAACTTTGAAGTTTACAGCAATGAGTTTGGATCATTTTGCCAAAATTTGCCATGAAAGTGGCCTTTTTAAACCGTTAAGAACGTAACTTTAGGATGTACAGTAAGAAGGATCGGAAGGATTGTGTTCCTGTAAATTGTCAAAGAAATCATATTAGATATCACATTTTAAAGCCCATTTTGTTGATTTGGATGAAATGGTTAAAATTTTGTACGTACCGTATAGTTACCATAGTAATGAGTGACTACAAGGAGCTGATTATACGGTCATGTTAAGTAAGTTGGCTCCTGCCCAAACATAAGGAATATCCCTCAAGTTCTTAATACAGTTGATGACTGCACTTTGAATGGGATTCATTCAAACTATATAGCTTTACTCTGATTGGTCAAGGATGACATGCACTGTCAGTTGTGTCCCAAATTATGCTCACACACAGTCACTGTGTCAATATATGTGGCCTACAGTAGAGCAGATTTACCTCAGTGCAGGCTAGATACTGTGCCTCCATCTTGGAGGTGAACTAGACAGGTTATTCTTTAAATTGGAAGAGGGCTAAATGTAAACTTAGTAGGGCAAATTTTACTGTCTGGGGTGAGATTAGAGAGCCTTTAATGTCTGTAGTTGTTTCATAACTAGAGCACCAATGGTGCTGAAGCTCATACCTTCAACCAATTAAGGGTCCCTGGCTTCTAGTCTTTGTTAGTACAAGCATCATATGACTTTAAATGACGTCAAATGGCTTATGACCCCAAATCTCACATACCCTGATGGCACCTTCCTGAATGTCACACAAAATTTGTCATGCTATCTTTGCTTTTTAAGTTGTTTCATGAATACAATTTAAGAAAGCAAAAGCCCCTGGGGCCCATCTTCGGCCTTGGACCCCAAATTTCAAGTATCATTATGACAAACCATCAACATTATACAAGAGAATCTGTAGTTGAAGATGCACTTTTGCACACTTCATAAAAGAGCCATGGGGTCCACATGGGCTTTTGGACCAAAATTCCACAAAACCAGAAACAGATCACTAGCCAAGCATCATTATAACAGACCGTCAACTCTGTTAAACATTACCTGGAGGAAAAGTTAGTCACTGGCAATACTACACAAAATGGACCCTATGGTCCATCTTGTGCCTTGGACCCCAGCTTGTTAAACACCCTGAAGGTACCACTACCCAAATATAATTATGACAAACCATCAACACTGTACAAGAGAATCTGCAGGTGTAAGCAATTTGCAAAATGTCATAAAAAGGGCCATAAGGGCCCATATGGGACCTTAGAACCAAACTTCCCGAACACCATAAACAGATCACTAACCAAGCATCATTATGGCAGGCCTTCAACTCTGTTTAACATTAACTGGAGGAGGAATGGACTATTTTGCAATACTTCTCAAAATGGACCAGGTAGAATACATTGGGCCTTGGACCCAAAATTTCTGTACACCCTAAAAGAACCATTAACAGAGGATCACTATGACAAACACACCCACATGCTCTGACAATGCACACACAATGGAAATACCCAATGGAAATCCCATTAAGCAGCTCCGTTTAAACTAACCTAAACAACCGCACAGGATTGACCTCTTCTACACAGACAGTTTTAATGAGGGTGCAGTACAAAGAAAAATAGGTATTAAAGTGATTTTGTGAGACTGGTAAAATAGAGGGGTGGCACAAAATTGGTTAGAAAGGTATCAAAAGTATTCTTCATCCCAAATTGGAGACGTAATTTGTAAGGACCATCAACAGAGCTTCATTATGACAAAACATCAACACTGTACAACACAATTTGTAGGAGAAAAAGTATTTTGTAAAATTTCATAAAATGAGCTTTGGGGCCCACATGGGACCTTAGACCAAAATTCAAGAACACCATAATGAGATCACTAACCAAGCATTATAATGAGAGGCTGTTACCTCTCTCTAAACATTAAAAAGAGAAGAAGTTAATTACTTTGCAATATTTCAGAAAATGGACCCAACGGTCCATCTTGGGCCTTGGACCCAAAATTCCTGAACACCCCGAAGGAACCAATAACAGAGTAACATTATGGCAAACCATAAACACTGTACAAGAGAATCTGTAGGAGGAGAAGCATTTTGTAGAATTTCATAAAATGGGCCCTAGGGTCCACATTGGACCTTGGACCAAAAATTCCTGAACACCCCAAATGGCCCACCACCCAAGGAACATTGTGCCCAAGTGTCAAACAAATCCATGAAAGCATGTGGGAGGAGAAGCATTTTGAACAAGTGTGGACAGACAGACAGACAGACAGACAGACAGACAGACAGACAGACAGACAGACAGACAGAGTGATGCCGCGTGATCACAATAGCTCACACCAGCACGCTGGTATGAGCTAAAAATGGATAAAACAGCTCGTCAACAAAGCTAGCCTTTTCAAGTACTGTAAACTGTGAAGGCCTCTAGCCTTTTCAAGCACACAGCAAATTTTACGTTAAAAAAGCACTGAAAGACAACAGTGAATAGATTTCGATAAAATGATTTATTGCAGGGCTCGAAAATAAGCTCTTCCTCTCTGGAGCTACAGCCAGCTTCTGACGACCTTCATTTTGAAGCTTTTCTGGAACTTTTTTCCTATTGTCTGGACCTGTTTTCAATTTTTCAAAGAAACCACTGTTCCCTTCATGTAACATTTTCAGATTGTCTCCCGAATATTACTTGTGCATTTAGTAAAAGAAATTTAAAATAACAAAGACAGGAAATAAGACAAAGAGCATGTTTGGTGTAACACTGAGGGCTTGAAAAAGGGCACAGCCAAAATGAGCAAATTGGCTGTCAGTCTATGTTATTTCATAGGACATTGAGGGGCACCACGGCCACCAATAAGGGCCCGACAGCCATGGCTGTCAGTGCTGCCAGTAATTTCGAGCCCTGGTGTAACACTAGGCAGTAATAAGCATGGTGTAGTCACTCCATCTCTGAAAAACTTGGAAGGGGCCGGAGGGGATGGGTGCATGTATAGCTTACGGTAGGTTTAGACCACAGTGCATTCGATGTCAGGCCCACGCCGAAGTTATGCCAAGAAAAACAATAGAAAACATAAGGAAAATGCCAACTCCATGCCGAAGATCTTCAGATCGGAGTGCATGGAATGCACCCTGGGGTTTAGATTGACCTCAGTGTCACCTTGAATGTGGAGGTGGGGGGTGGACACAGGAGTTCATAAACCCTATTGCCTCATGCATATGGTGCTATTTTTAGCGCCAAGCAAACACCCACGGAGTAATTCCAGAATACCCCACAACTCCAAGTTAAACCCCTTAAAAAGTATGGCTTCAATGTCAAAAATATTCTAAGTCCAACTTGTCTACCCCACAGTGGCTCCACAGATCCGATGTCAAAGTCAAACTCAAAGTGGGGATGACACAGTGTGGGATATCTATACAGTAATTTGGTCAAAAATACAGTATTCTAAGTCCAACTTGTCTACCCCACAGTGGCTCTGCAGATCCTATGTCAAAGTCAAACTCAAAGTGGGGATGGCACAGTGTAGGTAAAGTTGTTGTACCACAGAACCTGGTACATGAGGTCATTACACATTTTCATCGTACACCTACCTGCCCACATCTGGGTATTAGAAAAACAGTCTCAAAAATCTGTGAAAAGTTTTGGTGGGATAAAGTTAGGCATGAAGTAGAGGTCTTTATTAAGCGGTGTAAGGTTTGCCAGCTTTCCAAACCAGTATACCACAAACCAGGGGGCTATATGTCATCTACTTGTACAGTAGTACTCATTCATGGGAGATTGTAGCAATGGACCTACTTGGACCATTCCCAGAGAGTAAAGAGGGAAGTCTGTATGTTCTGGTTCTTACAGACCACTTCTCAAAGTTTTCTATGTTACATCTGTTGAAGAGGGCATCAGGTTCAGTATTGGCTTCTGTGCTCAGGCAGGTTTTTTGTATTTGGGGAGCCTGCCAAGCATTAGTGTCAGACAATGGACCACAGATGGTGTTGAGGTGTGTTGCTGAATTGTGTGTGTTATGGGGTGTCAAGAGAGTGTTTACTGTTCCCTTCCATCCACAAACTAAATTTTGGGTTAAAAGGGTCAATCATAATTTGGTATCAATGTTATGCTGTTTCACAGGAACTAACCATACTGAGTGGCATAAGTACAGTACATAATGGAGTTTATGTTTGCTTTGATTTTCATTCAAACATGATGCTACAGGGTATTCCCCTTATGAGTTGTTTTTGGGTCGTAGACCTTTGGGGCCTGGGGAGTGGGTGGACCAAGACCCTATGACTGGCATTAGTGATGGAGCAGATATGTACAGAAATGTAAAAAGAAACATGCTGGAGCAACACAGGAAAGACAAAATACTACAGTATATTGTATGACAAGAAAAAGTCCGCAGTTAATATTAAAGTGGGTGACAAAGTCCTATTGAAAGCACACCCTCTTTCTAATCTTAAGAAGAAGTTTGTTGCAAAACTTGCCCCTAAATGGCGAGGGCCCTACAGAGTAACTTCTGTGCTGACTCCGGTAACTGTTGTAATTTCCACTGTGGAAGGTGGTGAAACTAGAGTTGCTCATGTTGAGCAGCTAAAGACAATACCAGA
Source organism: Holothuria leucospilota (assembly GCA_029531755.1). Lineage (NCBI taxonomy): Eukaryota > Metazoa > Echinodermata > Holothuroidea > Aspidochirotida > Holothuriidae > Holothuria > Holothuria leucospilota. Next base: position 39,105,148 of record CM055983.1, on the reverse strand, counting down.
CTAATGCTTTAAAGGAAGGAGAGATGTAGTGGTCAAGATGTGATGTGCTTCAAGCAGGGATTCAAGGCATCAGTAACTTACTTAAAAGCAATCCTGTTATCCACCTGTGTATAGTAGTAGCTAGGTAGGCACTCTAGTTATATGCATGAATGCACTTTCACCTGTAGGCTGTAGTCTTAGTGTCACAAAGCACTGTAGCCTGCAGGCTTGGTTAAGAATAAATACCGTTGCACACAGACCTCCTTCTTGTCCAGTTGTCTTTCTGTTTTCTTGTACATCTTTAAGTTACAGTGCTGCTTGCCTGTCCCACCTAGTTTGCAACTCTACAATCTATACAGTAATTTGGTCAAAAATATTCTAAGTCCAACTTGTCTACCCCGGAGTGGCTCCACAGATCCGATGTCAAAGTCAAACTCAAAGTGGGGCTTTATAAGAATGACACAGTGTGTGATATCTATACCGAAATTTGTTCAAAAATATTCTAAGTCCAACCAGTCTACCCTGGAGCGGCTCCGCAGATTCAATGTCAATGTAAAGCTGTTTAGTTTATTGGATAAACAGTGAAGCCATTTAGTTTATTGTGGTACGGAAGAATACACCATAAAGCGCAGAGCCGGCTTTGAGGTGAAAATAACTGTTACATAACATAACATAACAGGTTAAAGGGCAAAGGAGGGCTAAGGCCCCATAAGATGCCCTGAAGTCCATACAACCTTAACTGAAAACAAAGAACCAACCAGCACCAAACGAGCCCAGCACAATTAGATTCTACCACACTTATGGAAGAACTTGTCAATGTTAACCTTGAAGCAGTGCACAGATGTGGAGTTAACTACCCACTCAGGCAGACTATTCCACTCGTTAACAACTCTATGAGAAAAGCTGAACTTCCTAATGTCGAGCCTTGCAAAACACTTAACTAGCTTCTTACAATGGCCTCGAACCCGAGAATCACATTGAACCTTTAAATAATTGCAAGATGACAAAGGATTCCTTTCAGAGAGAAATTTGTACACCTGAAGCATGTCGCCCCTAATCCTTCTCAACTCCAGGGTGGTAAGCCCAAGATGCTTAAGTCTAACATGATAAGGTAGGTGTCTCACTTCGGGTATAAGGCGAGTGGCTCTCCTCTGAACCTGCTCTAAAAGAAACTTGTCCTTTTCATAGAAGGGACTCCACGCCTGGGCTGCATAGTCGAGGTGGGGTCTTACCAACTGCTTATACAGATTTAGTACAATTTCTTTACTAAAACTACTGAAATTCCTCTTGATCAATCCAAGCACCCTATTAGCCCTAGCAGCAGCAGCCGTACACTGTCTAGATGGCTTTAAATCGCCTGTAATAACTACACCCAGATCCTTCTCAAAAGTCACATCACTCAGAATACTACCATTCATGTTATAATCATACCTGAAATTTTTAGGACCAAAGTGAAGGACTTTGCACTTACAGTATCTGCATTAAAAGACATTTGCCAAGTCTGGGACCAAGAAAATAACCTAAGTCTTTTTGCAGTAAGGAGGCATCATCCTTATCACTAACCTTCCTATAGAGCTTCGTATTGTCAGCGAACTTACTAACACTAGATGTGAGAGAGCTATCAATATCATTGTTGAAAATCAAGAAAAGAAGCGGGCCAAGAACAGAACCCTGTGGAACTCCACTTGTAACTTCTTTCCACGAAGAGAAATTACCATTAACAACAACAATTCTCTGAGATCTACCATTGAGCCATGAATTTATCCAGTCAGCACAACTGCCCTTGATGCCTAACCTATGCAGTTTAACCATAAGTCTAACTAATGGAACTTTATCAAAAGCTTTTTGAAAACCAAGGTAAATGACATCAACACTGTGACCAGAATCAAGAGATAAAGACACATCCTCAAGAAAGCTTAGCAAATTAGTAACGCAAGATCTACTAGGTAAGAAACCATGCTGTGACAGATTGAGTAACCCATTATCTAAAAGATATTTAAGTAAGCAATCCTTCATTACAGATTCCATTACTTTGCACACAACACTGGTTAAACTGACCGGTATATAATTGCAAGGCAAGCTCCGATCCCCCTTTTTGAAAATTGGAGTAACATTAGCAATCCGCCAGTCAGCAGGTACAAAGTTTGAATCCAGAAACTTCTGAAAAATAATGCAAAGAGGAACTGACAAAATCTCGGAGCATTCATGGAGAATGGCAGGATGGATCCCATCAGGCCAAGGGGCCTTACTAGCTATTAAACTCTTCAACTTATTACAAACCAACTCTTCAGAGAAGACAACATCACTAACTGAAGAATTATCAGAATCCCTACAAGTCCCCAAAACAGATGATTCCTTGGTAAAAACAGATACGAAATAATCATTTAACAAATTAGCCATATACTGATGATCACTAACTACTGTGCCTTGATTACCTTGGAGAGGCCCAACACCCTCCTTAACCTTCTGCTTAGACCTGACATAGGCATGAAAAGATTTGGATTTACCTTAACCTCCTTGGCCAACTGCAGGGGTCGAAATTCCCACTGTTCCGCTGTTCTGAGAACAGTACTTTTAGTGCTGGAACAGTAACTTTTCAAAAGCCACTGTTCCGTGGAACAGTGTTTTTCCACAAGAAGCAAAGTGCAAGCATATACGCGCATGCTAATCTGTGATGAAGTAATGACGCCGTGAATATATAAAATCCCCGTAAATTTTGGCTTAAGTATGAAGTGCAATCTCATTCCACCGTTATCAATTAAAGTGGGTTACACTTGCTCATGTTATTCCCTATGCTGCATGGTACAGTGTGTAAACGCACATACTGAAGTTTTACTACCAAACGCAGAGAAACTTTTAGTACAGTATGTCATTATTGCCCTGCAGCGAAGGTCATCTTACTGTACATCACCCCTTGTCTTGCGTGGTATGTTCCAAATGACCTCTTAACTATTCATTGGTATCTCTCCACTTTATTGTGTTTTTAGGGGGTTTTGTATTAATATTCCCTCCAAGCTAGCAACTAAGCACCAAAACTTGAAACGACTTAAGGTAGTTCTGACTGCTGATATCTCGCAACCAAAGTCAATGGGTCCTCAGTGTTTGCTTTTCCTTGCAAGATCTTCCCATTGACTTACTGTGTGGAATGATACTTGAATCAAGGTTATGGCAAAGGATACGACTAGAATGATTTCTCGTAAATTTGCTGCGAGAAAATAACAACAGTATGTGCACTCATCTGTTGGAGAACCCACTCATTGCTTGGCTATAGCAATAAACCGCAATGCAAAGGATGAATGAAGCAAAAATATTCCTTTATGGCGGAACTTTTTTGCTCTCACTCAAATTCCACTTGTCTTGCTTGCTGTGCCTTCTGCATCAATTTTGAGTGTATTTCATCCTACAGTAGGTTTTGGGACACTGCAATGCTACAGTAGGTCTCGGGACAATGCGCAATATTTGGTGATAAATTTGTGCTTAAAAAAAAAGAACCAAAAGAAAATCAGGATATCCCACTGGCTTATCCCCACTGCAGGCAAAAATTCACCCTCCCTGCGTTACGGTCAAGTCGTGCAATCATACCACTCGAATACAGTAGACAGCAATTTGCACCTTTGCAGTTTGCACTGTGCATGAACTGTATGTATGCCGAGGTACTGTGCTCCGGAACAGTAAAATCTGATCCGGAACAGTAATTTTGGAAAAAGTGCTGTTCCGTGGAACAGCAGCAAAAAAATTAAATTTCGACCCCTGAACTGCTTTTCAAACTTAGCTTTAGTGTCAATAAACAAATTTTTAACTAAGAGTTCCTGCTTCCTGTAGACTGCAAAGTCATCAGAATTCTTACTGACCCTATATCGACGCCAACACTTACGTTTCTTCCTGGCTGCTCTAAGTACCTCTAGACATCCAGATTGGCCTATTTTTAACAACAGCTTTCTTGAATGGGATACACAACTTTGTAGTGTCAGTAACTATATTACGAAAAACACTCCATGCTTCAGCAGGGCCTACTGTAAGTGAGACAAACGTGCAGCCCAATCTACAGTAAGAAGCTCTTTAGCATTAGTAAAGTTAGCCTTGCTGAAATCTAAAACAGTTTTGTCACTACCTTGAAGCTTGCTGAAACAAAGTACAGTAACTCAAAGCTAATGACGTCATGGTCACTAGATCCTATCTTACCACCACTAGCTACATTACTAACCATGTTTTCATCAGTACTAAGCACTAAATCCAGACAATTATCCCTACGAGTGGGAAACAGAACATCCTGGGTAAAGAAGCCATCAGACACTGCCTCAAGAAAATCCCTCCCATGTGACCCACTAGTACATGAATGCCAATCAATATCAGGAAAGTTGAAATCCCAGCCCTCGAAAATAGCCTCGGCATTCGGCAATGCCGAGGTAAATGCCGAGACAAATTGACTTGACTTCAGCAAAAAATTTTGCCGAGGCGATAGATTGCAGGACATGCGTACGGGGACTTACCGGTTATGAAAGCTGCACACTAGGCCTACACGGCTCGAAATGCAGCTTCGAGTAGCGACTTGAAAAGAAATCGTTTTCTGATAAAATTTCCACCACGACTGTAACATGAGCAAATATATTCAGTATTATCGCTTTATATACAAAACATAGTTGCAATTTGTCAAGTTTTAACGGAAAATCTTGATTTAAAAAGTTCGTTACGATGGGTATTTACTGTATGTACAAAACTCACTGTCTGCTGTCAAGAAAGTGATCACTGTACACACATAAGTATGACACGGCAGAGTGTGACCATTAGATTTCAGAACCAGCCGTTTTATCTTTTTTAATGTGTAATAAAGTGGGAAAAATTTCCAAAGCGGCTGTATTGGTTTTATCAATGGAATTCCCGAGCTTAAACAAACAAATTACATTAACCTACTGTGGTAGAAGTTTGTAAACAAGTAGCATCGGACAGTTACCTACAGTAATGCAGAGGTAAAGTGTATTTTTGCCGAAGTAAATCCTTTTTACTTCAGCAATTTTTTTGCCGTAGCCAATATCTTATTTGGAAGGGCTGAAATCCCCAAACACAACTGCCCTTTTTGAAGAGACTTTCCTAAAACTTTCGAGCAAACTCTGATTATTATCAGCACAAGAATTTGGTGAATGATAAATAATACCAACAACTAAAGGAGTGCAAGACTCATTGACAAAACTTATTTCACACCACAAGTAGTTAGAAAATCCAGAAGAAAACTTGTTGGTGACATCAACACAATTTATGCTATCCTTAACATACAGTAAAACCCCTCCACCTCTACCACAGACAGTATCAGCCCTATCTTGCCTGAAAATTTTGTACCCAGGAACCTGAATTTCAGAGTTGCTGATATCGCTATGGAGCCAAGGTTCGGTAACCCCAACTACCTGTATGTCTGGACTGTCTATGGAAATATGAGCAAGGAATTCAATGAACTTATTGAAAAGGCTGCGAACATTGGCAAACATGACCTTCATTTCACAAACTGCCCTATATACATGCTTCCCCTTGTTACTAACACAATCACTCTGAGCACAATAAAGCTCAGAAACCCCCTTATTCTTGGCTGACCTCACCCCTGACTCTAGTTTGACACCTGAGAATCAACACCCCTTTGTACCGGTATTTTGTCTGGTGTTGCAGGGTATTCTGCAATTGTGCCACACCCACTTTTCATTTTTCTGGCGCAGTTGCTGTGGTCTCTGACGCTTTTGCGCCAGAGCCCCAGTCTATTTTCAAGCCCTGTACTGCGATATCAAAACTATCAATTGATAGCTTACTGCATGTGCCTGTATAGGCCTAGCTGCAACTGAATGCATCCTGAACCTTCACAAGTAATTCCAAACTCTCAGCACCCCAATTTTTGGTAGGCCTAGGACTAACTATGCTAATGCTGTAATTGAAAAACCACACTTGTCCTACAGTAGGCTACTTGGCCATAATCTGCCATGCAAGATGTTAAGGCTCGAATGGAGAATCCGTGACCGGAAGTGACGTACGTGGTACCCATAGGGATAGGGTTAGGGTTATATACGTAGTAGGCATACAGATAGCATACGCATAGGGATAGGATTAGGGTTATACGTAGTAGGGATACGGATAGGATACGCATACGGATCTATAGGGATAGGGTTATAGGCCTACACGTGCTACACATAGAGATATGGTTAGGGTTATACGGTTAGGGATATATGTATACGTATGGTAGGGATAAAATACGTATAGACATGTATATTATACTATACAACTGAACTGTTTATATTGTACTTATAATATTTAAAACCGTTTGCCGGCAGCTCGGCTCGCAGCGCTATCGGTTAGGGCATGGAATCGCTCACAGGCGTTCGAAAGTACATATACTACACACTATCTATAATAAGGCAAGGTAGGTCATTTCTCACAATATGTAATGACAAGGAGTAGGCCCAGTCCATAGAGTAGGATATAGAAACTAGAGTGCTCATTCCCCGAAACAGCTGTGATCGCATGGGGGAACTCGGCCGCCATACAATTTGTACACACATGCTCTGATCTACATCATACATGTACATCCATGCAATCACAGCGGATTTACGTACGCGGTATTAGGAGTGCGCATTCTAGTTCTTATATCCTACTCTATGGCACAGTCGCACTTCACTGCCAGTGCTTCCACATTCTAAATGCAATTTTCCTGAAATGCAATCTAAAATTACGTGAAAATCGGCCATGTCAGGAAAAAAGATTTAGAGTGTGGAAACACTAGCAGTGAAGTGCGACTGGGCCTACTCCTTGTCATTACATATTGTGAGAAATGACCTACCTTGTCTTATTATATATATAGTGTGTAGTTTATGTACTTTCGAACGCCTGTGGGAATCGCTATACTGAGATCTATACCGAGTACGTATTCTTCAAGTGTTCCGCATTCGAATCTCACTACCACCTTTCTTTCTCCAGCTTCTTTTCTCAGTTCTTGTTACGCCACGTTATGACACTGATCTTTTGTATAATTTATGCAACTTCCGGTTACGGATTCTCCATTCGCACTGATGTTAAAATCACCAGACAAATTACTGGTACAAAGGACGTTACGAATTTATCGCTCAATGCAGTACTTGTGTCCTGGACTTTACGAGCTACCCAGTACAAAGGGTACACCTGATATCTTTCACAAAGCCCACAGAAAATACATACCACGCCTAGGCCTAGGCCTAGGCCTATGCAGATTGGTTGTAAACATCAGTTCCACGAAAGTAAGGAGATGATGCACTTCAAGCTAATCACGTTAACAGGCCAACAAGAGGTGGGGGCAATTAAATGACAACGAGGAAGTCTATCATGATTAGTATTCATTGAAATCAACTTACACTGTTCATCCACGTTAGTCGTTACTCATGACAGTGGATTTAACCACTGATCAGCAACAGCAAATTATTCATCGACTGTTCATTGCCTCCACAGGCGTTCGAAAGTACATGTACTGTACTACATATACACACTATATATAATAAGACTAAGTGTGTTAGTATATGTACTTTCGAACGCCTGTGATTGCCTCCCTGCTGAGCCTAGCTGTGTAACTCGCGGAGCGGACGAACTTTTTTCGTGCAGCTTATCGCTACAAAAAAAGTTAAAGGTCGTGTGACATGCCACCAAAAAGAGCTGTTTCACTTGTCATTTAAAGAATTAAGTCCTCCAATCAACGATCTGTTGAAATTATTTCAATATCTTTTACCATTCTCTAAATATACGTCTTCAAAGTTTGATGGTTTCTGAAGAAACTAATTGCCTATGCAAAAATAATGATGTGGAGTGTTGCACAGTGTGAAGATTTCTTTTGTTAACCCTACATAAATTATCTCTTAAAGGGAAAGAGCAGTCCCCCAAATTGTAATAGTCTAGTAGTCTATCCTGTTCCATGAATGGCTCTTGAGTATCATATGACAATATTTTTCTCACTGAATGGTGAAATTTATGGGGCATAACTCATGTCTTCACCCTGGATATGCAATATTAAACTCCTGAAATATAAAGAGAGGTACATGGAGGAGAAATAAGGAGATATTAGTGAGAATTAGCTAGTGTTTCAAAATAAGTCTGGGGCGACTGCTCTTGCCCTTTATTTACTGATCATACGGATTACAGTTTTGTGAGTCACATCAATATTTGTCAAGGCAAAAAATTAACTTTTATAATAAACACCTTGGGGAATAACAATGCTACCAGTGTCCTTGAAATTAAGGTTGAAAATATAAAGGCTAACATGTGCCATATATAGTATGTCCCTCTTTCGATGTCACATATTTGTATATTTTGCCCATGTTTATTCATGTACAAGTGTGAAATAGAAGTTTACCTGTAAAATGGTCAATATTTGATGGATTTTAATGGAAATTGTGGCTATTTTCTGGATTTTTTATTCTTTTTACATCAAATATCCAACTATGTTATTTTCATGTCACACGACCTTTAACGGAGGGGCGGGGCAGCTCAAGGGTCGGCAACCACAGAGGCGCTACGCAGGCTACTCGCTGTGTCGATGTATGGTTGCAGCAAGCGCAATTTTTTTCTCACGAGGTTATGGGCAAATCGTGCCAATGGACCAATCAGCTTTTTGGAAATAGGCCACACCCCTAGTTCCAAAATGACAGTTTTCCGACCCATTAATTGTAGTTCTGACACCGGATTATGAAAGAACAGGCCAAATGACCCCTGGCCACATAATCCTATAACCTTAAACTGAAAACCTAACCATGATTTTGAAACAAATTTAAAAAATTTCGAAAATCAAATTTGCCCATAACCTCGTGGGAAAAAAATTAGGCTTGCAGCAAGCATAGAGCAGGATACAGGAACCTACATCCTGCTCTATGGGTTGCAGCTACAGAGAAGGATAGGCCTTCGGTTCCTATGTCCTACTCTATAGGTTGCAGCCATAGGCCATAGAGTAGGATATAGGAACTATATATCCTACTCTATGGATTGCAGCTTTTCACCAGCAGCTCCAGGCATGAAAGTAGGTATCCCGCGGAGCGGACTGTGTTTGCTCATCCCCTCAGCTTCCCAAACCACCGTCCGCCAAAGCGAACTGAAGAGGCCTGCGGCAGTCCAATTTTAGACGCAAATTTTATTACCATAATATGACTTATTCATGTACTCTCTCATTATTCATACTATTGTTTTTGAGTGAGTGTGTGTACTTCTGTAGTCGTAAACTGAATACCTAGACTGAAACCTGAGAAGTCCTATCATTACTGTGTTGCATAACCACTTGTGCAGTCTGTGGGTGACATAGGATACCGCAGGATATGATCGGGACCAGATATTGCCTTCTTGTAAATATTCACTAACAACTCAACCAGTCTTGAGGTCACGTAGGCTATTTCTATGAATATCCAAATAATTGGTTCGGTGTTTACTTTGACAGGCATTAGGAATATGACTGAACAGGGAATGTGCCGTACAGCCTACTACGTAGGCAAGGAAGTAGGTAGTACTTCCATGCTCCAGGAGCGGACATTCTTAAGCGGCCGCGGCAAATTTAAGTGAGCTGCCCTTCAGTTTGACACTAAGTGGAATGCCACCATTAGGTGGCGTGTAGCGTACTCCATAAAATTTTGGATAAAATTAAAATACTTGCCAGACCGCATGAAATGGCACTTCCCACTCAGGCCCATTTTCAACATAACAGATTTCATTCAACAGGGTTTTCAGATTTTAAAACTTGCTTGGTTATTTATAATTTTAAAAGTCAAAGGTCAATTAGGGGTTATTTGGGCACAAAATGATCATTTTGGGATCAAGCGGTCAAAATGTTTCTAAATAAATGCAGATTGATGATAATAAGTTCATAGAATTAATGTGGTCAGCATCATCATTGAACAGTGGTGCTCAGCAATTTGAGGAAAAACGTCATGTAGCCTAGTGCGGGTTATTTTAGCTGGCCGTTTTGGGGGTCAGCTCACTTGTCCGCATCGATACTGACCACTATACGATATTGTAACGAATGGATAGTGTACATGTTGACTATACCTAGTCACACAACATGCAAGTCGTCTGCAGCTCAGCTATACTAAAATGTCAATCAACGTTGAAATATTACTTACCCCTGTCTTGGTTCCATTTAAGATAGCCAGCGATACACAATTTCACGAAACTTGGCTGCCCTCCTTGAACTTAAGTTCTTACATGCTGTACCTGATGCGCTCCCCGCGTACTACCGAAAAGAAACTTTCTAACATCTAGTCGGTAATACGCGGGCCCTCTCTTGGAAAAATTGAGAAATTGTGATTGCCTGGGACTTTTTTAGAAATATTAAAAACTGTCATCACTTCGGATGAGGAGGGGGGTGGGCACGATGTTGTTAAGTTACTACTCACTTATTTGTCACTATGCCGTCTCCATGAACCGGGTTTAATAAGAATGAGGCAGCGGCATAGCCGGATTTACCCAGTAATCGAGGCAACCTGTAGGTTACCTCGCTATTTTGACTTTTAGGGCCCCCGAAAATTTCCATAAACGAGTCACCTCTTTCCCTTAGCTTTCAAATGTGCCTCTGAATTAAAGCAGAAATCCTTACCTTTCTTGCTATTAAAATACAGACTCTGCAGCACTAGTCTTGTTTTCTGTTTAACGTTTCTTGGTATAAAATTTTGTGAATTTTAAATTACAGATGGTATGTACCAAGGAAGCTGCTATGAGGAATGTCATTTGCATGGGTTATGACGCATGGTATGCTTTTCGTATACGATATATTGTATTAATACTGGCACTTGGTTATGCATGCATATCCTAAAGGTGTGTTTGTACTTTTTATATCCCCTCTATTAGTGACTTTTGTTTTAATTAACAGGATCTAATCGCGTTATTTTTGAGACGCTTATTAACAAAATCGATCATTATCCTAGTCTAAAATTTCAAAAATATATGTTACAAAGCTTGAAGTATGCATTCAAATGGTCCAACTTTCATCTTCCTAGGACATCCCTGGGATGAGACATAAAATATTGAAGCTTATTCACTCAATGTTAAATGGTAGATTGCGCAATAAGTTTTGATGGCATTCTTGTACTACTCAAATTACCGTCTTTGTTTTTCTTTGTTTTTTCGAAAGCCACTGCACCTTGTGCTAAAATGTGATCACTTTCCTACTGTTACAGGGTGACTTGGCTATATAAACCCTCTCCGTACAACAAGGGAAAAGTAAATGTTTCAAGGTTTATAAACATTTTAATTTCAAAAGGAAACTAAAGCCGGTAATGTGAGTTGTACAAGAAGGACATCATAAATTATTGCGCAATCGACTATTTCAAATTAAGTGAATAAATTTTAACATTTTATATCTCAGCAACGGAGTAAGCTATGAAAATGGGAACTGGATGAATGAAATTCATTTTCCAACCTCTTAATTATAACTTCTTGTAATTCTAGACTCTAGGCAAGCGACAATGAAGGAGATACTTTTATCCCGAAATTTTCTCAGCGCTACTCGCTAACCTATCGTGGCCATCAATGATTCTCACTCAGGCTCAAGAAACCTTGGGATCAACTGAAGAGGAATGGGCCGGGATGGGTGTGATTGTGTAAAGAGTTCCGATTTCTGATCGATGAATTGCCAAGTCTTTTTTTTTTTTTTTTTTTTTTGGTTTTGTTTTGTTCATATTGACATGCACATGATCTCTGGGTCAATGGCCTGTCACTTGACACTTTAAAATAAGTAACAGTGCCATATGAAAAGATGAAATGCCTTTTGGGCACCTCAATTTCCATAAGCACGAAATTCACATCTGACAGTCTTATTGTCAAACTCTTCTTAGGAGAGCGCCCACATTTTCTGTCTTTGACATTTTGAACAGTATGTGAGTTATAGTTATACTCACGGTCGTAGCTAGGCAGGGGGCAGGGTCAGTGCCATCCTCCGAAATATTCAAAGCAAATTGATCTGTGTAAATTCCCGATATTCTAAAATATTTTTTTTCTAATTTTTTAATTTAATTTGTAAGGAACGAAAAAGTTCCATTTCTAGCAATATGGGACAGACAAGTAGTGTAGGGGGCGAACGTCCCCTCCTTGAGGGTATTTTTCTTAATTTTCTATGACATATTTCAATAAAAATAAAGTGCTACTTTTCGGAGCGCTTTGTGCGCTTTCATTCTGAGTACTACTTTTCCCAGTAGCTTTATGTAGGGTTAAGCCGCGCAAAACCTTCAGTCCCGGTCAGCTGTTTCAACATTTCCCTGGGAAGACGCACAGCCCTCTTTCAGAGAGTTCTTGACTTTAATCTTCACTCTCACATAGTGAGCCATTAATCCCATTGCAAAAACTTTTTGTTCAAAATCGTGGATCCGCACATTACAATTACATGAATATCAAGTGAACTGAATTTTTGCTCTAATGCTAGTATGGGAAAAGAAACGACGGAGAAAAAGACATGTGTAACGTTTTCGTCAATATATTTTGGGAAAGAATGGGGGAAGTTTTCAACCAAGTAGGAAATTACAAAGAAAAGGTTGAGACTGAAGCACTACTAGCTGGTGTAGTGCCGTCGATGGATTGGGTATCTACTTGCTAAAAAGTTCCCAAAATACCATTCTTGCCCCCTCTGACTAAACCTCCTAGCTCTGAGACTGAATCATGAATGTATTTTGCTTAGTTTTAATAGTTACACATTTTATTTTAAACTTTTTGTATTAACACGACTACAGGTAATGGACCTTCGCCGAAAGGTAAAATTCTCGGTATCTATTTTGTGATACATCATATGCTTCGATTACCATCAGAATGCCCAAGAACACTTCTGTACACTGTAAAAAAAATTTCTGTTTTTTTACAGATTTTTTCTGGCAGCAGCGTTTCCAGGCTTTTTCTGTAATTTCAAATTTGCAGAAATCCTCAGTAAAATTTACAAGAAAAAAGTGTTATTTTTACAGATTTTTTCTGGCAGCAGCGTTTCCAAGATACTTCTGTAATTTCACATTACATATAAACTCTGTAAAAAAGTCAGAAACTTTAACTTATAACCACTACAGTGTTTGCCTGTAAAATTTTGATTGAAGCTGCAGCTTTATATACAGACCGTAGTATACAAGCATGTACGGGACTTCATCGTCCACGCTGTATAACTACCCTTTGGAACATCCCCCTTTCTCTCTGGCGAGAGCTTTTTTCCAAAAGTCCCCTGACTCTCTGGCGAAGAGCCAGGGGCGAAAACCAAACAATACTCCCGAAGGAGTTCTGCTCCCCGGAGGAGTAACAACGTCCCCAAGGGACAAACTTTGACTTAACTGACACCACCCGACAGTGGTCCCGTTCTAGACTGGCTGAACAGAACAGGTCCCACTTGGGAGCTCCGCCGTCGTGATCACGGATACTCCTGCGCCAGGTAAGTATGGCACTCTAGTTATAGTGAAAAATGTTACTACATATTTTTACAGAAATAAAGTTCGTAAATCTTAATATTTTTTATCGGTATTAATAAACTACTTATCTTTTCACCACAAAGTGTCTTTTTACAGATCTGATAAGTGTAGGCCTGCTATTAGCGTCAATTCACAAATTTTATTTCAAATTTTGGCCACGCCCACTTTATTAACTAACTTCCCTAAAAATGACTTTAATTTAGTCTACACTCAATTCAAGGTTACACAATGCTTGATTATGATAAATAAACTACACCCGCGGAGTGTTTACACTGTTATCTCTTAACCAGTTAGATCTATTTCTAATTTGCATTTGCAAAACAGATTTTTTCAGTAAACTACTGGAAATACGTAAAACCTCTGTTAAATTTACAGAATATTCTCGTAAATATGAAAACAGATATTTTCTGTAAAATTTAACAGAAATTATCTGTAAATATTTATTCGTATAAAAATACAAACTTATTCCGTAAACCATGTGACATACGGAAAACGTCTGCAAAAATCACAGAAAATTTATGTAAACTAAGAAATACAGAAAAAATCTTGAAAATTCTACAGAACTTTACCGTTAATTTACAGAATTTTTTTACAGTGTATGTGGTCATTGATGTAACGATTAATTACCTGCAGATTTGCCCTCTTGTTTGCAATTAAAACGAATTGGGACTTTCAAAACCCATCTCTCACGAATTTCTATACCAATGATATATGCACGTATTACCTTAAATTTCCTGTTTAACACATAACAAAAATGAAAACAGCAGAGGTTATATGTCGATTTTTTTGTCTCCCCTACACAATTATTTAACGAAATAAAATGTGTCTGAGTTGCCTCTCTTCAAGGGGGATAAAAATTTATTTCTAAATCATGAAAGGTAGAAAAGTCTTATGCAAATTAAAAGGCCTGGGAAGTGACGTTTCCGGCATCGGCACTTTTAGGAAAAATTTCTTCGTAGGTTTCACGCCAAGTTGGTGGCGCTGTGCTTAGATAGTGTCACGTATTAGAACCACCCACAAATGTCACCAAAATGATACTGAAAGGGCCCCCTCATTAGATAGGTTACGGGCCCCCTGAAGGTAAACCCCAGCTATGGGCAGCGGCCCTTTGAGAGAACCTTTATAACCCACGCGGCTATTGTTGAGGTTATCCACCATTTCTAACCCCAGCCCTGACTCTCAAACCGGGACATTGTTTTTTATATTCATGGTTTCTATGATCATTTCCGAACATTGGCCCAAACGTCTTATAGTGGCCACCGATGAGACAGGGGAATAAATATAGGGAGCTATGGGCCCTCAGAGCACAATAAGTTCCCGCGCAGACTGCATTGCGATCCTGTGTTCCTCCCTCTCTTCATTTTCACCATCTCTCTTTCTTTTCACTTCCCTTCCTTAAGTTTTTCTCTCTTTCTTTCTCTCCCTCCTGCCTTTTCTCGTTTTTCCTCTTTTTCCTTTTTCTCAGCATGTGGCCCAAGGCAGCCATGAACCGAACGGCCCATGCAGCGACCGCCACATTGCCACAACGGCCAGTCCACATAGCTGCAGCTCCAGCTCAGTAAGTCAGGGTTATTCAACTAATAACACTGATATCGAACAAAGGTAATCACTGTTGCCACCCCTTGAAAAATTCACTAGATCTTGAAAAGTTAGATATCTTGAACACCTAAAAATAAATCCAAAACATTGCCAGATCTTGAAAACTTTACATCATTTTTGGAGATTGATAAACAAACATCAGTTTTAACCGTTAATGATTTGGCCATCTGTAGCCTGTCACAGAACCTGTTACCTACGTTACAATCATAGAGCAGGATATCCAGTTCTCATGATGATTACAGTCCTAACCCTGTATGACAGCAACGCAAAACGCCATCGTGATAAGACCTGGTCAATCTAATCACATGAAAAGAGACAAAAGGGTGGATAATCTGATGATGTTAGAATGTGCCTAAAATTGAAGAATCGGTGCTGCTGAGGGGCCCGGGCCATCCTGCACGACTAGGCCTACGGGGCCCAATGTAGAGGGCTCAAATATGCTTAAGTCCACATGAAGAGGGACAAGGATGAAAACCACTCAGAATGATTGAAAATGCACGGTAGAACGCTGAAACACCGATGACAGCAACTTTCTCCTGTACAGGGCCCTAGACAGCATCTCTAAAGGCCCCAAACTGGTAAAAGTCATATGAAGAGAGGCAAGGATTTTTTTTTTTTTTTTGATCGAACAGTTTCACTTTGAGATTGACAAAAATGCCACTGACAGCAACTTAATTCTCCTGTGCATTATTCCAAAAGCAGCCCCAAAGGGCCAGGGCCCACTTATCTTGAGATATTGTGTCTACAAGCCATTTACAAGTTTTCTTGCAGTTTAACCTCCGGTGACCTCAGATGACCTTTGACCTCTACCAAAACCAATAGGATTCTTTCTCTCTACATGACAAATTTATATGTACCAAGTGTGAAAGGTGTCGGTCATTCCTATCTTGAGATATTGCGAATACAAGGTTTTTCGGTCTTTGACCTCTGGTGACCTCAAATGAACTTTGACCTCCACCAAAAACAATAGGATTCTTTTCTCAACATGACAAATCTATATACCAAATATGAAAAGTGTCGGTCATTCCTATCTTGAGATATCGCGATTACAACGAGTGTCACAAACACACATACATACACGACATTACCACCGCACAGATTCCTTGCCTGCCTTCTGCACTCGGCAAGGAATCAAAAACCTTCCTAAATCGAGCGGGATTTGAACCCACGTACATGTGAAATACATTGATGCACAGCAACTGGAATAGGCCACTCAGCCACTTGACCACGGATTTTGTATTACTTTTATGGTTGTCAGTGGCGCCGCCAGACTTTGGTGATTGGGGGGGCACAACAGATGATGTCGTAATGGCACTTCAGTTAACCTCCCAAGCCTGCACAAAATGCGTTTTTTCCCGTGTGCTCCCTACGTTCGTATACACAGTGGGGGATCCTTCCTTTGTCAGGTGTCACTGCACTAAGCTAGGTGCCGTCCTGGGGGAGGGGTCTAAGGGGAGGGGGTGTCCCCCTCCCCTTTGAGAAATTTTTGTTTATTTAAAGTTGTTTAGATGCAAAATGGTGCTATCTTTATGATATTTTTGGAGCTGATCACATACCTGTATGGCTGGAAAACGTCCATAGTTTAGTGATTTCTAATTTTTCCGACTGGCTGGATGTTTTTATCCAACTGAGTGGCGACGCTTAAATATTCGTTTTTATATGCGACTGCGCTTTGAATACAGCAGTGAGGATCTTTCCTTTGTCACTACATAAAGGTGCCGTCCTGGGGAGGGGTCTAAGGGGAGGGGGTGTCCCCCTCCCCTTTGAGAAATTTTTGCTTATTTAAGGTTTCTTAGATGCAAAATGGTGCTATCTTTTGGAATATTTTTGGAGCTGATGATATATAGCTGGAAAATGTCCATAATCTAGTGATTTCTAATTTTTGGTTGGGTGAAAAAGGAGAGCATGTTGTCTAAGAGAAGAATACGTTGTCAACAAACCTCCTGAAGACTCACTTTTGGCTACTTTACCGCCTTCTATTGGCAATGTTTTTATCTAAAAATACGTGCGTGGAGTCCACAGAAACATTGTTGGAATATAACGAAATTTTTCCTCCCTTTCATTGTGCATTATAAAAAGGCATCTAAGGCTGGCAGATACCTGTATAGGGCCTTCCGGAAGCTCTAGATAAAGTACATAAAATGGAGCAACGACATAATGCTTATTACGTGACATCCAAATGATAATATAGAGTAGAGCTCTTTACAACTATCGTATTTTTACTAATTTTGAACGAAAATCCAGATGAACAGCTTCCAGCAATGGAGAACGGGCGGGAGGGAGACTATTGGTGCAGGAAGGTGATATTAGACCTCCCTGATAGGTATAGCAAAAGGGGTGAAGGACTAAGAAGGCGTTTTCAGAATTCTTTTTTTGTCGTAAGTGTATTAAAAATCACCATCTATCAAGGGCGTAACCAGGAATTTGTCAAGGGGGCGAACCCCATAGACAGATTCTCATCGCTTTGCGCCACCATGGGTTGGCGCAAAGCGCAAGAAAATTTTGGCCCAAAGTGCCTCCCAGATCGCTGGAAATGGCACTTCCCAAGCCTATTTTACAGCATATAAATAGGAGAAACACTAGCAATATTGAAAAAAAAAACATTAAAAAAAAACCCAAAATATGCTCAAGGGGGCGGATGCCCCCTCCACCCCCTTGGCTACGTGTCTGCCATCTATACCTATAATGGCTGCGCGCAAAGCGCTCGGTAAAATTTTCTGGAAAATATATAACGGCATAATTTCAACTTTCCAAATTATGCTTCAACAACTTAGATTGAAAGATCGCATATTGATGCTATAGGCCCCTACAGATGTTGTAATTATAGTTCCATGTATTATTATGTTAATAATAGTCATAAGATGGAGTGCAAACCGTAAAGCATGCGCGCAAAGCGCGCGAAATTTTTCATTGAATGAGATTTCCATGACAAAACCTGCATTTAGAATCTGCATCGAGACACTTTCAATTGCCCAACAAACCTACATGCCACTCAAAAAGCCAGTCTTTTACCTGTTAATTCGTGAACAGCTTTCAACTTTTGCTGCTGTGCTTCTCCGGGAGTTGCTATCAGAAGATATTGATAATAAGAACACAGAGGTAAGGTTTGAAGCGCGCGGAGCGCGCGAAATTTTTGATAGTTTGCGAAGGATTTGCGAAAATTCTGATAGTTTGAGAAACATTTGTGATAGAAAATGATTAAATAGATCTATCACTCGGTTGAAGCACACCTCACCCTACCCCCTACAGATATCTATAGCTTAATCGCCTTTTGGGATCATTTTAAAATTTTCAAAAAAATTTCATTGGGGGGGCACGCGCCCCCCCCCCCCCCCATGCCCCCCGTGCCGGCGCCACTGATGGTTGTCTCTCATTATGAATGCGGTTGTCTGAGAAAACGCACGGGAGAAAGTTGCTGTCGTCATTTCAGTGATCTGCTATATTGGAGTAGTGATTGGAGGTAGTTCATTCTTGTCTCTCTCCATATGAATAAACCATACATGAGGGCCTGGGCCCACTGGGGCTGCTGTCTGGAATAACGTACAGGAGAAAGTTGCTGTCATTAATGTTTCAGTGTTTTGCTATGTTGGCGTAGTCATTTGAGGGTGGATTCATCCTTGTCTCTCTTCATATGAATAAACCATATGAGGGCCCTGGGTCCTTTGAGGCTGCTTCTGGAATAATGTACAGGAGAAAGTTGCTGTCAGTAGCATCTTTGTCAATCCCAAAGTGTAACTATTCGATCAAAAAGAGTTTTACCATTTTGGGTGGGCCTTTAGGGCTGCTGTCTAGAGCCCTGTACAGGAGAAAGTTGCTGTCATCGGTGTTTCAGAGTTCTGCCGTGCATTTTCACTCATTCTGAGTAGTTTTCATCCTTTATCATCTTCATGTGAACTTAAGCATTTTTGAGCCCTCTACTTTGGACCCCGTAGGCCAGTCAAACAGGATGGGCCCCGGCAGCAACACCGATTCTTCAATTTTAGACACATTCTAACATCAGCAGATCGTCAAACCGTTTGTCTCTTTTCATGCGATTAAATCGACCAGGCTGACGGTCTAGATGGCGAAACTTACAAGGCCCAGAAGAGCACTTGACCAATCAATCGTGTATCAGTTCATACACTGTTGTAAAGCGAATTGCTATAACAGGGAGAAAACAGTAGTCGCCGGGCACGTCTCAGTGTCAGCTTTCTGTACAGGTCTGGGGTTTGTCGGCATCATCCTTGTATGCGCCTCTATACATATTGGCGGAGATTTATTCTGAAATCTGCGGGTGGGACAGGCCATGTCCAAAGAAGACGCCGCAGGAGCTTGAAGCTCTTCCATACGGTGGGGTCTAGTCATGTGATTGTCCACAGCTGTGAAGGTAGTGTTTTCATAGAACGCAAAACGGACCACAAAATGTACTGTACATGCTAATGATTTTATAACCTCATTGTACCTGCAAACGCACAATAGACGAGACCTGTACATATCTACATCTCTTGTTTGTTTCTTTCATTTTAGTAATGACTTGGTTCATTGCTTACACCGATTTTTTATCCCTACATCTAAGAACTTTCAGTTTGGGAAAAACATGGAGAAGCAAGGAACTTACTTAATGAAAAAATATGCATGTATCAACTTAACACTTGTGTTAGTTTTCTTTGGGGAGTGTTAGTTACTTTCTCACATAGGCGTATACGTGTAGCTGGGGGGCGGAGGGGAGCAAAAGGATACCCTTAGCCAAGCGGGGACACATCTGGGTTCCCTCGTGGGATTACTGTTCTCCGTACCCTCTCCTAATTTGGCATATCAATAGCTCAAAAACTTTATCACTAAGGAACATTGGCCCAGACCCGTACTCAGGATCTTCCAAGTGGGGGTTCAAATAGACCATGTCCCATGACGTCATGTTTTGCTTACGCGACCATGTTGAGGGTTCATTTGTACACTACTTCAGTGTACTACAATACACTTGTACACTATAAGGTACAAGCATGGTATATTTTACAAGCACCTGTGGCGCCACTGCATGACTTCGAGCTTTCAGGACCTTCTTATAATGGGTGCGCGCGAAGCGCGCAGAAGAATTGTTGTTCCAAAAGAATGTGTAGCAAGAAATATGTACTTCAGTTCCTGTAGATAATGCCATGCACGTTACCGTTCTTTTGGTATTTGATTGGTACATGTACGTTGCCCTCTTGATGCCCAGTGTCTACAGGGGTTGAGGATGTACTTATCGTTTTGAGAAAATATTTGCACAGAATTATTCCTTGTATAGCATTGCCCATAGATGGGAAGTGTAAACAGTGACAAATGCGCATGGAAGCGCAAACAAAAAATGCTATTTTTCATAACAAAAGTTGAACCCAGACTGCACAGAGACTTTTCCAACATCCAAACAAACCATGTCTACCAAAAAGGTAATGCTGAATTTATCCTCTAAATCTTTCTATTTTCTTGAAATATGTCTTCCAAAAGTACAACGTTGTGTTACTCCTCAATCACGCACAAACCTTAAAAACAGTCGGCATAATTTTGACAACCCTTTCCGTTGAGAAAGACGGTACTGATTATAGGCATAGAAAGTGCGTGGAAATTTTGACAGTTTTCGAAGCATTCGCAAAAATTTCGATAGTTCTGATTTGATGAAATCTACACTCATAGAAAGAAAAAACATACCCTTGTCGTGAATGGCATGCACAGTATCGTATCTACCCCGTCTACGGCGACGAAATGGTCACACCCTAACTATAGTTTACCGTACCGTGAGACAGATAGAGAACAACTAATCGATTGAGAGTTACGTAAAGTATGGAGCTGCAAACTTCGTTGGAGCTCCATGTAGCTCCATGTGTATAGTAAGGATGAGACTTTGTTCTGTAATGTATAGCCAAAATATGGGGGGAAAGTAAGAAAGTTATGCGAATTGCTGGTTATTGTCAGTTTAAGAAACCGACCCTGAAAAGTAAGTATAGCTAAAGAGTTGGGGAGACTGTCCACCGAATGGGATTACAAATTTTATCGCATCATGAGTGACTCTGACTCCTTGACCACGTGCCCCCGACCTCACCTCACCATGGTTTGAGCTGAGGCTAAAAATACGGAAACGCCCTAAAATGCAGAATACTTTATTTAAAGCTTAAGCGTGTCATTACAGATTATTGTCTATCATACATCGGTCGCCAGTATGAGACAGATTTAGCATGTTACATGGTCGTAAATTACAAAAAATTGCACTCTAAAATACTAACATTGTCATCAGAGTTTCTCATCTATCACGAGTCCCTAAGTGTTTCAGAGAAGATTGACATTACAGATGTCCTACATTGCTGGAAAGTGCGCTCCAAAATATAAAGTTTTCACTATAGTTGAATGCGGTCTATCATGCGTGGAGCCCCAAAAATGTGTTCATAATGGCTGCCACCACGACCCTGTTAATCACCCACTGATCTATGATCTACATGTTTACCATTTCATACTTATTTCGTTTACTTTGCACCAAGGCCCACCCCTTGGAAGAACAGTCCCATGGGACTGAACGGGTTACCATGCTTAAAGAAAGTCTATGTACAAAATAAAAGTGCTGGAGGGCAAACAAACACACTTGCATGCTGTATCATATACTAAAGCAATGGGCTTGGTAGTGGTGTTTGGCTCATTTGTCCTCCACAACAATCAGTGCGTCCACTGAATGTTACCAATTGACCTTTGCAGCAAACTCCCTCTAACATGAATGTACATAAAAACATAGTGGCCATCTTTCGGAAGTTTCATCAGCTCAGTCATTATTAGAGAGTGGGTGTGCAAAAGAAAACAAAGGTTCATATAGCGTAACCTCCTATTGAACATCAAAGGAAATGGAATCAAGGATATTGCGCGCGAAGCGCGAGAAAAAAGGAAATGTTGGGAATATGACGTAGTCATGCTTATTATGCTATCCCAATATTCATATGGAATTGGTTTAATCTGCAACAACCTCGGTTTCCGCATTGCAAGAGGGTGGAAGACTGAAGAACTACCCCTAGTTCACAAAGGAGGTTCGATATCAAAGGGGGTTCGATTCAGGCGCGGATCAAGAAACTTCGAAAAGGGGGGGGCTGAAAGCCCCCTTGAATATTCTCCTAGATTAACATTATGCTAATTTTTGCGTATTTGTTATTGTTGATGTGGCAAAAAAGGGGGGGGGCTGAGCCCGGGAAAGCCTCCCCCCCCCCCTTGGATCCGCGCCTGCGATTTAAAAAACGAACCCAGTGACGAACCACTCGAACCCCCCCCCCCTCCATTTGGTAATGTTAAGCGCTTGTGACCAAATTAAAAATGATCCCAAAATTCGATTGAGCTATAGGGTTGCGTCGCAAGTTTTATGAGACGCATTTACGTTTGTTTGTGTATAACTGTTTGTATTACAAATTTCTCATTAAACTACTTTTTCCAAAGTTCTCTCGACTCTGTGGCGAAGAACCGGAGGGTGAAAACCAAAATTAACTATCGAAATTTTTCGTTTTCTGTGTGCCCTACCTTTTCATTTTCCTTCAGAGTCGCTGATTTTACATCTATATTCAACGGAAGGGTTTTGTACTGGTCTCCGCTGCAGGCATACGCGGAGGGGTTGGGATGGCTGCAGCCCCTAACCAATTATTTTTGTGAAAATTCGGACAATATGCTGAGAATTTTTCAGGCACCTTCTGAAAGAAAAATAATGCAATGATGTAGCTTAAGGTAATGAAAGGTTTAAAAAACTTCCTTGCAAAATTGAAACAAGGTTCTGATTTGAATTGCACTAGCACCTATATATTTGGTATTAATTCACTAGTGTCTTTTTTAATATTTGAACTTATATTGTGATTATCAGTGGTGTATTTGGGGGGGGGGCTACTGGGCCATGCCCCCCTAACTGATGCCGATTTTTTATTACCTAAAATAGGCAAATTTTTTAACACAAATTTTACTTCAAAGGTAACATATGTGGCACCAGATTACCAGTTAGGTGTAAGGACACCTAACTTTCCAAAAATGTGAAACATTCCCTCCCCTTAGACCCCTCCCCAGGCCGGCGATCACAAAACTAAATGCATGCCCCCACCCCATCAGAAAATTTGCAAAAATTATAATCAACATGGAAGGGGAGTAACACGGTAAATGATTGCAGGTAATTAGCATGCGTTGTGATAACCGATGAATGACTTTATGATACATATATATATATATATATATATATATATATATATATATATATATATATATATATATATATATATATATATATATATATATATATATATATATATATATATATAGACATGCTGAACGCGAGTGGAGCGCGCGGAAATTTTTGGTTATACTTTCGGGCAAGTTGTTACAGCACCCCCAACCCCCACCTCCATCAACTTGGGTTCCTACGCCCGTTGCTGCGGGCGTGACTATGGTGGAACAACATGGCAAAGCTTGCAAAGAAGGAAACTTTTTCCTCATTATCTTACTTTTGAGAACATTTTTAATTCAGACTAGCCTACCGTGGCACATTTGCAGGCATAATTTGTTAGAAATGTTAGAAATTAAAGGGATTCAGGGCTAATCCTGTATGTAACTTTCTCCATGTAAATTATTTCGTATGCAAAATTTCTCATCACTTCACCATTTTTGTTTAATTTGTACTAGTAGCCAGAACCAGACGTACCCAACCGTCCTTAGTGACCGGATATCTAGGCGGCTTCATAACACAATCTCATTGAGTAACATTAGTAGTGTGATGAATATAATGTAAAGGAAAACTACTAGTTACATAAACGTAATATAAAGGCATTTACTACGAACATGGTGACTTAATATTTTTTTATAAGACATTTTTAATGATTTAGCTCAATTATACGGCCTAGGGTCAGAAGTGGTTTTCCTCGATGGGTACGTGAAAGGCCCCCAGAATAATCGCACAAACAAATATGACTAAGAAATCGAGCTATTTGATCGAGATGTTGGCCACAGACACTACATGACACACATAATGTAAAAACGGAAGTAAGCCCTCGAATCTTAACACCTGTAAGGACTCTCGTTCAACTATAATCCCTCGTTATTGTCACTCCCTTCTTTTGGATGTTACTCCAGCAATATCTCCCTCAGAGTTACTGAAACACTTTTTGTGTTAAAGCATAGGGTGCAGCCAGTGTCATGTGGAGGTCAATTGAAAGCATAATTTTAGTGCGCTTCATTTTCAAGTACCCAAAAGAGTCTGCAGGGGCCAAGAAACTCACCCTCTGCGCCACCAACACCACTCCTGGACCCCATCAGAGGCTCTATGGTGGCCCTTGGACTCCTTCCTGTTTCGAAAAATACTGATGAGCCTCGTCACTCTTGTCTCCAGTTGCCTTCCATGATAGCTAAAGTGTAAAAAAGAATATAGCGCACTTGCAGAAAAGTTATCACAGAGAATACAGACCGTCAGCATTAGTACCACTCGTTGCAATCAGCGTACTGTTCATCTAGCGGAGTCATACACACGTAGTCTACATACAATATGGAACACATGTATAGTTTTGTGGGGCGCTCCGGACCCCGTTAGCCACGCGTATATGTTTTTGTATGAAAGTAATAACAATTCCCAAAGAAAGCCAAAACAAGTTTAAATTTGTAATATTATGTTTGCTTCAACGTCCTCGCTAGTTACTACGTCGACTTTCACTTGTTTTCTCCCAAGCGGAAAGTTCTTAGCTGTGGAGTTAAGCGACTCAGATATGAGCCATGAGCCAAAGCATTTTTAAAGGAATGAAAAGAAAAGGGAAAAGAATTTAAAGAAAAGGAAACGAGCTGAAGAAGTACAAGTCTGGTATATTTTGGGCTTGTAAATACAACGAGGTAACACACTCATCAACATGTACATTTGTGGTCTTTTCTGCGTTCCATAAAACCACTACCTTTACCTTTACAGCTGCAGTCCAGCATGTTGGAGTCTAGGCCCGCGGAACCTTTGTGAATAGCTTAAATGGGGATAATTGCATGAGGCTCTTAGCTAGCCCACGTAACATTGAGTGCATATTTCGAACTGCTAAGAAATTTCGAGAAAGATTTCAGTCAAACAACTATACTTCAAAGGGAATATGAGCGAAGAGGTGGTTGGTACAACCGAGCGTCGTGCATAATTGGGCGAGAAGTGCCCCGAAATTTTCCTTAGGAATCACATTACATGATAAAAATTGCATACAGGCTTTGCACTAGGACTTTTCTAACTATATATCTTTTGCTACCAAGGTAAGTCCAAACTAAAAATGTACACTCATCCCCGCGCGTTTAATTTTTCTTCAGATATGTAGAGAACACCCGGGCGAGAGAGCTTCCTTTAATTCGCATCTTTGTAATGAATCCCGTGTACAAGAACCATGGAGATATTGAATCGAGGGTAAAAACGAACAGAGCACGTCAAGTTGAGCTTTTTTCGAAATATTTGCGACATATAAACAATTGAACAGCAATTAAAACAACAATTAAAATAGGCTAAATGCATCATTTTTCGAAAAGACCCTGTATCCTGCTACTGAAAATATCAGGCCCGTCGGAAGGTATTTAAAAGTGGTACGGTATTTTTCGGGGTATTTTTCGGTGTTCGAAGGGGAAGAGCCCCTCGTGGGGGTTCAGGGGAGCGAAGCCCCCTTTTAGCTGAAAAGTGGTACGGTAAATACCGTACTTACCGTAGCGGTTCCGACGGGCCTGGAAAATATTGTATGTAAAACGTAATTAGCCATTCATATTTTGTGGCCGAAAATCGATTTGGGGCACATCATTATCTCCGCAACGGTTGCAAGCTGCCGCCAGTAAATTAATGTGAAAGATACTTTTATTTAAAAGATTCTATGATGAGAATGTCATATAGTACAGCCCCCGAAATTGGTGCACCCCAAGTGGCACACCTACTGCACAAATCGTTCGCTAGTCCAAACCAGTAACGTGGTGCATGTTATCTTTTATAGGTAATATGCAAGTAGAACTCCATACCCTATAGTAGAACTTTTGCAATCGACTTAATGTAATTCACTATGACTATGGTGACCTGAGTACACAAACGTTCTATCTGACATTGTTTTTAAGAAGATCAGATTATTTAATGAAAACGAATACTAAAATTGTCTTCAATTCTTCAATTAAAACCCCAACTTTCTTCAAAAAATTCCAGATTTCTTTAGCAATACTTCAAAATTTTCGAAACATTGGCAATCTTAATTCATTTTGGGGGCTTCAGATTTCTGCCACCTCCACCCCGTTGAGGAGTGTGGTTCCCTAGTGTTATTGGGCTTTCTAGAAGGGTGTCATTCGTCTGAAGAATTAGGTATCAGACCACAGATCTAGTCTGCAGTACAGACTAGGGCCCAGCCCTGTGGTTGGGTTTAAAGGTCCCGTGTTCTATTGTACAGTATGCCATCCTCAGTAAGTCCATGAACACAAATCAGGGTGAAAAAATACATGATCATGCTACCCAGAGGCTTATTCACATCACATAAGAGCTAGTGTCAGTCTTAAGATTACAGAATCCCATGGACTAGATAAAGAAGGAGTGGCATATTTACACTTCCTTTGGCCGGGGGCTAGTAGACAAATGTCCCTTGGGCTAGTGTCAAACTTTTGTCAAATGCCCTTTGAGCTGGCCTAAAACCAGAAATTTTGAGCCCTAACATAAATGTACAATATGGTACAGTACTACAAATTATACAAATTAAGTGTATACTGATATTTTAAGGTATGGAACAGGCGTGTTGTCCTTTGTGAAACAGGCTCATAGCTAGACAAAGTGTTGAAGGACGTGTGATGGGTAGGGAGTGGGGTGGATAGAGTGTAGGCAGCAAGCTTGTACACATTGTCTGCCAAGGTACTGCACTGAAGGGGTAAAGGTGGCAAAATATTCTTGATGAGGCCGCTGGAAGGGTTGAGTTGTGACATGTCAAATAATGTAAAATTTTCTGTGGGCGGGGGCGGGGGTTAAATAATAGATGTTACAACTGAAAGTGATAATGTGTACTGCAGACTTTGCTAAGGTATAAAACCATAAACTTGTCGTTTTTTTCTAATGAAATTCACCAAAAGTGTCCCTAAGACTTACATCAAATAATTTAAATCAGGATCACTCAGGCTGCATTATGTAACACATTCCTCAACACTAAGGTGGTACCATACTGCGTTTGTGGATGTAATGAAGCTGAAAAGTAGGTCAAAAATGAAAAGTGTTTCCCTTAATTTATAACAGAGAGGATGGTCCTTTATCGATAGTGATAAAAATTAAGATCGGGACCGTGGCTGCCTCTCCTCTCTCTCTCTCTCTCTCTCTCACTCCCGGCCTCTGTGTATCATTTGTTCCTTTCTCCTTTCCGTCCTGACCTTTCTCTCCCTACCTCTGCCTGCCTCCATCCTGGTCCGTCCTTCCCCACCAAGCCTTCTAACGTTCCCCTCCCTTTCCTAGTTCCCTCATCCTTTCCTTTTCCCATAAGAGGGATTTCGGGGGCAAAGTGGGCACTTGGACCCTAATTTTTCCAGGCCTTAAAAAAATAAGAAATAATAAAATAAACAAAGGGAAGCGAAATCAGAGGATTAGTAGGGAAATTTTAATATTATGGTTAATTTTGCAATGTAAAATAAACAAAAAAAAATATCAAAATACCATAGAAATGTCAGAAAAATTTTCTGGGCCCACTTTTCGCACACCCGCAATTAAATCTAATTAATACAGTGGCGGAACTCAAAAGAAGGGAGATAAGGGACAATTGTTTTTGATAAATTTTGTTTGGTACCTGAAATAAAATTTCTTCCAAAGCGTGTGTGTTGGTTCCCGGCCACACTTTTGTGACTTGAAATCCTGAAAAAAATTGAGTGACAGTTCTTAACCTACGTCATTACACGCGCAATGCTCCTAACATGCACAATTCAGAAACCTGTCCATGTATAGGGAATCAAGATCCTCAATAAATTTTTCAGTGAGCTTTGCGTGAAATCAAATCAATGTAAAGAGGTGTCACGTTAGGACTGCCGTCCGTAGTAAAACTTTTGTATAATTGTCCTGTTATTACATCCTGAAAGATAGCTTGAGTAAATTACTACTTCCAGAATCCTTGCAATCCCTCCCACTGTTCACGTTGCACACCAAACAAAACCATCCTCATCAAATCGACCGACAGGTTACTATCTTAAATTTGCAATCATCATAAGCAAAACACTTCATATTAGCATGTTTCAAGTTATATGTGGGGCGCTGGATTTGCTCTAGAAATGGTCCAGAATGGCCGCAAAAGTCATCTAGTTTACGGAAAATTCTCAGGGAGCACCCTCGCACCCGGGCCGGCTTCGCATCCTTCGAGGCTTGCTGTGGGGGTTTGATGTCTGTAAGTGGAGGGGGAATCCTGGGTGGACAGCCAAACAACCGCGAAGGCGCCACAGGAGAGTGAAGCGTCCCCTAACGGTGTGGGTCCAGGGACCCGCCTCATGTGGGGTCCAGGGGCGTGGCTCCCGAAAGCTCTGGGGTATTTACGAAATGGTAGGCATTAAAACGTTGCATCTAAGCTGCAAACTCAAATGACATAAGGTGGGCATTTAACAGACCACAAATATCACAATTTGTCTTTTTCAATTATATTCTTACTCCGTTTGACTAACAGTAGGCTGAGACTGATAATGCAGAGGGCTTGAGGAAGGAGGGGAGAATAGATTGCTTTGAGGGTGTCCCGGGGTTTTGGTTTAATAATTTTAAGAATGGGACATTAAGAACGCAGGGTGGGTACGCTCGAAGTTTGCTGACACAAAATCACATTTTTAGACATTTTACTGATATGAGTAACAGAAAAGCTTAGAAAAGTATCCCTAACGAGAGGCCTTTGCCACCCCCCTTTCGATAAGTGTCTGTCTCATATCATGGTACCGGAAACGAAACCGTACCTTGCAACTTGCATCTAAACAATCTCCAAAAAGTCGGTAAATTTACACAGATCGATGGTGATAAATCAAATTATTTTAAACAGGAAATGACCTCAAACACGGGCAATACAAAAGTGGTGTGGCATGTCATTCAAAATGTACAGTCCAATGACTCTGGTATGTAAAATAGTAATTGCCCAAATCTTTTAATCATAAACGATAATACTATCTCCGAACCCAATGGTATAGCTAATGCTTTTAACTCATTTTTTTATATCGGTGTCTGCCAAGTACGCCCATTAAGCTAACTCCACAGTTTTTATAACCTTAATGATGTGCAATATTTTGTCACGGTGTCTTCTAAATTGCCAAATGATGCGATGTATGAAATTCCAGAGATATCTGATGGATTTTGTTTTAAGTTTTTGCAAAATTTTGATCCCCAAAATTAAGACAACCGGTCTAGATGGTGTAAGTGCACGCATTCTAAAAGTATGTGCAAAGGAAATTACCGGAAGTATCACACGTATTCTCATTGTCAGCAGGGCCGGATATAAGCAAGGGCCAGCGGGGCACGTGCAGGGGCCCACAATAAGGGGTCCCACAAACTAAGTTATCATATTTTTAGGGTCATCGGGCGACACCGTCAAGCTGTAATTTAAATATCCTCACACATGAGGCCCCAAATGTTGTGCATTGTTGGAAGGGTGTGAAGAGATACGAATTTGAAGGGATGAGAATTGTTCACAGATTGCTCATAAATTAGTTAACTTTGAGTTTGATCGAGAAAGTTGGGGAAAATTGCATCGCTCAGATTTTCGGGCACTAAATAAACTAGCAGAATATTAACCGAATGAAACCGAAAGAAAAACAGACCAACATTGCTGCAGGGCTCAAAGTATCAAACGAATGATGAATCCAGTTTTCACTCCAGCCAGGTATCACTAATTTGGTAGTTGGAGTTCCATACACCCTTCCCGGGTAAGACACCTTGTCAATCCCTCCCCCACCCATCCACCCACTCCGTCGATGGAAAAGGATAAACTTGGTGTGGCGGAATAGCCTGAGAGTCAAGAATATTGTGTTGCAATTCCAAACATGAGGTTCGATTGATCGCAAATGACTGTCGCTACTGGACATCGTTGAAAATGGCGAAAAACTTGGCTATATTCAGAATGTCGTGGTCTCAGTTTTCAGACGCGTTGTTTGTATAATGAAGAAAAAACTTCAATGTTTGTATTCTTTGTGAATTATCCTAATCTTAAAATTATAATCCTAAGCGGCATAAAATTCCTCGACGAAGTTCAAATGTCTTTTATAAACAAATGATAAGACAGAAAATTTTCTCATACTCCTCGCGCAGTTAGCTGCACGGGTTAATAGTGCTAGGCGCCCAACCATGCGGACATATGAACCCCTTATTGGCCTACAGGGAAAGCAATGAAAAAAGAAATCAGTAATATACAAGCCTGTAATTTCGTTCCATACTCAGGCAAATAGTACCTGTAAAGTGCCATTTCTGGTGATCTACGGGGTGTTTTCATCCAAAATTTTCTCACTGCGCTTCGCACCAACCAACGGTGGCACTCCGCTTACGTACTGTTCTCTATTGCTTACTGAAGTCACAAAGGGTCCCTCTTTACCCAAACCCTAGATCCACGCCTGAATTCTTATGCCAGTTCGTCTGAGAGTCCAACCCCTCCCCCCCCCCCGCCACCCTATTCCTTTTCGACAAATTTTAGTCCCTCCGCCATCACACTTTGTTTTGCATCACTTTACTCAACATTACATCTGAGCAAGGTCTGAAAATTCGGACATTTTTTCTGAAATATAATCATCCCAAACGCCTTATGGCTGTACCTCCAGCTTCGTTTCATTATTTTTTTACCTTCATGATTACGGTTCTGTAATACAAAGTAATTAATTCTAACAGCTAAAATGCACCAAATTGCACCTTGTTAATTTTTTTTTTCTGAAAAAATAAAAGCTTTACCCTCAGGCCACTACCCTGAATCAGTAGCTCTTGACAATCTAAAATCCCCCACCCCCTTCTCAGGCAAATCTTAGATCCCCACTGCGATGATACATCTTGGTTTTAGCCTAAAATGGTTGAACATTTATGGTCTGTATTCTGGTATATAAGCGACCAGCCGCTGAAGAGGTACGTTTACGTGTATAGCCCAATCTATCATATCAGTTCTTTTTACGAAGAGTCAAATGACTGTCCGAGGGACCCCCACATAGGTTCGTGCCCAGGGCCCCATATTCGTAAATCCGTTTTCCCTTCTAGGTGGAAACATGCAAAAGTAATTCCAGTTTATAAGAACATCTCCAACTTGATGTTTCAACTATCGTCCAGTCCCAGTCCTGTCAGTTTTGTTGAAAGTACCGTATTAGAGAAACATGTCCACAGTGCTTTAAGCAGTTACCAAACTCATTTTACTTGCTGCGTGAAGCCCAATCGGGATTCAGAGAAAATCACTCACGTGAAACAGCTTTGCTAAAACTAGTGAACAATTGGATGGATGCCATTGATAAAGGGGATTTTGTAGGTTCCGTGCTTTTAGATCTACGCAAGGCATTGATTTGGTAAATCACGAATTTTAATACAAAAGTTAAAAATTTATGGATTACCTAGTAATACTGTTCAATGGTTAACGTCATATCTAACCGAAAGAATGCAAATTACATGTGAAAACAGGGTGTTCTCAACCCGGGAAGACTACGTTCAGTGTCCCACAAGGGTCTATTTTACGCCCCCTCCTATTTCTTATTACATTAATGACATGGATGTTTGCCTTCAACATTGCTCTGCTGATATGTATGTATTAACAATAGATTGGCCTTACTTGGACTCATAAAGCCGTAATACTGACATCAGCACTCAAATTCTTTTCTACAATGGTTACGTTCTCCCTATATTCGATTATGGCAGTACTGTTTGGGGAACTTCTAGTGTTGGAAATATTTCACGACTACATCGCCTGCACAAAATGGCAGCTGGTATAATTTTAAATGCTTCTTTTGAAAACAGATCAAGTGATCCTTTGAAAACTCTCAACTGGAAGTCTATACAGGTAGATGTTTTGCTACGATCCAAACGATTTTGTATGGTACACACAGCTTTAAACGGTCTAACTCCACAGTACATTACTGATATGTTAAGGCTTTTTGTTGAGGTACATCATCGAGTCCTCAGATCGACATCGAGTAATAATATCTTTTTAACAGGTGGGAGAACTGACAGCGGCGTAGGAAGATGTTTGACATTGGGGGGGGGCAGACCAGATGTGACTTTTCGACCTTGAATCCCCTTCCCACACTAAAACACATTTGCTCAATGTGATTCTTCCGATTTTAATTTGAGCAAAATAAAAATATTCAAAGCAAAAGGAAACAAAACAACACCATGGAGGAGTGATTTTTTGTTTAGGAGGCTCTGGAGGACTGGAGATTTTGTGGGGGTGACTCCCGTGTACTATCTAAGCGGAGCGCCACCATAGGTTGGCGCGGAGCGTACCAAGAAAATTTTAGATTTGAATACGTCCCAGATCGCTGGAATTGGCACTTGTCAGGCTTGATAGCAGCCATCAAGATGGGCAATTTTTGTGAAAAAATATAAAGCTTGATTTGATTCTTTTTATAAAACACATTTCTGTGAGGACAGATTAGTTGAGCTGGCCTGGACACGGTTCGAGGATTGGAAGTTTGAAGCCCATTTACTATCTAAGCTAAGCGCCACCATAGGTTTGCGTGGACGGAGCGTACAGAGAAAATCTGAGATTTTAGTACATCCCAAATCACCGGAAGCGGCGCTTGCCAGGATTTTTGAAGCCATCAAGATGTGTCCTTGTTGTGCAAATTTTGTAAAGTTTGATTTGAATTTAACACTTTAGTCTGTTACAATCTATCCGACTTCATTCAAAATAATTCAGCGTTGAATTATCCCCCATGGATTTCAGTGGATTATAGTTGGAACTGAGATTTTCTACAGCCAGAGTCTGTTAACTTATTATTAAGTTGAGTAGAGGTAGCCCCACGATTTGCCCGGTGAACGGCCAACGACCCAAAACTCCGACAGACACCCAATGCCGTCGAGTATTGGTCAGGTGGGATTTGAAGAAAGCCTGTGTACTAGCCTCCATTTCATTCGGGTCATATATTGCATAAAATTTGTATATACTAGAGAAGCTAAGTTCCGAGTTGATTAAATGTTTTTTTTCCGGAATCTAAACTGTAAAACTGCAAAGCGCGAGACAATTTTTCGGGTCATTTTTCACAAAAAAACATAGGCCTGTGTAATTATTAAAAACACTAAGAAAGAAAATCTGTAGGGGTTCTAGACCGTATAGGAGATAGTATGCATTGTATCGAAACTACCTTGATTATCCGATGAAATAGCCAAATATTGCTCGGTGAGTCCTTCACCAACTGGCCGTACCGCATGACACACAAGAGAACAGTAGCTAGGCTTTGCAATATGGGATGAAATTTACGACCTCTACATAAACTGTGTACTTTTCCTACGTGTTATGGTAAGGGGGAAAGGACTTTCGCTATCTAGTGATGTAGAATGAAACTATTGAAGAAACCAGAATATCTCTCCTGCGCGTAGCGTGCCGAAAATTTTAGGTTTTTATTATAGAAATTGTCCTCTTAAGAGCAAAAATGGGTAAAACGAAACTGTAAACTGTCGCAATTATTGGGGGGCCGAAATGACATTTGGTCCCCCTCAAAAAATATTGGGGGCCATGGCCCCCTTGGCCCCCCGGTTCCTACGCCACTGACTGAATACCATAACAAAACATTCTCATGCATTGCCGCCAAAGAGTGGAACCAATTACCAAATGAGTGTTAAAGTGCCATATCTTTCCCGGTTTTTAAACGTCTATTGAAATCTGTATTTTAAGTTCTGCGTTCTTTGATTCTCTTAGTGCCTATTTTATTGATGATGCCATTATTACTTTACTGTAGGTTAGTTTAATTTCTAGACTTACATGCCTGTGGATGTTCTTTTATAAGTCTTAGTCCGTATTTATTTTCTATCATAATGTTCATTTATGTCACGGTCATGTTTTTGTGTTTTTATTTTTCTCTATCTCTGTATTATCTTGCTTTGAGCCTTTTCCCATTTCTCAAGTGTCTTCTGTATTCTTTACCCTTTTTGTAGATGCTTGTGGATGTTTTTACGAGTCTTAGTCGGCATGTATATTCTATTTTAATGTCCATTTTAGTCACGTTTTGTGCTTTTATGTGATCTTTATCTCCGTTTACAATTTGCTTTGAGTCAATGTTCAATTTTTAAGTCTCCTATTTTTTCTTCGCCCTTCTTCTTTGCCGAATCTTACTTCTCTTAT
This sequence comes from Holothuria leucospilota, assembly GCA_029531755.1. Classification (NCBI taxonomy): domain Eukaryota; kingdom Metazoa; phylum Echinodermata; class Holothuroidea; order Aspidochirotida; family Holothuriidae; genus Holothuria; species Holothuria leucospilota. Next base: position 39,070,929 of record CM055983.1, on the reverse strand, counting down.
TTTATTTAATTATTTGATATTTTTCAAGGGCCTCGGGGGAGGTTAGCTATTTTTGCTAACCGAGTTTACCCTTTTGAATGTTTTAAATAAATAAAATAAATAAAAAATAAAAATTTTGCAGATTGAAAATTTCCGGGATAACTTCTCCCTCCACTGCCTACGGCCATGGGACATTAGTGCTTTTAATAGAAGAGTTTGTACAAAGCTATGACAAGCGAGATGTTTTACAGGAAGTTACTTCGAATACCGAAACCATGTTTAAAACGGGTGCCCGCGAAGCGCGACGAAGAAAACAGCGTTGAGAAAGCTTTCTCCAGGTTCCTGTTCTTTCCAAAGAGCAGAATGTAGGAACCTATATAGGAACCTATATTATGCTCTGCTGTTCTTTCATTCATGTTTCCTTTTTGTCGATGGTCTGGGACAACTTAAGTCCCCTTCAACTTTTTTTGTTAGTGTGAAACATAAGGTAGTGTCGCTTTTGAAGGTTGTAGACTATATGATACTTTAAAAAATTAAAGAAATGATTTATGGGTAGTTTTAACTTGGGTATGCTCAAGGGTATGGACAGTTTAAGTGCCAGAGAAATAATTTTCATCGAAAGCTACATCTTGAGTAAGTTGTGGTCCACGAAGCCTTTAACCGCCAGCGCCTAAGGAGTGAAGCCGGAGACTGCATGGGGACAGAGGGTCCTTTCCGAGTATGTTTTCTTAAGTTTGACGGCTTCGGTCATTCTGGACCGTTTCCTGAGAAAATCGTGCTTCTCTCGGGTGAAATTTGAAATGCTAATGAAATAGTTTTTCTTATGATGATTTCAAATTTAAGATAGTGACCGTCAATCAATTTGCTAAGAATTGTGGTAGTCGGTGGGGAAAGTGAACAACGAGAGATGTAGAGAGGGTTTTGGAAATAGTAACTTGCTCAAGCTGTCCTACAGGAAGTAATAACGAGGTAATGACACCAAGGAATTCCTACACACAGCATTACAACAGTCACAATGAAACATCAATTAATGATAGGCTCATGTAAAGCACCCCGAAAAGTTTATCAGGAATTGCGATTTCCTCTACGTGGGTGGGGTTGGAAATTTTTGCTTGTATGGACCATGGTGCATTTAATGACGTAAGTTATTACTTTTAGTGACCTCTATGTCAGAGCTCCAAGTCAGAGTAGGAAGTACGTAGGGAGGGGATCCCCATGCTTTGAGAGAAATTTTACGGTGCCAGCCAAAATTTCAGTTGTATTAGTAAGTTTTCTATAAGGTGCGCGGGAAGTGGCCGAGAAAAATCTTCCTAGCTTTTTTATGGTAGTTGATCTTAATGTTTTCCTCCATTTAACATTGCAAACTTTAATCATAATAAGCTATTGAAAATGTTCTTATAATTCCTCTGGTCTCGCCTCCTTTAAGTAATAATTTTATTGCAGTGGCGTAGGAACCGGGACGGCCAGGGGGGCCATGACCCCCCTCAATATTTTTGTGGGCCAAATGTCATTTGGGCCTTCAAAAATCCCAATAACGTTCAGTACATGTAAAAGAGATATGTACAGACTTTAATAAAGTAGGCCCTGTCATCTGCTTATCTGATGTCATGAAAACACAGCCGTGCCCGCAGCATACTCTAATACAGTAATCTGATTATTTTACAAGAAAAAGCCATCAATAACACATCTATCAAGGTCAATACTGATGTTATAAAAAGTCAGTATTTCAACTTTCAAGGAAATTTCCCCAAAACGGTAAATTTCGGGAATTCACATTGAGTTCGGGATATTTTTAGGAAATCAGACATATTTGAGAAATAACTTGCAGGAAACTTAATTAACCCTAATATCCGGATTAGATAAAATTATAAGTTTAATTTGAAGTCAATTATAAATTTCCGATTTTCAACTACTTAAAAAACTTCCTTGGTAATTAAAATAAAGTCTGATTTGAATTGCACCACCACCTATAGGCCTATATTACATTTTTTAACACAAATTTTACTTCAAAGGTAGCATATGTGGCATCAGATTGCATGTAAGGACACCTAACTTTTCAAAAAATTTCAAAAGGGAGGGGGACACCCCTCCCCCTGGCCGGTGATCACAAAAAACATAAGGCATCGCCCACCTCCTTGAGAGAAATCCTGGCTACGTCACTGATTATTATCATTATAATTGTAACGACTTAACCAAAAATTATAACCAATATGGAAGGGTAGTAACACGGCAAATGATTGTATGTAATTGGCATGCGGTGTGATAACCGATGTATGCCTATATAATATGTATTCCTGTTGTTTCCTTTTTCTTCGAATATTTTTATTTTTTGTTGCTCAAATTAAAATCGGAAAAATCAAAATGACCAAAAGTGATCAAGGCTGTTTAACTGTGGCCTCCCATGGGCATGTCTCAGTAGTAGCTACCCATAACCCTCAAACGTTGATCGTCCTCATAATGTTATACTTTTTTTCACAGTAAATAAAAGGGAAAAAAATCTTGAGGGTCCCTGACCATCGACAAAAGTGAAACATAAGGGTTGGACAGGTGGCTGAAGAATGTAGGAGAATCTTTTGTGTAATGGATAACATTGCATTTAAAAATAAAGCAAAACAATAAAATGCAATAAAATGTCTAAAATAACGCTGTTTACTTTAACGCGCTCCGCGTGCTTCCGTCTTAAATGTTATCTCGAGGTTACTCCCTGTAGAACATCTTGCATGCTCCACAGCTTCAAACAAACTCTTCCATTACCATTGCTAACACCCAAAAGCCAAACTTTCTTCATCAAAAAATGCCAGGTTATTCTGAGTAAGGCTACTGTGTTAAATATGTGATGTTTGTGACCTGTTTAGGGCACATTCCATGAGTTTTAAGATGGCCAAATGTTTCATTCTAATGGTTTTAATTCTTTAAGCGCCGCAGAGCTTCTGGTGGCCCTGCTTCCTGGAAGTCCTCCGGAGGCCCTACGGTGGGTCCCTGGACTCCACGCCTGAATGGGAGCTCTTTACACTTCCGTAGTGCCACAGGTGGAGTTCGATAAACCGCCCAGGTTTGCCCCCACTTTCAGACATCAAAATCCCGTCCCTGCTCTTTCCCAAGCAAAGTCTGGCTGGCTCCATCCCTCGTTCCTGTTACGGCCTCCTGGTCTTTCACTTTTTCAGATCCCTACCCTTTCCGTCTTTCCAACCGTCCCTAGCCCTGCCTGTTTCAGTACCTGTACCATCGATATTTGAACCAGTCTTCTATTTTATCAAACCCATTTCCTTCTCTCCAACCTTCCCTCCCATCGGCAATTATGCCCATTCCTATTATTTCTTTTGTTTTCTTTTGTATCTCCTTTTATTTCCCATTTTTCTCTGTCGTCCCAATTTTTCTTCGATTTTTTATCGAGAGGGGCAATTTGCCTCCCTACCCCCTGTCTGGCTACTGGCTGCTAACATTAAAAGCCAAAACTGAGTATGAAGATAGTCCCAATTTTCTTTACTCTTCAAGCAAGAAGACTTACTGTATATCTTGTTTGGACGAAAATGGGTTGTGAATTCTGCATGATGTCAGACGTATTGCAGGTGGTCATTATGGGGAGCTAACTGTATTAGTAGACTGATTTTGGGATCATGTTGGGAGCAGTGTTTGCATTTATAGACAGTAAAATTGTGGGATTCCTGAGCTTTCCTCAACAATCCAGTAGGTTTTGTAATCGAGTAAGGAAATTCCTTGCTCTCGTGGAAAATAATAAATAATAATATAAATAAATGACTTAATATAGCACCACCATCATAAGAAATATGAAAAGGCCTCACGAAATAAGAAAGACTTAAGCTTTAATTTGAACGATTCTAAATTGTGGGCATGCCTAATATCAGCTGGGAGTCTATTCCGCAGTGATGGAGCCGCACCAAAGAAGGCACGGTTACCAGCGTTAGTTCTTGTTACGGGGGCCTGAAGCAGGTTGTCACCAGACGAGGAAGGGTACAGACGGGTTTGTAGAGAATAACCAAGTAATTTATGTATTAAGGGGCTAGACCTTTTAAAGCCTTATATACAATTAAAACAATCTTGTATTTTACAAGATAAGAAATAGGTAACCAGTGGAGATCCTTTAGTATGGGGGTTATATGGTTGTATTTCAAGGCACCAGTAATTAACCTGGCCGCCATGGTTGAAACCCTTTAGAAGTAACCAGAAAGCCCAAATACTTAGTGATTCCTTGCCGAATGGAGATGCTTTGTTGCACTGAGGTTTATCCCTCAAATTTATCTTTCCTGACTACATCATTTTATGATGTTTTAACAATTTGACCTCTGCTGACCTCACGTGAATTTTGAACCCATAAAATATAACAAAAAAGAAAAAAGGAAGTGTCTTGAAAGGGATTTAAAGCCTGGCCGTCTGTATGAGAAACTGGGCACTTTCCACTATGCCATGAACAAACTCGTTTTATGAATGGTATTTCTAATCATGGTGTATTCACACCATCCTTTACACATGTTCATACTAAGGTACTTAAAATTTTTACTGTAACATTATGCTTGTGAAAAAACAAATGTTGTACTCTAATTAATTATATCTTTCGATATAATCTTTGGAATGGTACAAAAATTCATCCCTAACTTTTCGTTGGTAACGAAAGCCGGACACAATTTGAAGGTACCGTCCACTGCCTATTTAGTTTACGAGGTTTTGAGAGTTTCACTGCTGATGACCACAGATGACCTCCGACTGCTAGGCAAACCCATATGGTTCTCTATCTCTTAAAGCATCCAACACCCCTGTCTTGAAATAGCGTTTTTTTCAATGCTTTTGGTCTTTGACCTCTGATGACCTCCAATGGATCTTGGATCTTGAAAATTCTTGAAAGATTTTGCTTTTTAACCTCTGGTGACCTCGATGACGATCTTGGGAATTTTCAGGAAATTTTGCTTTTTGAACTTTAGTGACCCCAAATGACGATCTTGGGAATTCTCAAGAAATTTTGGGTTTTGACCTTTAGTGACCCCAGATGACGATCTTGGGAATTCTTGCCTTTTTACCACTATTGACTCCATATAACGATCTTGGGAATTCTTGGGAAATTTTGCTTTTCCGACCTCTGGTGACCCCATATGACAATCTTGAAAATTCTTGGGAAATTTTGCTATTTGACCACTGGTGACCCCAGATGATGATCTTGGGAATTCTTAGGAAATTTTGCTTTTTGACCTCTGGTTACTCCGTATGACGATCTTGGGAACGGTTAGGAAATTTTGCTTTTTCACAGGCTCTGGTGACCCAAGACGACAATCTTGGGAACTGTTGGGAAATTTTGCTTTTTGACCTCTGGTGACCTCACATGACCTTTGACCTTTACCTAAAACAATGGGGTTCTTTTTCTCAACATGACAAATCAAAATGCCAAGTATGAAGTGCCCTTCATTCCTACCTTGAGATATTGTGATTACAAGACTTTCAGTCTTTGACGTCCAGACACCTCAAATGACCTTTGACCCTTCACCAAACCAATAGTGGTCTTTTCTTTAACATGTCAAATGTATATACCAAATATGGAACGTGTCCTTCATTCCTATTTTGAGATATCGTGATTACAAGGTTTTCAGTATTTGACCTCTGGTGACCCCAAATGAACTTTGACCTCCACCAAAAAGAAAAGGGTTCTTTCTTTCAACTTGGACAAATCTATATACAAAGTATGAAAAGTGTCCTTCATTCCTACCTTGAGATATCGTGGTTACAAAATTTTCAGTCTTTGATTTCCAGACACCTCAGATGACCTTTGACCTTCACCAAAAACAATAAGGATCTCCTTCTCAACATGAAAAATTTATATACCAAAAAGAAAAGTGTCCTTTATTCCTATCTTGAGATATCGTGATTACAAAGTTTTCAGTCTTTGGCCTCTGGTGACCTCAGGTGACCTTTTACTTCCACCAAAAACAATAGTCTTCTTTTTCTCAATATGACAAATCTATATACTAAATATAAAAATCTTCGGTCATTGCTATCTTGAGATATCATGTTTACAAGCCATTTACAAGGTTTTCGCAGTTTTGCCTCCGGTAACCTCAGATGACCTTTGACATCAACCAAAACGGTAGGGTTCTTTTGCTTAACATGACAAATCTATATATCAAATATGAAAAGTGTCCTTTATTCCTATTTTGAGATATCGTGATTACAAGGTTTTTAGTCTTTGACCTCCGGTGACCTCAAATGACCTTTGACCTCCACCAAAAACAACGAAATTCTTGTTCTTAACATGATGAATCTATATACCAAATACAAAAAATCTTCGGTCATTGCTATCTTGAGATATCATGTTTACAAGCCATTTACAAGGTTTTCGCAGTTTAACCTCCGGTGACCTCAGATGACCTTTGGCCTCTACCAAAAACAATAGGCTTCTTTCTCTTGTCATGAAAAATCTTTATACCAAATATGAAAAGTGTGCGTCATTGCTATCTTGAGATATCGTGTTTACAAGGTTTTCGGTTTTTGACCTCTAGTGACCTCCTCAAATAACATTTGACCTCTACCAAAATCACTAGGCTTCTTTTCTTAACATGACAAATCTATGTACCAAATATGAAAAGTGTCGGTCATTACTATCTTGAGATACCGTGTTTACCTGCTAAGCGTCACATACACACACACCAACGCACACACACACACACACACACACGACATCACCATCGCATAGATTCCTTGCCTGCCTTCGGCAAGGAATCAGAAATGACTATTTATGTTACATTTTAGTGATATCTCAACCTTTGAACAAAAAAACCCGTCAAACTATTTTAAATGGGATGAATCCCCCCCCCCCAAAAAAAAAAAAAACTTTGAGACCTAATGCCAACACTTGTTTCAGTAGAGATACCAGTATCATTTTTTTTTTCTTTTTCGTCTTTATTCAACCTAGGTTGTATAATTATGCCAAGGATAATGACCTAAGGGACCTCAATGCAGCAGAGACACTCAAGGCACCTTTTAGGACTGCAGCACAGGAAAGAGAGCAGAGTGTTGCTGCTAGTGAGCCTGCATAGTGAACACTACACTGGAAGTGTACTATGTGTGCCACAAATTCCGGACATTGAAAGCAAGTAAGATAGGCTCAAAGAAACTTAATCGGTATGGATAAGGCAGTCAGAGATGCTTGTCTAAAACGTCAGCTTGCCATTGAAAGGAACAAAAGAAATTCCGACAGTGACAGTGTACATGCAGAGTTTAATGGCAGAATGATCACACATGGATTAAACGTATAGAAAAAAAGCTTCTTGCAATTACCTCTAAACCTCCAGATGTGCTCCCCAGATTTTATCCATCTAAATATCAGTCAATTTCCGTGCTTTTTGTGACCGTCTTGCCTTTCAAGAATTTTAACGTACAAAGATGACCAACAGAAGTGGTTAACGGGTTTGCTGTGTCTTCTGAAATTGCTTCAGTCAATAAAGTAACTGCCCACCCTCCCTACATTGCACTGGCGATTATCTAAATTAGTCGCCATAGCAAAATCTATATCATGGTTTAGTTACATGTTCACAGCCCTTAATGAGAGAAAGATTTATGCTGTTCTTACTGAAATTACAGGTAAAGGTAACTTAGTCCTGTTAGAAAAGGGGAAAATAAAACATTGTTCCCTTCTTGTCCTAGCCTGTTAGAAAAGTTTAAAATACTAAGTGCAGATGTTCACACCTGGAGAAAACTCACAGGACTACATGTAAAATTAAATAAAGGGTGCATTCAGTACGAATGAAATAATTAATCTAAAAAATATTGACACATGATTTTGATTCAAAAATTAGGATTCCACTGAAGGACGGCAGGAATGCAAGGTCAGTTTAGGGCGGCTGCATGTCCCCTTAAACAAGGTTAAAAGAACTTTTCATGAACCCATAGAGTACTAAAATTAGTGCTTTAATTCTTTATACCTTCCTTTGAAGCAAGTAGCTGCAGATACCACAGATTATTTCAGAACTTCTTATACCATCTGCCAATTTTGAATATAAAGAGGAATTCCAAGAACATTAGTAATCTGACTGTGAGTGCATTTTTAGAGAAATATTTAAATACTGCATTTATGTTAGGTTTATAGTCATAGGCATATAAGGGGTAGGTGAGCATGTACTCCCGCCATATGGGGAGAAAATCTGCTTAATGTTGTCCAATATATTTATGCTCATTATTGCTCACTTTCAATACAATAGGTGGGGATTCAATACAATAGGCGGGGATTTGGGGATATATCCCCAATTCTCCCCCAATTTCTGAATGTTGAAGACAATAGCTGCATACACATTGTCCATTGGGATTCACTCATGTCAAAAAAAAACTTCACGGGATACTGTCTATCACATATAACAGACAACTTAGGCGTAAGAAGCGTGGGGCTGGGGGCTTTATCCCCCAGTAAAAAGTGTGGGGCTGAAGTATGCTTCCGCCCCCCCCCCATCCAAGGCCAAAAACCCCTTATTTGTCTCTTCTGTAAGAAATGTCAAAAATTTGCAGTAATTTTCCTTAAAATTTGGCCAAAATGTTGCACCAAATTGCATCTGAGGACCCTAAAATACCCAAAAATTTTCCGACGGGGAGGGGGACACCCCTCCCCTTAGACCCCTCCCCAGGCCGGCGTATCGAAACAAGGTTCAGCCCCCTGGTCTCGTAAAGCTTCCTACGCCTATGACAGACAAGGCAACTATTGGGAAAGATGCGGTTGGTTAAGGGTATTTCAATGTACAATCATGTTCAACATATTAAATCAAGGAGTAAACCATTTTATGTGGACCTCGTGTACAGAGGCCTGTATAAGAAACAGCTTGCTTAGGTACCATGCAGTCACTTTAGGAAGGTTTTGTTGAAAAAGGTCATGTTGTGTACAAACGACACAATTCTGCTTTCTGCTGGATTACCATAGTATAGAGAAAAGTATGAATATCAATGTGACACTTCAGATTTTCTGTAGGAAGATTACAACTTCAAGGAAGGAAAATTAAATTTTTATTCTTAAACATTGGGTTGGGGTTAGTGGAGTATAGTGCATGGCAATGAACAAGCATTTTGAATATTTTCAATGAAAGTAAATCTTTGTCGTTCGTCTTGTTGACTGAACTTTGTGTGACAGTGAGTGTTGTTTTTTTTTCTTAAGAAGGTAAGGGGTGGGGATGGTTAGGATGTCTGTTTCAAATAGTATCCATCCATGGCTCGCGTTACACAGTAAGGTGGTTTGAAAAACTTAATCAAATAAAGTGTAAAATTGCAATAACACAAGGAAAGGTGGCAAATTTAGTATGAATTGTGCAGAAATAAATATTTTTAAAGGAGGAAAGTGATTAGCAAAACCTTTTTAAACGAATGGCACTAGAACATTTTAATCATCATGCAATCTATGAAAAAATAAACGAACTTCTGCTTTGTCTGAATTTTTCAACACACTGTCCAAACCACCTTTCCCTCTCATCCCTAAGTAATGAAAGCATCCATATCCAACAACAAGTACATCCTTACATTCTGTTCCACAACTTGTTTGTGACAAATAGGCACCACTCAGTTGAACTTAACATGTGCTCCCTCCCCTACCCCTGCACTGGCTAGAAATGAGTTCTGTGTAAATACTTACTGATATATGGTATCATGCATGCGTTTACTTTGTAGATAATTATCATCAAAATGTAGTAAGGCTAGGGGTTACATTCAGTTAGACAGGGGAAAGGAAGACATACCCCACCATGAAAGGCAAGCCCCTTTTCAAGGAAATTTATTAGTCTCATCAGGCCCCTTGGTATGTAGCAGTGCCTGACGGACTGCATGCAGTTGCTCAAACAGGATCCTTTTTTGGTCTTCTAATCTTAGAAAACAACCCATATTTCAAAATTGATTCAATAACTTCTAATGAAACTCAAACTTTTCTTCTATAAACCCACAAAATTTGCTGCGATAACTTTTTTCAAAATACTTCCAACCCGATATTTTGGCCATCCTTCTGTCAACCCGCCACTGCATGTTGTTCACTTCCAGTTGTTGTCCTTTCCCTCATTGGGAGCTTTCCCACATCCCCCATCCTCTGTTGCGTGTCGACTACCACAAAATAGGGTTTCGGTGGACTAGGGGGGCTAAGATATGGCCAATTTGATGGGAGCCAACTTGAATAAGGTTGTTATATGTATCACTATATGGCACTGGCACTGTTTTACGTTGAAGTTATTGAATTTGGTTGGTTATACCACATGGGGGTAATATCCACATTGAAATAATCCTTCACTGTTGCAAAGCAAAGAACCCCACATTCCAGAAAAGCCCCTCCCCTGTGAAGGGGACAGGTAAGGTATCCGGTCAGCTAGCTACTCCTGATCAACGGGTTGTTCAACCCACCCTAAGAGGTATATGTCTGCACAAGTTGTATTTTACAGTACTGACTTAACTATCGTTACTTTCTCGCGAGTAAAGTTTAAGGCGACCTAGAAGGGGCCTACTGTATTTTTTTTTTTTATTACCAACGAGTACCGTAGCGATGGGTTATCGCAAGTACTAAATGCACAAAATTTAAGTCACCAGGCAGGGTAGGGCCGTGTTTACGTTCGGTTTAAAAATGTGAAAGACCAAAAAACTCCGTTCCTCCTGTCAGGGTTACCTTGAGGAGAGTACAGCCCATGGTCGGTTCGTTTACATACAGACTTATCGGCACCGTATATTCAGCACAACTAACAGAGGAACACCAACGATTACAGAAGTATCAATTTCTACAGAATCGAACGTGCGCAATTAATTTTTTTATAGGCCTCCCACGCAAAATGGCGACCTGGGATCTTTAAATTGTAAGATTGCACTTTCCTTGCACAATTTTGGTTCCACAACCAGCCACCCCATCCTTTTAAACATCTTGGGTATATGCTTCCTTTGTTGTTGTCTGACAGTCAAAGTAACTTGGTATCCAAGCAAAAGTTAATCCAAAACTTCCTACAGCAATTCGTTTGAGAACTTTTATCCAGTCGTTAATGTGCAGTATTGTGCCGTTCAAAAGCCATTAAGAATTTAACATGACCGGATTGAGTTACCCAATAAATACAGTTCAAGTTTGCATTGCACATGGCACTTGGAAAAGACATGGGGCTGTGGTTTAACAGGTATTCTGAGAATGCTTTCTTTCAAGCTACCTTACACCTAGTGAATAGGGCTAAGAAAAACTTTATCCGGGCCTCGTTTTGAAACTCTGCAACAATGGATCACCGCTAACCCAAAACACGAAATTGTAATAGGGGTAAGCTTCCCTTTCATGAGCAATCATGTGTAGGTCTCCTTAGATTGAGAGCTGGGTCAAGTTTTTGTTTCTTTTCTTTCTTTTAGAGATACCCAACGCTTCAATGCCTAGCAACCGAAACTACACGGGTTTTATCCATCTCACGTACAACTGGGTGTCTGCAGATAGAAAAACAACTTCTTACGTTGTTTACATGATGTATATACAGGTACAGAAATACACATTTTGCAAGGCTTGTACATCGGGAACATGGAGTACGAAATTGGTTTGAAGGATTCCTAGCACCAATGTAATTGTTGATTGCACACAAGTTGATGATGATGTCAAATGTATTAATTAATTAATTAGGTTTATTCCATTTTCCTCCCCCGTATCTTTCAAGGTGTTTCACTACGCAAATGGATATCACCATTTTAAAAAAGGATTGATCTTGCATGGATTTACATAACAATTCATGGACAATGTATCATGATTATCAGTAGTTACGGTTTGCTGACACTTCGTCCTCAACTTCTTATGATAGGTGAATACTTTCTGAAACCTAGTACAGACAAGGCCTACAGCCCCGTTGCTCTCCCCTCTCCCATTCAAGCAGCCATCACAATTGTATGTACCAACGATGTACTACACTGTAATTGTCATTGTAAGTTTCCCCATGCAATGGTTTACCCCTTTGAAAAACAGCAAAAGAATATTCTAACATACTTTACAGCTTTGTTTGGTCAACATCGTAGGTTGTGTCGATGATATCGTCACGGTGTGTAGATTACATAATTATACCGTAAGTAAGCAAAAGTCCTGTAGATTATGATAGTCTACGATTTTACTGTAGCGAGCGCGGGACTTAATGAACCTGTCAACTTACGTGACTCCCTAAACAGTGACACAAGTTGCATGGTCCAAGAAAGGGCTGTACTAGACTTTTCAACACTTAAGAAGTATCTGTTGTTTCTCCGACATATTCTCCACAATAATCCATTAAAAGTAACTATGGCTACTTAAACAACAACAAGAGTGCCCCTAGCTTAAATCCAATATGGTCACAACTAACGACACCTTACGAAAAGGATTGAAACAGCAGGTTCAATATAGAATCTTGACGGTACCAATATGTTTGTTTACAACAGTATGCAAATAACTGAACAAGCTCTTGTGATTGGCTAGTTCTTAATAGAGAAAGTGACGTTTGTCTTTCCATTCTTTCAGAAGCTAAAAGTATTGCCCAAATTGTAGAAAATTGTGTAAAAACAACATTTCTTTGGTTGAATTCACACAGAAACCTCAGAGTTAGGTTAGGAACTTTGAATAAAATACAAAGATGATGTAAAACAAAGATACTATCCCTATTTGTCGTGTAAAATTTTGGTAAAAAGAATTATGTGATATGTTTACAATATGCCTGTGAGTGACACTATATAATGAAACCAGCTCAATGCTCGAGACTAAGTACAAGTAGTATATGCCTTAAAAAGCCTCTGTACGTGGTGTGACACTTTTAGGGTCTAGGGGCCGTGTCAATTCCTCCCTCCCTGCTTGCCAAATACTAGAGTCGTTCACGATGACGATAAGGATCGCTCAGCTCTCACAGGGGGCGTCCTTTCAGATGTGAGCAGAAGCGGACTAAATAGCCTGCGCGCATTGGGTTACTCAGACACTTGAACCAGTGGGGTTTCTCGATGACCAGCGTCTATGAATACGTGATTCTAGTCTTTTGATCATTTTTCATGCTCCACTTTACACAAATTGATGGCGTTATTTCATTTGTAAGTGATTAATTCTAGGGCTCTGGCTGCTAAAATATACTAGCGCCCCCTTTAGATTTTTGTTTCTCTGTCCTAATCCCCCAAAGTAAGAATACTAAAGTGACTGATCGCCACTGGCCATTACAATAAGGAAACATTTTTCCGTCGATGGATCTCCATCTAATATCACCTCCCCGGCTGAACACCGCAAATGATTATACTAAGCCTTGATGCGTACTATTTGAAAGGTGTCCTGTTCCAAATATATTGCACGGCAAGTCTTTGGAATCGGTGCGGTTGGCCGAGAGGGGACCAGTGACATCTTCTAGGCACTCCACTGGCCCTTAACCACTGATCCAGGTAACATACAACAGAGAGATCTCTTCGCAATCCAAGGATAAAAACGATCGGGAAGTGACAGTCACCGGTTATATATCCGACTTAAATGGGCGTAAAGTCGGGCTCTACGGTCACTTCTAACGGTAGGTGACGGTTTTTTAACCTTGTTGATCGATTACCACCAACCTTAACTGAATTGTCCTCAGCCGGTAAGGTATTGATCCGTCACGGGCTTTTTGTTCTGTATGAGGTGGACAGGGCATAATTCATTCCCCTGAATAGCATTCTTGAGATCTCTTCACCTGCCAGAATTGTTACCAGAAAATTTTTCATCGCATCTTGAAATGTATTAAAATATGTATCAACCATGTTGACAAAGAACATTTAGCCCAGAAAATCTGCACTCATAGACCATGAATTAGACTGGCTTAAAATTAATATTGCAGCATTGCAGGAAACGAGACTTCTTGAGCATGGGCTCATCACAGAAAAGGTCTACACTTTTTCTGGAGAGGAACAAGAGATGGCCCATAATTTAAGGGGCAGGGGCGTGGCCTAATGGAAAATATTCTCCCTGAGAAATCATTTTTGGAACAAAATACATTATTACTTTTCATGTCTTTACATATCTCGCCCTGGGAAAATCTCGCCCCGTGGTAGCTATTCAGGCCCTTCTCAACAACTTGTCTACTAACAGGCCTACGGGCATAGATTTTGGAACGTGCTTGCCAGAATATGATCACATATTGTTCAAAATGGCAAAGACGGGACATTTTGGGTTCCCCCCTCCCAAGAAAATATTGAAATTAAAGACTGTTAGATGTGATTTTATTGCTTATGGAAATTAAAGCACGTACTCAAAACCATTTCATAGAACCGTTACTTCCCTAAGTGTCAAGTGCCATTGACCGTAAGATCATGACGTATCAAAATGAACTTAGCAAAAAGACGAGACTATTCTTCGATCGTCATCCAGTACTCCTTTCACAATCACACCCATCCCTATTTCTCTATCTCAATTCACTTCAAGGTTTTTGGGACCTGTATGGGAAGCACTGATTTATTTGCAAATCGCCCACCATGGGTTAGCTTGTAGCGCTGAGAAAATTTTGAGATAAAAGTAGCTCCTACGATAAAAGTAGCTCCTACGTCGTTGGAAACGAACCATGCAGTTACTAGTTACTAGTGCAAAGTGCGATGATGACTCCTATCGAGTATTTTGTTAATGAGGTCACAAAATAACATGATTTAATTTTGAAAACAATGTCAATATTTGAACGAATACGTAAAAGCACGTATGGGCTTTTAGGACACTTATGTAACCAAGTACCATTATAAGTATAGTTTAGCCCACGACAAGTTACCATGCATCGTTACCCACATGACATGACTCAGTAACAGCGGTTTCCTTGGTACAAATTATAAGTAATGTCAAACTCACGAAATTTCCTACACATACTGCATTAGAGGTTAGAGAATGATGATTCGTGCAGCAGAGTCAATAATTCGCTAGACAGAAATCAGGTCATTTTTAAAATTTCTGTTTTAAATCAGTCAGAGGCAGAATGTGAAAGCTAAGTTAAAAGATGTTTGTTTATGGAAATTTTCGGAGACCCCCTAGAAGACAAAATATCGAGGGACCGTAAAGTTACATGTGCTTCGATTATTGGGTAAAACCAGCCCTGTGTTGTTGTGATAAACTGAGTGGGGATCTTACTGTATCCTACCATTGTGCGATTTTACGAACTTTTCTTGACCTTCAGGAATGGTCCTGATTATTCGAAGAGCAGCTAGTTTGACTACGGTCTCACTGTGAATGGTGTGTGGGAACGCGATGACTGCTTAATATTCGAAATAGCAAGGTTAATGAACAGTGTACAGTGCAGGCACACTTGTTACTAGTGCTAACAGTCCATTAATATTATGTTCTGTACATAGTGAGCTGAACGCATCGTTTTTGCCCAACAACAACAAAACGGGACATGTAGGGAAACACAGCCAAAGGGTGATTAGCAGTCCGCCCTGGCCTATGGACTATAATGGAAGCTAACACACCACTTCGGGCGTGATTTTTCCCAGGGCAATTGAGGGCAATAGACCTTATGCATATGATGTCACAATGGAGAAAGTGCTCCCTCTTTTGGAGAAAAATGGAGGAAAAGCGGGTATCATTGCAAGTTACACCAGTAAATGCAGACAGCTGATTCGTCAACCAATCGTATAGGCGCGTAAGTCTACTACACGTGCAGTGAAATCCACGCCGTTTGTGCACGTGTGCTTCATTGTTTTCACCCAAAATAACGTCAGTGTGATGTCAATGCATAAGGTCTATAGACCTTATGCCCTGACCTCACACAACGTCAATGAAACAAGTTGCACGCACGACGTA
Organism: Holothuria leucospilota; assembly: GCA_029531755.1. NCBI lineage: Eukaryota > Metazoa > Echinodermata > Holothuroidea > Aspidochirotida > Holothuriidae > Holothuria > Holothuria leucospilota. Next base: position 39,055,232 of record CM055983.1, on the reverse strand, counting down.
GACTTTGCACCCACGCGTAGTAGACCTACGCGTGTATCCTATCGGTGAAACAAATCAGCTGTCTGCATTGGCGTTAGCATAGGCGTAGGAGCCCAAGTTGACTTTGGGGGGGGGGGGGGGCTGCAAAGACTTGCCCGAAAAATTTGACCACAAAACTCAGCGAGCTCCGCGTTCAACATGTTAATTTATATATCATATAGGCATGCGTCGTTTTTATCATACCGCTTGCTCATTACATACAATAATTTGCCATGTTTCTACCCTTTCCATATTCATAATAATTTTTTTGATTTTTCTCTCATGGGACTGGGGAGCATGCACTTTGTTGTGTGATCGCCGGTCTGGGGGAGGGGCCTTAGGGGAGGGGTGTCGCCCTCCCCTTTGAAAATTTTTGAAAAACTAGGTATCCTTACATACAACCTGGTACCACATATGCTACCTTTCAAGTAAAATTTGTGTTAAAAAAAATACATATTTAGGTACTAAAAGAAAAAGAAATCGGCATCAATGAGGGAGGTATGGCCCAATGTCCCCTAAATACACCACTGATAATCATAATATAAGTTGAAAAATTAGGTGCAATCTAGTGCCACATATGCTACCTTTAAAGTAAAATTTGTGTTAAAAAATTATATATTTAGGTACTACAAAAAAAAATCATTATAGGCACCATTATAGGGAGACATGGCCCAATGGCCCCCCTAAATACACAACTGATAATCATAATGTAAGTTTAATCATTAAAAAACACACTGTTGAATTAATACCGAATATAATGGTGCTGGTGTAGTTCAAATCAGAAATTAATTTTAATTACCAAGGAAGTTTTTCAACTATTGATTACCGTTAGCTACATCATTGCAATATTTTTCTTTCAGTAAGTGCCCGAAAACTTCTCAGCACAGTGCCCGAATTTTTACAAAAATATTTGGTTTGGGGCTGCAGCCCCCCAGCCCCAGCCCCGTCTCCCACGCCTATGGGCGTTAGTGTAAATGGTAATGCTACACACCTCAGCGAGGGAGTGTTTTATGTTCTGTGACGTCACATGAATAGGGTCTATTATATTTTTTATATTTATATTTTTTTTATATTTTTTAATTTAAGAATGTTGCCTCCCGCTCGCATAAGCACGCGTGCGTTTTGGACAATGCCACGAAGCCTCCAACGCGGTCCGCCCTTGGTGCTTTGTATGTTGAACATGTGCCTTTCTATTTAGCGCATACACTGTTTATACTGGGCGCTATCATACAATTTGTAGGCCAATAGAGTTTTAAATTCGTATTCTTTTGGTTCGATTTATTTATATTGAAAACGCTAAAGGCAATAATGAGTATTTTCCGTTATGAATTACATTTTTGTTATCTGGTACTGAGACACAGGTACTTTCATTATGGTGCTGGGCAACTTTAACTCAGGGCAATAATGTGCATGTTTACGCGTTAGTTAGAGCATGAAGAGGCAGAAGAGGATCTTAGGCGCACTAGCGCCCGTAAGATGCACATTACCGCCTCAGTGTTACATGAATTTTGGATACGCCGGCGTTTCTAGGAAAGCGAAATCGACATGAGTAAGCTTACTTACCTAATCACGTAACCTTCAGGTCGGCTTCAGTTTCGAAGTATCACTACCAATCAAGAATTCATTGCTACTCCATATTTTAAACAGTCTCACAACTTTGTTGATGATAGCGGCAACGGCCATGAAAAACTGCTTAATTTAAAGAGGAAGAGCAGTCCCCTAAGAAGCCCAAAAGAGCATACTACCCCCAATAATTTGTCCAACACCTTCCACTTCTGAAAGAGATGCCAAAATGTAAACAGAGTATAGTACAAAACTATACAGTACATCACAGATGGTTATGATTTAACTTGTTCGCGATAAAGTCATGCATATGCGTCTTCGTCAATTTCACTTCCCTTCTCTCTGTTTTCGAAGTGTCAGAGTCATGGGACAGAATTCACTCATCATACTTTTCCGCAATGTTTCAGTATTCTATCATAAAAAATGCTGCCTCTGTAGCTAATTTGCTTTTTCCTTCAGCTGTTGTGTTCCAGCTCCCTGATATGTTAACTTATCCTCTGTATCAAATGTGTTTTCCGATTTAAAAACTTACCATTGCAGGTAGTGTGTAGCTCGTTACGTATATGTTTGTAGGCTGTGTGTTAAACACTTACGAGTACGTGCATCAGCAATCAGAATGAAGATTTTATCACTAATATTGAGTTGACTAAGAAAATGTTCTTTCATTTTCTTGAACATATTCTTGAACAGCAGTAGGTTGATATAAATGTTGACATGTCCAGGTACTGATATAAATGATAACATATGTACGGTCTTTCACGAATGGTGTCCCTCAAATGTCGATTCTTGGTCCGTTATTGTTTTCGATCTATACTAATGATAGACCTTTTTATATCGTTGTTCCCAGTAGTGTACTTCTTTATGCTGATGACACCGCTCGTTATTCTATGGAATTCTAAAACCATTCAAAACGTTCCAAGTATAAGAACTAGCATCACTGTGTAATTGCTTTGCAGACAATGAACTATCCTCTACAACTTGGAAAGACTGAAACTATTTTGTTTGGCAGACCTAGTTTGGTGCGGAATGCTTATCCTACAAGTGTATTGTACAATTGTATTCAGGTAAAAAAAATCGACTTCTGGAAAGTATCTTGATGCCGCACTTAATGCTTGCCTCATCGGTGACAAAAATGTGTAAAGGCATTTTGAAAAAAAAATAAAGCCGACTCAAATTTCTGTACCGTTCCTAACTCTCCATGCCAAGAGGTTCCTGGCTACAACTCTTATTCAAGCCATGATAATTTTGCATGATGCTTCTGGTAAAGCAATCTTTTTAACAAATCTAACTGAGACTGCAAACAATTCAGAATAAATTAAGGTTTACTTTAGGCTGAATAGTATGCGATTCTATACATACTTTTCTTCCCTAGCACTTTAAAATTCTGAACTGGCTTCCTCTTGTTCACAAAGTTCTTTTCTTAAAACTTTTGAATTAATTAATAACTCGCCTCCAAGTCACATTTCCATCCTGAGTATGTCTTGGTCATTGCAAAATTAACGTACCAGAGAAAGCGAGCATTCTATCCAAATTCATTATTGTAGCCCTACCTATGGCCAGTCTACCTTTCATTATACAGCTGTTAGGTTATGGAATTCTCTCCCGACTAAATGGCGGGTCACATGACAGCAATTTTCAATCCGAAGTCCGATCCAAATTCAGTCTTCTAAATCAGAGCAATGGTTTTTTTTTTTTTTTTTTTTTTTTTATTCAAGCTTGGTTCTAAGGATTGTCACGCTATATCGATAACCGATCCTAGTTTGTCTTACGATAAACTGTTCTGCTACCATTATATAACTTATTCCGCTCAACAGAACTGTATTTGTTCGAAAATCAATTCGATTTTTGCACGGGTGTCCGACAAACACTATCTGCCGATGTGATGTCACGAAATAATTAGTTTACATTTCATTTTTGTAGTCCTCTGATGCAAATCATATATTTACACAAGTTGAGAAATTTTTGGCTCTTTCTGACCAGGGATGAAGAAGATTTTAACTAAAACTCACAAAAATCGGACCGAAATCCTATCCGAAATTGTTCTAGTGTGACCCGTCAGAGTATATGTAGCATTAATGGTTTGAAATGGAAATTAGAAAGTACTTGTTTGATTTACTTAAAGCAGAGGAATCCAATGTTTTCATCTATTTTTGATTCATTTCTAGCTTCCTTTTTGTTTTGGATTTTCCTTTCTGCATCTTTGTGTTTCTTTTTGTGCTGTTTTACTGTTTTGCATTTTTGTACAGTGACCACAGTGGAATTACGTCTGCTTTTTGAAATTTTGTGTGTTATCCCTACACCTTGTCTCTTTTGTATGTTTTCTGGTGTAAATAAATACAATGAAATAAAATAAAACAATTCCGAATTTCACGTGATAGCCCTAAATTATCCTCCGTCTGTCAGTTGCCTGAAATCAGGTGGCTGTGCAATATTAGTGATGGCGTCAGGATTCTCCGGAAGGGGTATGACATCCTCTCAATAAAAGGAGATGCCGGTTTGAGTGAGGGCAAGTTAGTGTAGGGGTTTGGGGGTCGACGAGGAGGAGTTGTGAAGAAAATTTTAGTATAATACCATCCAATGTCATAGCATATTTGCACAAATGGCTTGCTTCATGTAAAGGGTTTAGTAGTGGACTAATGTTTCTGGAACAATGACTAGTAGAATTACAAAGTGTTCACAGTGTAATAAATTGTGTTGGAACACATAGTAAACTCTTCCATCATTGGGTGTAAAAATAAATCGGCTTTCTGAGCCTATTGACCTAGGTGACCAATAAATGTCCTGTCCACTCGGTCATCCCAGCGAAATGGTCAATCACTCGAGCTATTTATGGTTCAGTACGACAAATGTAAACAAAACCTCTATGCCATTGATGATGAACTTCCCGTCGTGTACAGAAATATATGACGGTTACCGATAGGTTAATAGGTAAAGGTGTGGTGTGATCGTGTGGAACAAACCTATGAATAAACAGAGGTGTTGCGTGCTCACATAAAAGCGCAAAGCTCAAGAAAAAATTTTGGATTCATGTTGCAAATTTGCTTCCCTGCAAAAGAGAAGCAAATAAAACTTATCGCCGGCGAGGATTGTACCGTTATATATCTTACCCACATAGGCTCCTCGACAACATGGGAAAGCTCTTTATGTATTTTAGACTATTTTCAAGATAAAGTCTTCGACCTCATTGCAAGTTGGAAGAAAGAGTCTCTCGTCAATCAATCAAAATAACTATAGTTACCTCTATAGCCACCTCCAGTTCCTACAACTGTCTTTTTTCACTTCACACAAGAACTCACACCAGCCTTCAGGCACGTGACCGAACAACTACCCGGACAACCCGGGCAATTCCTCACAGGCAAATTCTCCCCCTACAGTTGCCTCCGATAATTCCCAACCCCGAAGATTCTCACCAGGACAAGTCTCATCAGGACAGTGCCCGCCCAGGACAAATGGCACCCCAACAATTCCCAACCCGGACAATTTCCTCAGGAACAATTCCCACCTAGGACAATTGCCCGGAACAATACCCAGGACAATTCACTCCCTAAAATAGTACTATACTGTGTGACATAAAATACAGGCTAAGTGTTATTAAGGAAATAAGTCCAGCAAGGAAGGTTTTGAAGTTCTTTCTGTTGTTTCCAACTTAAATCTTTCATCTGAATCGCCAAAAAATATATAACTTATTGATACAGATCAAAAGTGAGAACCAAAGATAAATTTAAGGCCCTTCAAATCATGAACGATTGGCTTTAGACACTCTCAAAATGTTAGGTTAAGTAGGAATGTGGATATCGATGTACATAATTTGGCACACTACGTGTTCATTTTCAAAAAGGTAGTCAGTCTTGTTTTGCTTTGCCGAAACCAAGGCCTGCACGCAAGGGGGAAGGGGATGTTTCGAGGGTTTCAGACGACCCCCCCCCCCCTTTGAAAACGATCCTCCCTTTGAAATCGAACAACATTTTGAACTCAACGGATGGGTTGTCATCGCATATTTTCCCTGCCGTAAGCGGTGCAGATACTGTCTGCAAATTTAAAGTAGGTCTATTCCATATGCAGGAACTGAGCCGTCAAACCTCATCTAACCAGGGAGCTGTTACGGAAGGAGATAAAGCAATTGTCTCCCCATTGAATCTATCAGGCTTGCCGACAATAAGCTCTTAATTTTGTGCTCTTGAAAATTTTGGACAACTTAAAAGGGATTTGGGAGTTACGACAATAGTTTTTATCGTCTGCTAGATCACATATACTTGTCGGCATGATTTCACCCATTGCTATAATATTGCCAGTCGTCAAAGAAATAAAAAAATTATTGTATTACTGTACTCTAGTGCTCCCTGTTTTGATAGTTTCAGCAGAGTTTTACATAAGTTATAGAACATGATCACATATGTCGCTTTTTCAGGAACAATCAGGGCCGTAGCGAGCTGGGGGGTGTGGGGTGTCACACCCCCCAATATTTGGTCGTCCGTCGGCAAATTTTCCGTCTGTCGGCAAAAAGGAGAGAGGGAAAGGAAAAGAAGAGGAAAAGAGGAAAGGAGGAAAAAAAGAGAGAAGGGAAAGGAAAGGAAAGGAAGGGAGTAAAAAGGAAGACGGAGAATGAAAGGAAAAAGGAGAAAGAGAGAACGGGAGCCCGTGGCCAGTCTTTTATCGGCTATTTCGATTTTCAGCTCTTCATCTAATTGGCCCATTCAAGTTGAAGGCCCGTCGGCAAATTGATTATGCATGTGACGGCCGTATACGGCCGTATCAAAGTCCCACGGTGTAATTGGACGAGTGACTGAGTCCGTCGGCAACTCGGAGAAAGAAAGGGAATCAGTGGTGGCGCCAGGTCGAAGAAGGCAGCCCCCCGTCGGGGAAATTTTCCGATTTTGTCGGGGAGCTGTTATGTATACGATAAAATATGTAGTCCCTGACAACGGCCAGGCGCCCCGACGATTTACTTAAGATTGGTCTAAATTAGGGCAAATTCTTCAATAAAACCCCCAAGTTTTCCAATTTTTTTCTCTAAAAACCCAACTTTTTTTCAAATATTCATGGTAAAAGCCTAATTTTTTCAAATTTTCTCGAAATAGAGCCCAAAATTTTCGGCGCGCTTCGCGCGCCAAATTTTTCCTTCAAACATAGTTTCGGCACTCTGTCGGCCTCGTTTAGGCTTTGGGTTGTTGGCCCACCGTCGGGGAGCTTGGCCCCCCTGTCGCGCAAATCCTGGCGCCACCCCTGAAGGGAATTAAAGGCTTCCATATAGTGGCATTATTTCGGGTCATATGACATTCTTGAAAAACTACTTTCTGCACATTATTCCTCACTTTTATCATCACCATGGGAAGCAGCACCCTATTACCCATGGCAGTAGGCATCCTTAGCCCGTTTTTTAAACCCTACCTTTGACTTCAAACACATTTTGCAAACTCCCGAGGATCCGGTTTACCCACAAACAACCTGGGAAAAAATAATGCATCCCAGGGAAAAAATAATGCGTGCCGCGCTTGTCTTCCCTTCACTGCACTCTCAGGCTTTTAACTTTTGAACACCAAAATGAAACAGATACAGAACCCGTCCTGGCGTTCAAAGCATATTTTGAACGCTTGTGTTAAGATTTCGAACACCTTTTCTCCCTCTTTGAACGCCGGACCCCTATTTGAACACTTACCGTATTTGAACGCCTGACGGGTCTAGTGTTCAAATGCTGAACGTGTAGTGTTTCAGTTCTGAATGGCAGGTCCAGTTCCTCAAGTATTGTGGCATGACGGGACGAAGGGCCTAACGCATTAAAATTATCCGGAATCTTTGCATTGGATAATATATTATGAACCAAAACATACCTATCCTGCATGAGACTTAATTTTTTACCCAGAGATTATGCTAAAACCTCGGAGCTTCCGGGGGCTTCGCCCCCTGGAGCCCCACCAGTTGCCTTAAGGCGGGCCCAGTGTTTGAACCAGCCCCTATTTGTGAAACAATGTCGCATAAACGGCGACAAATGTCGCACAATAAAAATTTGACAAGCAAATTCCACTCGGTGAAAATTTTGAGGTTCCTCATTAGGGAAGAATTCCACTCAAATATTTCACCATTTGCAAGCTAGGCATCTTTCAAATTCCAAAAATTTCCAAAGGGGAGGGGGACACCTCCTCCCCTTAGACCCCTCCCCCATGCCACAGATCAGTAAATGTGGCATAGAGAAAACGTCCTAGCTGAAAACACTGGCGGATCTCTGGATCCCAACCGCTTAAAACTATAGCGGCTTGACGAGAGGAATAGCCTAATAATCAAAATTATGGGGGATCTTTGCATTTGATGATGCATTATGAAGAAAAAAATATATTTATCCCGAGACTTAATTTTTCACCCAGAGATATGCTTAAACATCAGAGTTTCCTGGGGATTCTCCCCCTGCCCCCTCCGGCGGGGCTTGCCCCTGGACTCCACCAAGGGCCTTAAGGCGGGCCCCTGAACCCTACCCGTCAAAGCTCGTTTCCGCGCTACGCATTACCAGATCTGTCGGCAAAACATAGTCTCTACACCCCCTTCCCCCTCCCCCAAAGGAAACACCTTCGCGACGCCCCTGGGAACAATCCGGAATCTTTTCAAAGTTCATAAGCAAAAGTTAGACTTTACATTCATTTCTGAAAAGAGATGTTACTAACTAAGGGAAGAAATTAGAATAATAAAGGAATCTGAATACTTAAAAGTGCATTACCAGTCGTTTACACTAAAAGACTGACGAAGATTTCACTCTTGTCGGCATCGCAGATGACTTCAAACCATTGCCATTATGAGGTCTTTGTTTGAGGATTACGTTAGTATGAAAGGATCAAACTCTCATTAGGAGGGTTACGTCAAAACGAAATTAGAAGAGGAACTAAAGGACCTGTTAATCAAAGTCTCTTCCCATAAAAAGGATTAAAGTACCCTCAATGCATATTGTCTGATAGATGAAATTGGATGAGGTGCTTTATCTCCTTCCGTAACAGCTCCCTGATCTAACTCTAACTTCATATGCAGGATATTCTTGTTTTCCCGTACAATTACGTCATACTGAAAACAAAATCGTTCTCTGCGTGAGCGATATCTTTGACCGGAGTTTCTCCGATGAAGAAAGTTAAGTTATAGTTTTGTACATTTGCCCTTTTTTTTACAACTAGGTTAACTAAGCGTAGCCTGCAGGGGCATTGAGGGGACTGCCTCCTGAATTTCCAAACCCTAAATGAAAATTGATTTCTTTGAGAAATCATGAAAACACCATTGAGCCTTTATTGTAATTTGAAAGCCCTCAAAACATGGAAAATCACATATGAGGTGTTTTTTTCCTAAATTTTTCCGAGGGACCTCCACAACAGACATGCTCTTATGTAGGACCGATCCTAACGATCGAACTACCTTACTTCAAAAGACTGGATCAGATCGACTGATAACGATTTTGATTCCCAAACTACATGATACACTGAACAGTACACGCACCTGTACGTAGGCTAAAACAATGTAGTCGTGTCTCATAACCTGAACTTTAATTACAATTGGGGCTAGTGAGCGCATTGGGGGTGATACCGATGCTGCTGACACAAAAATCGGTCCTTGTGTTGTGAGTCGTAACACAAATTTACATCAAATGTTGCAGATAATGTCACCAGATTGCACTTAAGCACCTATAATTATGGAAAAGTTTTTAAAGGCTGCATGGAATGCATGTTGATAATGGTTCGAAAAAAAGATAACGCAAACGCCACAGAGTGTTTAAGTATGCGTACGGTTAGCTTTTAATTGTATGCTAAAATCAAGCTTATGATGTTGGCCTAACGTTATCTTACGAGAAATTTGACCAAATAAAATTTATTACTTCCTTTTTGTCTTGAAACATAAATTTCTAAAGCATAAAACCACAAAATGGGGCCTACTGAAAAGACTAATGTTTAGATGCACCATTACAACTGCGAAAGAACTACAGAGTACGTTTTCCGGCTATGTTAGAGGCGTGTTAGACAATATTGCCAGGTTCGCTACGCGTCATATGATGGCAGCTCTCTGCTTGGGTTGTTAAACGACCTCTCTCTCGCCCCGTCCCTACGACATTTTGTACAGGATATGATACTCTTCCCTTTCCCTTCATTGTAACTACTTATATCTGGTGCTGTTTGATGCAAAGTTTTGACAAACGAACGCTATGGTCGTAATGTAACTGCAGACCTGCAAAGCAAAAGTGAAGACCCTTGTTACAAATGAGGTAGGAACAAAATTGTTATTTGAAGATAGTAATCTGTCAATTTTGGTTTTCGCCCCGGCACTAAAATGGCTAGATACTCCCCTGGACATCATCCGACGGTACTGCACGGTCATACGGTACTGCACGGTCATACAGATACTGGGTACTGATAAGTCAAATGTTACAAGGACCATGAACTTACCACATTCGGGACTATCGTTATAAAAAGTTTCATCCCCCACCCAAGCTTTGTTGGGGAAGCTATCCCATCCCCGTTGGTAAATTCTATCACTAACCGGGTCATCTAGGCTATAACAAACTGATTAGGAAGTAGGCTAGGGTTTTAGCACTGTAATATACGGTAGGATGGTTTCGGCCTCTGTCTCGAGGGTCTGGCCTCGGCCTCGGGACCGGTAGCCTCGACTACCACAATGGTGTTTTAGCATGATGAGGTTTGCTAAAATTTATACATGCTGGCTACCGACGTACATGATAGACGCAGGGCTGCAGTCACGCCCTTGTATTTTACCGTGCGATTTTATACAATTTAGGACATTTGGGATGTCAAATTTTTACTTACAACAGTGACCCATTGCAAGGTAAATGAGGAACGTAGTAAATACTTCCGCTTTAGGGAGACTATTTCAACAAGCTTCCAAGGCCCGTTTCCCTCCCTGACGCCATTTTTACCCTCCCCAAATCGCCATTGTCAGGCCTTGGAGTTGCCCCGAGACAGCCGGTAGCCAGACATTTATGAGTTTCCCTACTTAGTGTGGACGAGAAAGGTTCTTAAAGCGTCACAAAAAGGCTTGAAATACTCTGCTAAAATTATAGTGAGAAAACAACAAAAAGTAAAGCTTTGGTAGAAGGTTTACTACTTTTCAATAAACAAATAGAACTGTTTTGCGAGGGATGGTGGGGAAGAAGCTGACTTGCGGGAAGGATGGAAGACGGAAGGGTTTCAATGCTCTGCTGGGTCCACAGAAGGAGTCCTTTTGAATGAGAATTCCTTGTAACGATGTCCAGCGAACGACAGCCAGATCCAGGAGCTTCTTGCACACGCGAGCCCAGACCTCCTAATTTTGGTTGTGGATAACGTTCCACTGATATTTTAAAACAGAGGGGTAAATCATGAAAGAGGACAAAGGTAACCTGTCTTAAATTTTCAAAGTTAAAAATAAAATCGCATGTCACACTCGGGCCGGCTTCAAAACTCCTATCTAAGGCACATATGCTTCCATTACTCAGAGTAGTCCAATTTACGGGCCCTGAGTTTTAAAGTTATGTTCTTTTTGCACGCTGCTAATTGCCAGATCGGTCACTATAGAGATTTCTTAAAATATATAGGTGCTCGAGAAAAAAAGATCACTTTGGAAGGGACTAAATTTACTTCAGTCCTGTGGTACCAAAGGGCTTCGTACGCTTGTTGCACTTTGCCTTCATATACCAGGTGGGATGTCGTTTATGGGAGATCACATGAACAACTTTTGAATAGTAAAAGATTGCTCAGATGTTGACTGTATAATCGTACAGTAATTCTTGGAAGTAAATTAATGTGTTCAAAAATTCCTGAGAGGAGTCCGTTTTTAGGGGGGGGGGGTCTTCCGGCTCCCAACGCCTTCTTAAATGTTTGCGATCTCTTTTCTCCAAGTCTGGTTGAGGATTGGCTAAAAAATGAATGACTCTGGCCTTCAGTAGGCCTATACAATATGGCTCCATCTCTAGCCGAGTTTCCCCGTACTTCTTAGCAAAGGCTTATAGGAAGATTTTGAAGATGGGGTAGGAAGATTTTTAAGATGAGGGGGGAGGGAGGGGCGAGATCGAAAGACTTACGTGTGACACTAACTAGACAAAGCGCCACTATCGGTGGACGCGTAGCTTGACAAGGAAAATTTTGACCTACATGCCTCCCAGACTGCAAGGAATGGCACTTTCCGGGCTTTTAAGGTTGTGTTTGAACATTAAGTACTTGTAAAAATTTTACCCCAAAAAGAAAATAAAATCTTAAAATCCCTCTGTAGGTGATAATAGTAGGACTACTTAATGTTACTCTGTAAACTTATGTGACCTTGGTATAACCAATACAGACAAACGTTTTCGACTGAAGAATGCTGGTCCATGGCAGGTGTGTGTATTTGTTGATCTGTGGGAGAGGTGTAAGGGGACGTAGACTCCCTCCTTTTAGGAGATTTTTTTTCTAATTCTGATGTTGCCTTCATGTAAATGATGTCATTCACATCGGAATCACGCAATTGGTCTATATATTCCAGAATATTTAATGCACTGAATTTGACAGAAAGATATAAAGTAGCCCTATTGCTGTATCACTAAATTGTCCATAACAAAAACATGTTGGCCAAGAAACAAATACAGAGAAAAATAATGCCATTTCACAGTTCATGTAAGGTTCGGGTCTTGAGATTGATCAGTACATGCAGTGGTGTACCGAGGGTAGTTGGCAACTGGATGCCAACCTCAGGTCACCTGAGGTTGGCATCCTTCAGGAACTTGGGTCTATGTGGTGGGTTATCCGCCTCCTCTTCAAGAAAGTTTTGTAATGTGGCTTAGATGCAAAATGGTACTATCTTTAGCAAAACTTTGAACTGATTATATCAGTGGCGCAGCCAGGGGGTTGGTGATTGGAAGGGGGTTGTTCCATATATGATGATGTTATCCAATCCAGACAAACCTAGAAGTAGGCGTTAACTGTATTTATGCGTACTTACGATAGTTTGCATTCAGAGAATTCTTTGTCACCTCCACAGAGGTGCCATCCTGGGGGAGGGGTCTAAGAGGAAGGGGTGAGCCAAAAAATCCCCCAAAATCGATCTAAACTAATTTTGAACGAGAATCCAGATCAACATCTTCCAATGGGTAATGCGCAAAAGAGGAGTATAGGTCTAAGTCAAGGAGTAAAGGACTAATAAGCATGTGTCATAATGTTCATTCTCTGCAAAATATAATACAACAGTTAATGACCATGGAATAAGATTGTGTAGGAAGTAACATAATTTAAATCATCTATATCAATCTACAAATATGTACAATTACCACATTATCCCCTCTTTAAGAAAGCTCGAGGTTGGAAAGTACCTCACCTTTTCGGCAAATACTTTTAACTAGAATAAATCCTTGCATTGTCTTCCTAATAATGATTACCAGGCGTGGAGTGTTAACTGTGGCACTTGCGCTGGAAGCTCGACGAATTTTTGTGATAGAATTACTTTAAAATGGAAAACGCTTAGCGTTGAACAATGAGAATACGTCTGAGTCCTTATTAAAGAAGAGCAATAAAACAGAAGGTAAAGGGCGAGAGGCGCACGAAAAAGTTTGCGAAAATATATGTGATAGCAAACAATTAAAACTCATCCACCATTCATTCGAAAGAAACCTAATCCCACCCCTGGAAATAGGGGGCAGGAGCTGGCGATAGAAGGGGGAGGAACACTTTTTCAGAATGTCTTAAACTTACCCTTAAGCTTCCACAGAATAATGAAAGTATAATTATGGTGATATTTGGCTAAGAGGTCAAAGAACCTTCTCCGGAAGGGGTGGGGTCTTGGGCCCAGTACCGGGTTCTTAAGAATAAATATACCGGCTGCATGGGTCCAACAGGAGAAGACACAGAAGCTCTGTGGTAATTACTATATGGCAATACTATCACGAGCAATGAGAATTTAGACGATTGGCGAGAGATCGGGAGTGAGCGAGAGAGGAGAAGGAATTACCAATGAGTTTTAGAATGCATTTATTTTCTTTGTGAAGATATTAAACAAACATACCACGTCCGAAAGAGAAAACATGAGTCATGGTCCAAGATTTTAAAAGTTTGGATCACAATCAATTCAGACCAGACATGACATCTCAGCTTAGCACCGTGCATACCTCAGCACTTGTCTCTACCCATTGGCAGCTCTAAGAAATTTTGTTTGGGTGGGGGGGGGGGGCAAAATGAGATCTGTATTCAGGGAGGTTTGGACAATCCCCTCCCCCGGCAATATCAATGGTCCGCACCGGATACAGTAGGAGTATGGCTATTATAGTAATGCCCCATACGGTTTTCAAAATCTCTTCAAAAACCATCTCAACCAGTCGGTCATGAGCTATCTTTAAAATATACACAACCATAACAGCCTGTCGCTATTCCTAGGGGTGGAGAAAGAGGTAGGGGAGACAGGTGAAGCGGCCTGACCCATTTGTATTACATGAGCTCCACCCTTAAATATTTTGTTGTTTCTTTCTTTGTGTCACAATATGTTTAGCTTTGACAAGAAGCCATAAATTTTTCTGGATTATTTTCTTAGTATAACGAAAACTTGAACTGAAGACACCAGAAAACGGTGAAATGACAGCACTATTTTGGATCTCATTACAGTTCCGAATAAATGTTTCAAAGGAAAAGGGGAATTCCCCTAACTCACTGAGAACGACAATGCAAAAATACGGTAGGCCACAAGTCAGGAGTCTCACCACAGCTTTTATTATTTGGTGTGTTCATTTAGATCAACTGAAACGGTCCTTTTTATTACAATGGGCCATTCTAGCTGTCGAGCAGTGTTGCAGAGCAAGGAATCTCTACCCTTCCCAGTCTTTGGGATTGTGGTTAAAGACTGGGGATACACTTACGCCCGTCGGATACGGACTATAAAAGGCGGTCCCAGGAGCAGGAATGCGAGCGATTAGTACACGCCTGCCTCGTTAACCTCTGAGCACGAGTCGAGAAAAAAGGCGAATCTCGCCGGTGTTCACTGCATCCACGCTCTTTCTGGTAGGCCCTATAGTGTCCAAGAAGAATCAATTGGCTTCCTGACCCTCAAACGTTAAAAAACTTAAATTTGGACAGTCATAAGACCGCTCGTGGGCCAACGGAGCCGTCAGGTTAGACAAGGGAGGGAAACCTTTCCTCCTCTGAGAATCACAATACGGTAGACCTATAGGCTGCATGCCCGTAACAGCTTTTTGTAGACAGGTAGCCTAATCATGCTAATCTGACCAAGGGACACCCGAGTAAAACTGCTTTTAGTCATGGATGATTATCCGTGGGTAATAATGGGTTGTGTAGCCTACCTAATGACCCCCAAAAGCTCTGAATAAAGTATCTGCAAAATTGTGGGGATTTAACTCCAGCATTACTGTTGCGCTCTGTAAATGACTTTATAATGCGCGAAGCAAATGAGATTACAAATACCAAAAAGTGATCATTTGTTTTGAATAACTTAAGTTCTCTGTTATCTTCTTATGATAGGTCCATTTGTGATGTCTGAAGTACATATCATAGCAAACAAGCACCTAAGAAAAAGGGGGGCCAAGTTTAAACCTACTTAAGGGAGGGGGCGAGGTTCAACCCATGGAATCCACAGGAATTGATACGATGGGAACGAAATAAATTTCTCATAGTTTCCCATGCGTATGGTTTGTGTACAGACATGCTTTACAAGGCATGTTACATTGCGCAACATGTGAGGTGTAGTAAACTGCATCAGAAACGGCATCACGCAGCGTATTTAGCTTATACCGGATAAATAGTGGGTAGAATTATTATAACCTGAATTTCAAGTGTTACTAAAACTACGATCATAAATTGTCTCGTGGACCAAATGGTCGGAGGTTCCCCACCTCTGGTTTAAAATGTTTTCGCAACTTAGTTAAAATTCTTGCAAAACAAGACAAATTTCTTGCAAAACACGACTTCTGCCCCTCCGAGTTCTCCTCACTGCCTCTGTTGTATTAAATTAAACACTGACTGGGTGTGCCCTCAGAACCGTGAGCTAGGTCATGTTTGATCAGACACAGATACAGTTTCGAATTAAAAAAATTCTCACATTTTACATTAATCCTCCACACGCCGGGCACGTATGGCTTTAGATCACTAATGAGCGACTTTCGCGACCATAGGTGGTTAAGGCTTCAGTGATTTTACCAATACACGTTTCCTTATTCACCCTTTGAAAAGTTAAAATTTTTGACAATTGAAAATTAAATAAAACAAATGTTATGGGGCAACTTACAACTTAAGTTCCGGGCATGGTTTAGGATACATTTTTAGCAAAAGAAATTTCTTAGAACTCTACGTGCCGACTGATGATGGCTCCCCGGTGTGATATTTTGTTATTTTTCTTGATTTCAAAAAAGAATCCCTCCCATTTAATTAGCTGCATACGAAAATAAATTAAAACCATGACGACTCGAATAACATATTTCACGTGACCAGGGGTCTAATGACCTAGGCTGAATCTTGAAATTATCACTAAATAAATACCGTACTTGACAATTACGAAGCAATTTTACAATAGCATACTCAACTTCATAAACAATATATGACATTTGTGAGATGAAAGAGATAATTTCGTCCAAATTTAGAAGTAGGCCTACTTTTTCTTTAAACCATCTCGAATTACATGTTTGCTTTTTTCTTGGAAGATTGAAGGCCATGCCTTGCAAAAAAAATGGGAGGGTGCACTTGCCTCCCTCCCCCGTGCCCCTATGGCGAGCCGCCGTCTCTTCCTGATCATAGGCAGGATTACGGGGGCACGGGGGCACTTGGCCCCCACTTTTTCCAGAGTTTAAAAAATAAAAATAATAAAAAAATGAGCGAAAGGAAGCGAGACCAGAGAAATTATAAGAGAAGTTTTAATAGCCTATCATGATTAAAATTTTTCAATGTTAAATGAAGGATATTATTAATATAAAAAACCATTAAAATCAGGAAGATTTTTTTTTTCGGCGCGCTTCGAGCGCACCCCTAGAGAAAACTGGCTAACACAATTGAAAATTTTGTCTGGCGCCTTAAAATTTCTTTTCTCCTAAGCTGACTTGAAGCTCAGTACGTCACATAATGCACCATGGTCCTTGCAAACAAAGTCCCAAACCCTACACATGTGAAGGGAATCGCAATTCTCGAAAAAAAATCCGGCGTGCTTCGCATACACCTTATATAATTCGATGTCTCATTAGTACCGCTGTACTGCTGTGCGTGTATAGGAAAACTTAGGTGGAATTGCCTCGTTATTACTTCCTGTAGGGCAGTTGAGTAAATTACTGTTTCCAAAATCTTCGCTACACCTCTTGCTGTTCACTTTCCTCACCAACTTTCCACCATCCTCAGCAAATTGACTAACGGTTACTATCTTAATTTGCATCATCATCATCATCATCATCATCATCATCATCATCATCATCATCATCATAAGAAAACTATTTCATTTGCATTTCAAATTACACCTGGGGGTATTAGGAGTTTCTCAGGAAATGGTAAAGAATGGCCGGAAAAGCCGCCAATTTAAGAAAAATTTCTCGGGGAGAACCCTCAGTCCCCAGCCTTCGCCCCTTCGGCGCTCACGGTTAAAGGGTTCGCCGACCACAACTTCCCAAGATGCAGCCTTCAATAGAAATCACTTCCCTGGCACTTTAACTGCCGATGCTCTTGATGTAAAAACTGCTCATGAAACGTTTGACTTTTTAAGTATCACAAAGTCTATAAACTTCAAAATTGACACTACCTTACTTTTCACACTAAAAATGTCGAGGGTTACCTTCATAGCAGGTGTCGAATATGTACTCCTCTTTTGACGTACATACTCTAATACTCTAGTTTGCGGAAGTTGGTATTACGAGTGCAGCCGATATAGGTGAAGGAGTAATACACGTCCACCAAGAGGGCAAACTTTGAGGGGGACTTGTCCAAGACCATCGACAAAATGAAACATGAAAGAAAGAACCATAGAGCGGGATATAGGTTCCTATACCTTGCTCTATGGAAAGAACAGGCACCCGGGGAAATAGGAAAATAATTTATGCAACGAAAATACTGCATTTAAAACTAAAGAAAACAATAAGCTACAAATAAAAGTCTCAAACGCTGTCTTAACGCTATTTTTCTTTGCGCGCTTCACGCGCACCCGTTTTATATTGTTTCGTGATTCGGGGTTACTTCCTGTAGAACATCTTGCTTCTCATGGCTTCGCACAAACTCTTTTATTATCATTGAAACCACCAATGCCCCCATTGCCATACGCAGCGGAGGGGGAAGTTTCCAAGAAATTTTCAAAGCAAAATTTTTATCACCATCAATCTGTGTAAACTTACCGCCTCTTTAAAGATTGTTTAGATGCAAGTTGTAAGGCACGGAATGTGCCATTTCCGGTTACGTAATAAGGGACAGCCGCTTATAGAAGGGGGGCAAGAGCCCTCTAGCTCCTTGAGAACACTTTTCTTAGCTTTCCTATTATTCATATCGCTAAAAAGTCCGAAAATGAGATTTTTTTCAGCGCGCTTCGCGCGCACCCACTCTGAATACTAGACCCCCATTCTTAAAATTATTGTTCCAAAACCCCGGGAAACCCTCAAAATAATCCATTCTCCCCTCCTTTCTCAAGCCCTCTGCATTATCGATCCTATCTGACTGTTAGTCATACCGAGTAAGGATATAATTGAAAAAAGTCAAATTGTGATTTTTGTGGTCTGTTAAGTGCCCTTCTTATGTCATTTGAAGTTAAAACTAAAATGCATCATTTTAATGCCTACAATTTGTAAATACCCAAGAGCTTCCTGGGGCTTTGCCCCTGGACCCCCACCAGCGCTCTGCTCCTGGACACCCAGGGGCCCTGAGGCGGCCCCTGCAACCCATGCCGTGGGGGGGGGGCGCTTCGTGCTCCCTCGGCGCCTTCGGCGCCGTGTGACAGTCTACCCAGCTTTGTCCCCCCGCTTTCAGACATCAAATCCTGCCCTGTGCCTGATCTTCATGAATTGAGTCACGACTTACTGCTTTACTAGACGACCATGCACCTGGAACACTTAAATTACCTACAATATGAGACTAAGGTTTGTATGATACAACAAACAGATAAAATGCAAACTCAATTACGCAGGAGCTTGGAGAGAGAGAAAGTGGTGGAAAACTCGTAGTTATGAAGATAGACAAACTTACATTTTTCAAAAAGGAAATGTGAATAAACAATTAAATCTGCAATAAGAAAATTTATTATCGGTTAGAGTTAAGAGTTAGACGATGTTTACGGCTCAGTTTCTAACCAATTGGTTTAAGTCGGGGCAAGTTAACCCATGTGAAGCCGACATGAAAGGTATTTTCAAAGCTATCAGCACACTTTTAAATAAGGAAGACAGGGTTTTTTCCAGTAACGAACTCTGTTCACACTCTCTCTTATCGGGTTGCGGATTTCCTTGCATTGAGAAAAGGTCTCAAAGATTTGTAAAAGTCTTGATGATGTGTTGTCCTCCTCTCGCAAAGCACAGTGATGTTTCATTTCCAAGTGGTTGTTGAAGAGAAATCTTGATACTCTGCAGCCAACAAATTAACTAATTGTAAATGATTAATTGAAATTGAAGTTAGCCAAAATCACTTGGCAAAGCTGCATTTACACCTATGTTGAAGAAGCCATCTTTGGACTGTAACGACGTGGCTAAGTATACCGGCCAGTAATTCACATCCTGTGCTAATCAAAGGTCATTGATACGGAAGCCGAGAACATCGCAGTGGTGTGAAATCTGACATGCCAGTTTTCCCACCACTTTCTTTGGTAAATATGGGAATCAAGATACGATTTCTCCTTACCATTAACCACCGATGATGTGGAGTGGAGAAAACCAAAGTTAGTGAGGGGGTACTTCAAGAAAGGACCATTACACAGTGTCTATTTTCGAACATCCTGTTCATAAATGGACTATGTCCATCGATTCTCTTTTCAATTTAAGTAACATAGCTAGCTCGCCCATCGACGATTTCTCCATACGACGGTGGGATCATCCCACGTTGGTATATAATATAACCAAAGTTATATTGCGCCAATCCGTGTCATGTGCGTGCGCGTCCATTTATGGACAGTGTGTAATGGTCCTTTCTTGAAGTAACCTCTCACTAACTTTGGTTTTCCCCACTCCACATTATCGGTGGATAATGGTAAGGGGAAATCGTATCTTGATTTCTCCTTCCCATGTTTACCGAAAAAATGGGTGGGAAAACTGGCATGTCAGATTTCACACCACCGCGATGTTCTCGGCTTCCGTACATTGAGGAGGTGGTCAAATTCAACTTCCTCAATATATGCAGAAGCACAGCTCAGGTGAATTCAACGGTAACCAGTCTGCTTACAAAGCAATTCAAGTACCGTGACCCTATTGCTGAAAGTCAAACGCGATGTATCAAGGCCTGTGTACACTTTCAACATTTCAGGACACATGTGTCGACACAAGTTGCTACAACACCTTGTTACCGTAAATGTTGAAAGTGTGTACAGAGCAAAAAAAGTTGGCAACATGTGTCCCAACATGTATCGACACATGTTGTCAAATAATTCAAAACCAATTTTTCAGCAACATGTGTCCAAGCTCTGACCAATCAGAAATCGTATTTGAATCAGCAGCTGAGCCACCTGTAGGTAGCCCACCACTAATTCAAGGAGGAATATCCGCTCAGGATGTTACCCTACGAATTTAACACGGTAGATTTTTTCTTCTTTTGGAGGGGGTGGGGACAGCTTAGATCATGTTGCTGATAAAGATGTGTTCCAATTGTGATGTGTATCCGGTAGGAAAGGAATTGAAGTACTCATCCTGCAAAAATAGAGAAAATTGAAGACATTTCAGGCACTCTCGTGAGCTTTCTCGTAGACCTATGAAATTAGCCCCGGGCAGGTCACTCAAGTGCGTGATTTTCATGGGGGCTATTTTAAGGGAGGGGGAAATCTGACCGTGGTAATTGCCTGCCCCCCCACCCGGTTGGTGAAGTTTGTCGTTCGTGAGAAACTGAGGAGGGCCCGACGGGATATATGGAATTTTCCCTGATGTTAACTGTCATCTCGTGGCTCCAATGTCAACTACCCCTCCTTCTCCCCCACCATGCCCTCTCCATCAAATCCATTAAAGCCCCCCCCCCTCCGAAACGCCTGTCAGAACCATCCCCCTCCTTAGTTGCGGACCCAGGTGGCTAGCCCTCTACCTTCGTGACGGAAACATTCAAAGAGTAAAACTAAGAACAAAGGGAGAAAGGAGAAAACGTAAATAATGTACGTGGTGATGTCAGTGGTGGCGCCAAGTGGGGGCGGGGCTGGCCCCCCCCCCCCCCCGTTTGGGAAGGCTGCCTGTCGGGGAAATTTTCCGGTTTTGTCGGGGATCTATTATGAATACGATAAAATATGTAGTTCCCGACATCAGCCAGTCGTCCGACGATTGACTTAATTTCGGTCCAAATTAGGGCAAATTCTTCAATACAAACCCAGATTTTTCTAATTTTCTTGATTGAAAGCTCGAATGTTTTCAAAATTCCTATGGGTAAAAGCTCAACTTTCTTCAATTTTTTTTTCCAATAAGGGCCTGAAATTTGCGGCGAGCTTCAAACGTTCAAATTTCACTGCAAACATCGTTTCGGCACTCTATCGCCCTCATCGAGGCTTCGGGTTACTGCCCCCGTCGGGGAGCTTTGCCCCCTGTCGAGCAAATCCTGGTGCCACCCCTGGTTGATGTAGGGGTAGGTGAGGCGCACGTCGGGGCGAGAAACTGTTGGACCCCCTCGGTGAACGTGGACCCCGTGTACAATTACCAGCATTATTTCAGCTGCTTCCAAAACATCTTTTTCTTTCTGAATCCTCCATCTTCCTTCCAAAATCCTGCTTTCCCTCTCTTTTTGACAACATGTTGCTCAAGTGTGTCGCAACATGTGTCCGCGACATGTGTCTAGTGTATACCAGGGCGTAACAGCTCCCTGTGTATACAAGGACAAAATTTCTGTGTCCAGGTGTGTCAGCAACATGTGTCCTGAAATGTTGATAGTGTACACGGGGCTTCAGGGAGTTGTTATCTAGAAGGGGATAAACGGCAGCTCTCCCCTTTGTACCCACCTAGTTGCCGGCAAGGTCACTTGCTTTGTCTAGCGCTTGAGTATACATTGGAATAAAAGCTAAAAAAAGTATTTAACAAAAGGCTCATGTTGTCTGCTACATTGAAAAGAATTGTGGACAAATTCTGTTTAATGCTGTGGCATTGCGAGTCGCTTTCCTTCAAATTAATTTTCTGCTCTCAACGCGATCCAACGCTTATCACAACAAGCTGGTTAAACATGTTAATCATGCACACACCTTTGGGAAATTCCTATGGAACGCCGATCGTACAAAGGATCTAATCGGATTACCATAAATTAAAGTTCCCAATGTATCTCCTGCTAAATAACAACTCCCTGGATATATTGAATGCAGTGGACTGACAACAAGTTGCTTTAGTTGTCTTGATCTGTCTGCGGCCGCCGATAGAGTTGATCATAAAATACTGGTTCCCAACGAGGGCGGTATAGCTCCCATGGCGTTTCATTGCAACTCAGGGGCGCCAAGGGGGTGGCGTTTTGAAAAAAAATGAAACCGGGGCCTTACAAGATTCCAAAAGGTAACCCCTATTTCTGATCTCTCAAATTGGTTCCCATAAAAAGGAAATAAATGAGGTCAACAGGAGGAAAGTTGAGGTGATCTACATTCCCTCCTCAGATGGATTCAAAGAGTGTGAGTTATCTTTGTTACCAGATGCCAAGAAATCTCATTTAACATTGTTTAATTTCAACTTTCCCTGCGAGGACCCTTATATTCCCATCAGTGGCAGTGAAAGCAGTGACCGAAGGGGCCATGGCTAAATACTGTTCCGCCACTTTTACCTCGAATGCAGTTTTTTCTTGCTGTTTATAAACATGAAGTACTGACAGATGTGACAATTGTAGGTAAATGTAACATACATAGATAACTTTTGAAACTATGTAGTTAAACGTTAAAAGTTAAAAGGTTTCAAAAATTTATTTTTTCGTTGCGCGAAATTCGGCTTTCTCATTACATGTAGGACAGCTTGAGTGGCATAAGTTTTTCAATGCCCCGTGCGACCCCTACCATCTCTCTACCTCCCACACACAGGACAATTCGGCATCAAAGGAAACTTTCACTAGTTACTGTTGAAATACAAACTGGTCTAAGGGTGATTTTTGTTATTTCTCTTGTGTACATTTAAGGTTATTAAGTAATCGGAAGATAGCCAAAATTTGACTGACGGTGTCTCATTTTTGTGTCTATCATATCATAAATACCACAGAGCTTCCCAGAGATTCGCCCCCTGTTCTCCACTAGGATGTTACCCCTGACCCCATTTGGGGCCCTTGGGTGAACGGTTCACACCTCAGTGGCGCCCTTGGCATCTGGTAAATTCAAAAGAATTGATCCGCCCCTGATTGCGCGCCTCACTCGTTCGTAAATCGTGGGATAAAGATTCGCCATCTCAAAGGGGAGTCATTTTTTATTTAAATCTGCCCCGCCTTTTGGCTACTCTGGGTCGAACCCACAAGTAAAAACAATGTATTTGTAGCTCTACCATTTATTTCAACATGCGTTTTTATTATTGTCCTTCATTCATAGCAATACTCTGCGATAGACCGGGGGAGGCGTTTGGCAACCCCATTTCATGGGGACGGTGAATTGAAAATGGTTGGGAACCACTGTGCTACTGCAACCCTTGCATTGTGATAGAGATGTGTCCGGTACTGCTCTAAATTGGATTAGAAGCTACTCGAATGGTAGATGAGGGTTGAGTTTGCATGGATAACGTTTTCTCTGCAGCTCATCTATGGTGTTCCTCACGGTTCAATCTGTAATTGGACCAATTCTTTTCACAATTTAATTTACACACAACCAATGCGTAATATCATACGTAGTCATAATGTCAGTTTTCATTCTTACGGTGATGACACTCATCTCAATGGTTCATTTAATCCTTAGGAAGTTGAGGCTGTTGAAAGTCACTGCAACTGTTACAGCATTGCATTAATGATATCAAACACTGGATAAATCAGAACAAATTAAAATTGTATAATGATAAAACTGATTTTTTTTATAGCTAGAACTATGCAAAGCCTCCTTAAACTTCTGAAAATAAATTTTAGGTGATAGCCAAATTCAACCATCCTGTAACATACGTAACCGAAATTTCCTTGATTATAACATGTCCATGACCAAGTTAAGTAAGAGTCTCATATCAGCTGGAAATTTTCAACTCCGTAATATCCGGCGTATTGTCCGTTTTCTTGACCAGGACACACGTCATCTCATGATTGTCCGTTCACTTGTACTTTCTAGGTTGAATTATGGCCCTCCTATATGGTGCTAATGCTCGGGATCTCAACTGTCTCCGGTAATTTCAAAACAGTTGCCAAAATCATTTGCCTCTAGACTCGTTAGTCCATCACCTTTCGTGAAAAAGCTCCACTGGCTTCCTATCAAAAAACGCATTATTCAAATCGTCTTCACGCCTGTTCTAACTGTGTTTTTGAATTCTTTTTCTGTTTTTTGTTTTCTTTTTGTTTTCTCTTTTTTTTTTAGTGTTTTGATCTTCTGGCGTTATCGGTTTACAAATTATGTATGTATGCATGTGTAACATTCACCATGCGTGCCGTAAAATGTTTAAAGGAATGCGTAAGGACAAATGATGCGCAGTCCTCATAAAGGTTGGAAATGTAACCGGTGGTGGCGCCCGGGGGCAGGGATGCCCATGGCCCCCGTCGGGGAAGGCTCCCCCTCTTGGAAATTTTAAAGCTCCCACGGCGAGCCTTATCCGTACGATAAAATATGTAACTCCGACGACAGTCGGTCGCCCCGACGATCTGCTTGATTTTACTCTTGGAAAAGGAAGATTCTTCAATAAAACACCCAAATTTTCAAATTTTCTCAAAAACCCAAATTTTTCAAATTTTCTTTAATGAAAACACAAATTTGTGAACTTTTTTCCAATAAAAACCCCAAATTTTCATCGTTTGTGAATAGAAGCCAAAAATTTTTGGCGTTGACGTCCTTTCGGAAACCCGTCGCCTTTGTGGAGGCTTCGGGTTACTGGACGCTCCCCTCTTCGACGGGGACATCACTACCAGGGAGGTGGGGGTGCTACATCCCCAACATTTTCAAAGTGTCGTTCGTCAGGAAAATTTTGCCGGCTGTTGGGAAAAAATTGCCGCTTTCTCTTGCAGTTCATTGACTTTGTCAGGGAAATCTTTTGTTTAGTGTTACGGAAATGTTGGAAATTTAAATGATCACTATCGTTTACTTAAAGGAAATAGGTGTCTGGTGAAAATGTTGCTTTAGGTACATTAACCAGAGACCCAACTCCTCTCAGATTTAACTGTATTGGAAGGCTACGCTCCTTTGTGGGAAATTATTATATGTTGTTGGGAAAGCAATCAAAAATTAAGGTTCTGTGTCAGTAACTGATTTTACTACACTATACGTGAAGCCATTGTCTTTTGTAGAAATCCCGCTGTCGGGAAAGTAGAAGTACGATATTGAATATAATTGTCTACCACGAAATAGACACTGTGTCCGACACTGTGAAATAAAACATTGGAATGTGATGCCACCCAACCTGACTGATCATTAGGGATGAGTTGGCGGCATCAGTAGTCAGGTAGGTGGTCTCGGTCGGATTGTAGGTTCACCATTCCCGCAAAACATTGCCGAGGTGGATATAGTCAAAAGTCTGTCTATCCCTTTACCATAACTGGGGTGTCTGAGGCACCCCCGTCGAGGAATAAGTTTTTAAAAAATCATAACTTTGTCATGCAACGTCCACCAGCCTTCATTTAACCACCAAAATGAAGCCAACAAATAGATCTATTGAATGCCACCATTTTAGGGGGGGGGGGGTTGTAGTAGGAGTTTTTTTCACAAAACATCGATAAATAGTTGTTTACATTCAAACATTCTCCAAAGAATTAAAAAAAATGCTAAAAATTGAGCATAATTTTCAAAAAATCATTTCAGGTACTTAGGAAAAGGTCACACTACTCAGTATACTTTTTTTGAATTCCCTAGATCCTAAAGAAACACCATGAGAGGTGATTAGATGCCAGGTATAGGGATTTTAGAGATATTTCAAGTATTATTTTCAAAAAAATGGGTCATTTTTGGTCAAAAATTGGTCATTTCAACCCCCAAAACCCACAACTCGCCGAAATTCATAACTCAACAACGGAAAGTCCAATCTTTTTCATTCAAACACCAAAATGTTCGTTACAAGATTCCTTACATAAAAAAAAAACATATATGCATAAATGACAAGGGTCATTGGCAGATCGGGGGGCAACTAGGGTCAACTGCCCCCCTTATGACCAGTCTAGCGCCCCTCAATACAAGAAAAATGCGCCCCTTGCGTCCTAAAAGTTAAGTAAAAACTGCCCGAAAAGTAAAAAAAAAAAAAAAAAAAGGTCCCCAGAATTTCGAACCGTATGGCTATATATAACTATGGCAATGGGAGTTGGTCTCCGAAATGTAGTCGGTCAAATTCCAGAGTATGCGGCCCCTGCATGATGTTGGCGCCCCCTTTTCAAACTGCCCCCCCCCCCCCTTCAGCATGCATTTCTGACCCAAAAATCCCCTCCCAATATCAAAAATTATAACCCACAACACCCCTCCGACTTTTCTACTCACTAAAATGGCCATTAGAGCTACCTTACAAAGCCCACGCAGCTCTGTTTAGATCCAAGGTTGTTTACATTCCACTGTGCACTGAGCCATAGCGTTCTGTGTAGGGGTCACATAAGGTCAGTGTGTGTTAGTTCAGTGTGGGCTGTATGGCAAGAGGAAAATGGGCATATCTTCCTCATTTTTGGTCCAATTTCCTCAAATTTGGTATCAAATGAAAGAGAAAAGGAAGCTAAACAATCTCCTGCACCATAAAATACAAAATAATAGTGATATGTATGGGTTTTCTATGAAAAACCGTATGACGTCATCTAATTTGCATATTTGCATACATAATGAGATTAGTTTACATAAATAAAATATGCATTCAAATCCCCCATCTTTGCTCTTTCCAATGATATACAGGTTTTTGCAGAGAATATTCTTCTAAGTTCACCAAAAAATCCTGAAATATATTCGTTTTAAATACAGTAAAAATTACCTTATGTCTATAAGTCACATATAGGGGCGCGATCACATTGAGCCGTCGCCTGATTTTGCAAAGCCTTCTTTATTGGCCAGTTCATTTAAAGATGCGTCTCCTTTGTGTCGAGGACAGTTGTACACTGCCACAGCCCTTACTAAACTACGAAGACACCCCCTCCCCTCCCCCGACTTCATTACAAATATCAAACAGTTTGGTATTTCCGATGAAGTCGAAGAAGACTGTTGAATCGCAATCGGGACCCACAGTCAGGTCGAAAACAAAATTTGGCACGCACCTAACCGACCAGTCGGCTCGGTGCAGTATGCACTGGTTTTCCACTTACTCAAACCATGAACTCGGGCGCTTTAGTGTGTGCTGTAAACTTAAAAGTGCGTACACTTTGTATTCTGATGACTGCAAAAGAATTTCGCTTTCCCAACTCCTTCTGTAGATGTAGTGCCTATAAAAACATTACCAAATGGCTTTAAAATGCTATTTTTTCGGTGCGTTTCGCCCGTATCCTAAGTTCATTTGCACTAGTTGTCCAATTATTAAATTCAAAAAAGACAGCACGAACCTTGGATGATTGAGAAATCCCGTGCAACCATTGTGATCCTAGCTTCCAACCCTCAAATCCGCTGCGTCATAAAGAAATCGAATTGAAATGAAGGCAAACGACCACAATGTCTGTAAAAGTGTAATTTTTCGGTGCGCTTTGCGCGCAGTCATCTTCTATTCTTGTTATCCTTTCGTAACTTTACATCGAACAAAGTGTAATTATTGCAAGACCCCACCGACAGAAACAATACCACCCTCCTCCACCATCAATGCCGATGTATCTTAAATAAATAGACCGGCGGATATTTTGAAAAGATAGAGACAGACTGATATTTCGTGGTCTGTTTAGTGCGTATTCAATGTCATTTGCCGACAGTTAATGCTTTATTCTGGTGCGCACAGTTGTGCAAATTTTCCAGAGCTTTCGGGGCATCACCTCCTGGTCCCCTACAGAGGGACATTCCTGAAATGGGTTCTAAGGAGGACAACTGTGCCCCACCTTGAAGAGGATCTTATGCTCCCACCATAGAAGAACTATCTCAGCGCCAGTACTTCCATGGCGAAGTCGACTAGACCTTACTGTTTAGCAGACAAATGAAAACAGGTACGGTACGCCCAGGTAAAATTGACTTTACCAAACGTTGAACTGCGTTTGCAGATTTGTTTTTGTGTCCACCCGTTATTTTTAAAACTGCCATTGCACTTTTTTGTTGTTTTGCAAAGATTACACTCAAACGAGGGTTACGAGATAACCTTTCTTAACATAGGCATTTCGTATTTGTCTGGAGTGGAACCCATTTTTGTCGGGAAAATTTCCAGTACCCCCACTTATCGATCTTTAGGGAAGCCCCTGAAAGTCGGGGTGTTTGACCCCCTGTAGGGAAATCCTGGCTCCACCTCTGGATGTAAATATTATTTTCGATAGTGTTTTTAATTCTTTAAACTCTTCCGTTATACTATTTCATTACAATGGCCGTAAGATAGGTAGTGCAAACCGTAACGAATACGGGCCCAGGGCACCAGAGCTTTGCACTAGAAATGATCATTTCCATGACAAATGTTGCTTGTAGACTCTGCACCAAGATATTTCAATTCCCTAAAAATGTAATTACCATTACAAGGCGACTCATCCGCTAAAGCTTTGAATTTTCGTGAAACAAGTAGTCCCAAAAAAAGGGTTGACAAAAAGAATTCCCTAGGCTTGCTTCGTATTGTTGCAATGGTGTGCTCCTCCTTAATCACGCCTATATGCACACGACCATCGGCCTAATTCTTAGACTCTCACCGATGAACAATGTGAATATGTCTGAGATCGTATTGTTAATAAACACTGCAGTAATGAGACTGCAAGTGCACGGAAAATTTTCTGTAATTTTCGAAGGATTTGAGAAAATTTTAACAGGTTGTGAGCGACTTGTGATAGGAAATGATTAAAGCAGATCCATCAAACGGTCAAAATACACACGACCCTACCCATCTGCCCATGCAGAAAATTTCATCTCAAACGCCTTTGGGTATTAACTTCAAAATCTTTCGGAAACCGATAGAAGGGGTGCACTTTCCTCAGTTCCCCGCCTCCATTCTGCAGCCACTAGATGTTATAGTTTAGAAATTCTTGTCATCTATATACTGTTTTACCTGCATGTTGTATTGGACTCCGTAATGGCTGGTGCCCTTGGTAAACTACTCTTCTATGTACATTAAATGATAGACAAAACAAAATCATAGTGTTGTATTCAGAGCCTGCGACTCTAGCATGTCGTATGGGGTTGGTCCGATCTCTCCTGCTGAGGTTTGGGGTGAGCTCGGTACATATAACCAAAAGTAGAAGAGATTTCTGTTGTAATTATTCCTTGATTTATTCTTATTATTATTCTCCTCTCATATTTAATATATAAAGATGATTGTTACGTAACGAATGTGTGGAAACGGACACGAACGGAACACAAAGTGCAAAACAAACACCGAGACCAGAGTGACGTGAACACAGGGCAAAAATATTTACGTGATTAATTACTTTTTAATTACTGGCCGGTCATGGGAAAAAGGGTGATTAATGAGCTACATGCTCCAAGACACGGTACATAATATACTTTGTTTCTACATTTTTACTCTTTAAAGTCTTCAGCACGAGTCTGGTGGGATCGAGACCTCCGACTTAGAGCAGGAAGTTTACTATACTGGGATAGGTTGCTGATTGGCCGAAAGTGGCACGCCATAAATAATGGACCAATCACAGGGGGGGGGGGACGTGGCAGACTATGTGCAGTGTGTAGTGTCTCAATTTTATGATAACAGGGTATTACACCATACTTCTGCAATTCTGTAAACAGCAAGATGGCAGACCTCTATTAAGCAGATGAGACTAAAATATATAGCCTATACAATAGCGTCACCGAGACTGGGGCCGGTCGGTTTGATGATGCATGGGGAAGGGGGACGAGATCAATGATGAATGAGGATGCATGAGGCCTTGGAACAATAACATCATAAAAGCTGTCCAAAATTAATAATAGGACAAGTACTGAGTTGCTATGGGCACTGAAAAATGCTGTTATGCACTTATCGCAGGGAGTTGTCATCCGAATGGAGATAGCACGAAAAGTTTAATTTATGTTAATACTTTAAGGCCTATTTAAGTGATAAAAGATTACCAACTATTAGCTGGTGATAAGGCTTATAGAGACTTATGCCCTTTATTTACTGATGCTTTCAACTTGGTTTCTTTCGAGTTCTTTCCACATCATTTACCTCCAGTAATACTTAAAACAAGGGGCTTAAATTGAATAATGCTTTGATGTATATACCGCACCATAGTAATGACAGGGTTTTTAAACTCAAAACGGCTGTTTATTAGAACTAGATCAATACAAATGCCACTACTCCACCTGAAGAGACCATATGCAAATGAGCTAAAGAGGCAGAAGCCTAATTGTTTTACTGCACTCTGAAAAGTTTCCTCGAGTTTCCTAAAATAACCAGATATAAATCTATGTTCACAATTTTACATAAAATCAAGCTGATGTGGTTTCGTTTGCGACCCCAGAGAGAAAATGTACTTATTTTTCAGTTTTTTGGGCTACTGGCAGTGCTATGGCAATGGGTAAAATCGCCTTGGTTCTACTCCTGATGTAGCAGACGACAAACCTCTTTGTGTAAACTTTTTAATCCAGCTTAGTGCTTATAGAAATTTTAAGAGCAAGATAATCGAATGATTTACTAGATGACCTTGAATGTTCAAACCTCACTTCAAAGGAAGTTTTGGCGAGCTATCTCCATTCGGATAACAACTCAATGCTTATCGTAAGCTCTCTTCTAATTAAACAAGGAGCCTACAGCTATGTGTATTTTGGATAAGAGCTTTATTATTTTGTGAAAATTAGGGACAAGTTAAAATCTGAGGTGAACCGTTACCCCTCATTACCGCGTAGTGCCATCACTATTTACGTTACAGTTACTTGTAAGGGTGCATTCGCGAGCGAAGCGCGTCCAGCTTATTTTAAAATTATTAACTTATTTCTGTTGAAAGTAGCTTAAATTTTTCACTAATAAATAAAACAAGAAATGAAACAACAATTAGTAATGTTTAGTACCTTTCCGGCTATTAGGTTATTTTCCGAGACTCTTTTCCTAAAAGCATTGGGGCTGAAAGGTATTTCGGCCCTTTCAATCAAATTATTGGGAGGATCTCCCCCTCCCCCAGCCTAGCCCCCACGTTTCCTAAGCCTGTGCGAATAATTTTACGTTGTTAATGACAAAAATGAAAACATAAATAGCCCAATAGTTAAAAACAGGTGAAACGTTCTAAAGTTTGATCGTTTGCGATGTATTTGTGGCATAAAACAATGGAAAGATATCCTTTTCCAATGTCACCTCATTTCCCTCTGTTCCATTAATGCTACGTTTGTAGACCATCTCACCTACGTTGCCTGGAAGCAACTTAAAATAAGCTGCCATGTTAGGGAAATTAGAGATGTTGAAGTTTTGCCACGAGAAGATATTTTCGACCATAAAATTTATTCACTGGCAGTGGCAGAGCTAGGGAATCCAGTCAGAGGGGGCGAGAATGGCCTGTGGGGCGCTTTAAAGTTGATAAATTCCCTATGCCCCAACACGATCTAAGTCATGGCTTTTCAGCCTTTTCTTTTGATTTCTCCACCTGGTTAAAAATGCTTGCCCATTCCTCCTCTCAAGTATTTCTATTAAAACACGTTTCCATTTTCAATCCTTTCCTTTCACATACTAATATAAAGGCGATAATTATAATTCACTTATGTTCATGTTTGTTCCAGATTCAAGACTTTATGTAAAAAGTGACTTATTTTGTGAGGATAAAAATTAAATCTGCTGGAGCCAAAGACAAGAAACCTTACACAAAATTTGGGAAATTAATCACTGTTAGATGTACATCTTTGGCATCTGTAATTCAAGATTAGAACACAAAGAACCATAACTTTTCATTATATCGTATATCATTATCATTACGTATATCATTATATTACCGCTTTGCACTAGCCAGTAATTAAGTGCATTGTTCAAAATGGCCAAGACGGAAGGTCTGCCTGGCCCTGTGGAGTACCTTCTTCATGAAACATGAAAGTAAACTTGTGTTTTCCTGGCATTTGAATCAAGAATCAAGAAAGGACAGAAAGAAGCATTTTTAGGACATTATTGTATAGTGGCAGATGTCTACTCTGCATTTACGGGGTAAGCGAGCCGGTTATCATGCCCATGTACCCTTGAAAATGGTCACTTGAAGGAGACTGCTCATCAGATATGAGTCCAGTACTCTAAAGTTATTCACACCAGAATTTATTTTATTTAACCTGAAGGCTCTTTCCAAATGTTTTGGGAAACAGTTTGTGGGAGCTATTTGCATGGAATCTGCATTAGCTATTTTATTGTTCATGTTGACAATTATCTAGGATGGGAGCAGGGCTATTTTCGCAACAATTGTTTTTGCGCCCTTGTCAACATCTTTCTTGGGACAGAGAGGGTGAATCAAAGGTCACTCCGTGAATTTCGTATGTATACGCTTATTTACGGAAGCCGAGAACATCGCGGTGGTATGAAATCTGACATGCCAGTTTTCCCACCCCTTTCTTCGGTAAACATGGGAAGGAGAAATCAAGATACGATTTCCCCTTACCATGATCTACCGATAATGTGGAAGGGAGAAACTAAAGTTAGTGAGGGGGTACTTCAAGAAAGGACCATTACACAGTGTCAATAAATGGACGCGCCCGCACACGACACGGATTGACGCTATATAACTTTGGTTATATTATTACGAACGTGGGATGATCCCAACGTGGTAAAGAGAAATCGTCGACGAGCGAGTTAGCTATGTTACTTAAATTGAAAAGAGGATCCTTGTCATGTGCGTGCGCGTCCATTTATAAAAAGGGTGTTCGAAAATAGACATTGTGTAATGGTCCTTTCTTGAAGTACCCGCTCACTAACTTTGGTTTCTCCACTCCCCATTATTGGTGGATAATGGTAAGGAGAAATCATATCTTGATTTTCTCCTTCCCATATTTACCGAAGAAAGGGGTGGGAAAACTGGCATGTCAGATTTCATACCACCGCGATGTTCTCGGCTTCCGTACTTATTATCATTATCACGCCCGGTTGGGAAGCAATGGCCTAGGCAAAGCTCCACCATACATTAGTGCGTAAATAGCGTGTAGAGAAGTTTGGGCTAAACCCAGTACCTCCTAGATCACAGAAAATGGCCCATCTCAGTAGTACGTATAATGGTCGCTGCTTTACTCATTTTGTTATCTTGTCCTAAAATCAACACTATTTAATCATGCTATTTGGAAGCAATGCCCTATTCTTAATCCTCTTAGTGTTTCTTCTAAGTAGTTGTGTACTGTTGTTTTCTTGTTTTTGTTAAGGGATGATTCATTCCGTTAAGCAGCTGTTGCTTTCCCTGAGTCGTCCCCAGTCTATTTACTTTTAACGAAAAATGTGCACCGTGTCTATTGACTAAAAGGACTTAAATAAAATGTCAACAAATTGAATTGAAATTGAAAGAGTAAAGTACGATCAAAACTTACAAATGGCGCCGACAGGCGACCTGAGTCCGTCGTGGGGGGGGGGGGACGACCCCCTGACTACATGGACGCTCCTCCACTGTTCACTGGTAGGAAGTTAATCCAATAAAGATAATTTCAATGATATTTCGTACGCACTAATATTAGTGCTCCGTGCTCTTCTGGAGATATTCCCCCTCACATGTGATCGACTGCATGGTCAAGTGGTTAGAGCATCCGACTTGCAGCCGGAAGGTCTGGGGTTCGACTTCTGGCCTGGTCATACCAAAGACTCTAAAAATGGAACCTACTGCCATTGTGCTTCGGGCTCGGCATAAGCAATGGAGTAGAGAAAACAAGCCAGTGAGCCACAACTGGAAAAAGGCCTTGGTGAGAAACTGAGCGGTAAAACCTCATCTAACTAACTCCTCCTCACAGGCTGACGGCATATCTCCGGAACAGGATACCATGTACATCCCGTATACACCCTAGTTCCCGTCCGATTGTCAAGCGTTAGTTTTTCCCTTCCATTGCCTTTTCAGTGTCCTCTCCCCTGTCTCTCGTTGTGTTTTCTCCTTCCTCACTTTCCCTTCCCCCTTTTTTACCTCTATTCACACCACTTTTTTGTGTGCAAATTTCCCGGTGGGAATCTTCTGGAGATAAACGTCTCCTGCCCTACCCACACATATACGTTGTTGCGTTCAGAAAGCTTTCCAAGTACCATTTGTGTTACCCGCGGAGCGGACGAAGTTTTTTCGTTCAGCTCATCGCTGCGAAAAAGGCGGCAGCCTAAAGGGGCGGCAGCCACAGAGGCGCTACGCAGGCTACATTTGTGTAGGTATTCCTAACAGTCATAAAAGGTTGACCTGATTTCTGACCTAATATTTTTATTTGGTAATTCTTCCAAACCTTCTTAGAATCTGGAGGGGATTGATTTCTCCTTCCAGTGCTAAGAGAAGCAATTTCTTAGGAAAGGAAGAGTTTTCAAAACTGGGGGGTGAGACTGAAAGCTCCATTGGCGTAGCCAAAGGGGGGGCAGGGGGCCATGGCCCCCAATCGAATTCTGAAAAAATACACCTATACCTATTGCCCATACACACCTGAAGGAAGTGCAAATCGTTCCTCAACGTTAATTACTTGAGTCCCATGGAAGTTAACCTTAAAACAAAATCATTTCTAAACCAATTCGATTTTTGACTTATTTCCCTAAACTTGGCAAGAGTATTGTCGTCAATAATGTCTAAGTCACAAGAACGTTCCAGGCTAGCTGTTCTATAGAAGATGGCGCCCTTTTGCTAATGCAAATTACATTCAGCATTGCGAACCCATATTTAAATTTGAAATGACACTTCTGCGCAGGAAATTATTCTATAATCCATTAACTTCTCCATTCCCCTTACACGTGTTAAATAATCATAACTATGCCATTGCATCTTTTTTGCATTGCAAATTGCCCTCGCTATTAATCCTGACTATGCCAGTGCTCAACCCACGACTTTATCAATATTCTGGAGCCGAAACTATTGGCTACGTTCAGTTAAAGCGCTAATGACTTTTGGTAATTTGTTTGACATTTTCTTATGACTGAGTTACACTAACATCCCCGGAAAAATCTGGATAGGCTAGCGCCTACCCCTCGGAAACGCCTGACTACACGACTACACCAATGTACTGGCAACCTTTGATTTAGTTAGCAGAAGGTTTTGTTATGACAGTTCAGGGCCGGATCCAGGGTGCGTACGCCCCCTGTTCTTTGCAGAGCAATTTAATTTTTTGGAATGGAACAAAAATTGACTTCAAATGATTCTAAATATTGCACCAGATTGCATCTGAGGGCACTTAAATATTCAAAAATTTCTCAGAGGGGAGGGGGACAACCACTCCCCTTAGACTCCTCCCCAGGCCGGCGATCAGGCCCTGCAGTTAACCCCCTCCCCCCAAACAAAAACCCTGCCTACGCCAGTGGAAGCTCCGGATTTTGTGTACGTTAAACAGTAGCTAACCCCCGCCCAGTCGAATTACTTGAAGAAGCCTCCTTTCCCCTCTCCCCACCCCATTCCCTGTGCCAATGAAAAGTTATTAAACTCATTTCCTGGAAATTAAATGCATAAACATTCGTTATCCGCCTAAATCAAACCTACGAACACTGCTTCAAAACACGTGAGACAAAAGTGGGCGATGTGAGTGACAAAAGTGGTAACCTATAAAATTGTGAAAAAACTTGTGACCTCCATTGTGACAAAAGTGGTTGTTGTGACAAAAGTGGGCGATAATTGTGACAAAAATAGTTGTTGTGACAAAAATGGTTACTTCAACTAACTTTTTCTGTTGCACGGCAAAATCACAGTGGAGTTTGCCTCAGCTTCTAAATGACATAGGCTACATGACTTTACATATTGACCGGGATAGACTTCGAGGGCCGATTTTTGCATCGAAAGCAATGTCTATGAAGTTTTGACCTTCGGCTATTTCTACGAACAAGCTTGGGTAGTCAATGTTCATGCATTGCTCCATTGGCCCTACAGTAAATTTTCCAATAGACCCCTTTTCCAAATAGCTGAATAGCATACAATTACAAAGGATTGTGGGATAGAGTTTTGATACGGGTCGTTTTTTGTCAATGACATTTTACTGTGGCAAACAACTACGAATACCAAAAATTCTGTCCCACCATCCTGTGTAAGTGATATTTGGAAAAGCGTCTATATATGGTGACCTTTGTTTTCAAATTCTCGACACTCCTCCGGAGGGACCAGAATTACATATAAACAGCCACCAATATGAATATGCGTAAAAGCCGCGGTCACACTGCAACGAATTCGGATCGGATTCCGATCCGATTTTTGTGAGTTTTTATTAAAATCTTCTCCATTTCGGGTCGGAAAGAACCCAAAATTTGCCAACCTGTGTAATTATATGATTTTAATCGCTGGACTACGAAAATTAAATTTATACAAATTATTTCGTGACGTCACATCGACAGACAGCTTTTATCGGACTACGCGTGTCCGTAAAATGCTGTCCGTCGGTGTGACGTCACGAAAAAAGTCAGTTAACATTTCATTTTCATAGACCCCTGATGCAAATCATATATTTACACTGGTTGGCAAATTTTTGGCTCTTTCTGACCCGAAAGGGAGAAGATTTCAATAAAAACTCAAAAAATCGGATCGGAATCCGATCCGAATTCGTTGTTGTGTAACCGCGGCTTAAGTCTTACACCAATAGCAAGACGCCGAGCGATGTGTCAACAACATGACAGTCGCGGGCCACAGTCATCTGCGCTGAGCGCGCGTTGTTTGCAGCGTGTAAACACTTGAAACTATAGTATGGAGTGACTTACGTGTCACTCCGAGTCACTTCGCTTGTCGCTTACACAAGTCGTAGAAAGTTCGAATCTCGAGTCATAGTGTCCGAGGCCAAAGTGTGTATTTCATCTGCAGGTCAAATTCATAGTAGTTAGATGATTATACCAATTCAGTTGGAAGGCTTGAGCCACACTGGACTCATACAAGAACTACTGGATCCCCTAACGAAATAATCTTAGGCGATATAGGGCCGTCGCCATAGGGGGGGGGCAAGAGGGACAACTGCCATCCCCATGAGATTTCCAAAACGTAAATGAGAGTTGGCCTTTTGGGGAAAAAATACTGAAAATTTCATTTTCAGGTCCTCAAAATCTGAGAAATCACACACAAGGGAATTCCCTTTTCCAAACTTTTCCCGGGGAGGTCCCCGGACCCACACCGTGGACGTGTTCTCATATGTGTTACTCTTCCTGCCGAATGAACTCTCTTCTCCCTACATCAGGGGTGGGGAACCTTTTACCTAGAGTCCCTTTGTATAGGATCCCTTTAGAGTCCCGTTATAGAGTGCGTTGATACGTCTCTATATAGGAACCCTCTCTATATAGGAACCCTACCTTTACCTATAACGGCCGTTTTGATAGCCATGATATTTCTCGCCGGCTAACGGCACCAGGGACCACAAAGTCCGTCTCAAATAGGGAGTGGGCCTTTGGGAAAACGTTTGGGAAAACATTTGGGAAAATGTGCGCTGTTTCACAACTTTTCCAGTGTTGAATAAAAAGGAGTGAAAAGTGAAGCGCGTCGCAAAATAGCGTTCTTAATGGTCTTTTACAACTGTTATTTCTTCGTTTTACATTCTTTCTAAATTCAAAGGATTGAAATTACGGATCAATCGGTAATTTCGATTGAAGCTATTCAATCAAATAGACTGAGAATAAATCTTGTTCGTCTTTAAAATTTTCCAAATTTAGATTTGTCCCTAATCCCACTATTTCAGATTGATTTCAATCTTGGGAAATAAGAGAGTTGCAGAACTTATCAACTTCTTCATTATCAACCAGTTCACCTGAGAGTGAGGGATTCAGTTTCCTGGAATTCACCGGAATAGCAAAGTTTCTACAGAAATTAAGCTCATCGATTTTCCTACTACGCAGGATAGATGTGGCAGTCGACTCCTTTTGTTCAAGCAGAAAGTGCACTACTTGTACAGTATCGCGGTTCTGTATCTGGTTTGCGTGTATAAAGACACGCGATATACATATACGTTCTGCACTATATATACTGAAAAGTAGTGGGCCTACTACCTGAAAGCTGCTACGATCCTTTGTACTGTACTAGAAGTAGTGTTCCGAGGTGTATTTACACCCTAACTAAAGAACAATTGTGGGTAACACATTAATAATTGTATTTTTTATATGCTCCTGAAATGACGTAAATTGTCCAGGGTGCCCGATCAAAAGGCCCGGCTGGCCGAACTCCCCTTCCCTTGCCCTACTCGGTGCTTGACTACACCTGCATCATACGCAGGCTAAAGATCTTTAGTATAATTCCTTACGTCTTGCCAGAGCATGCTTTGAAAAAGAAGCCTGTGATTACCTGTGATTACCTTTACTTAGAAGCTTAACTCAAATCTACCCTGTAGCCAGTGGGGGGGGGGGGGCAGCGGACCATGCCCCAATTGAAGCCCAGAGGCAATGGCGTATCCAGGATTGCATTTATAGGGGGGGGGGGACAAAATATGCCCCGACACTATTTAAGCGCCACCATGAGTTGGCGGGGAGGGTACCGAGAAAAGTTTAACAAAATATGCCTCCCAGATTGCAGGAAATGGCACTTTCTGGGTATTTTAAGTTGCATTTAAACATTCCATATTTTGATATCTCATGTTTCAGAAATTTAAAAAAGAGAAAATTCTACAAATAATATAAATAACATTTCTGAGAGAATAATTTGGATTCCAAATGACTTTCTGATCTCTTTTTTGTATTTGTTTCAAAGGTGTAGGAAGCTGTTTTCTCGACTGGGGGGGGGGAGGGGTTGGACGTTGTTTCGGACTGCCGTCCCCCTTTGAAAAAATTTTGAATATTTGAGGGTCCTTTGACGCAATTTGGTGTAATTTTTTGCAAATTTTAAAGATTTATTTTTTGTTCTTTTCATTTTGCGATGATCCCTCCTGCTATACGTGTAGGCGGACAAGATGACTAACTTTTTCTATCTGGTTTCTTCAGTTAAATCAACTTGGCGAGAATGCTCAAATTAATGAATGAATAGTTATGCATTTGTCTCATAAACTGAAGAAGTCAAACACTTGTAAGCTATACAACTATCAATTGCCAGTTGTTAAAAGAAAATGTACAGTAACGCATCGTTGTCACTAACAATGTTTCGAACATATGATAATGGACTGAAAAAAACACATTGAACAAGGAAACAATTATGTTTCCAAAACGAAGGCTTTATTATACTTGAATATGTAAGCAAGAAGATGCAACCTAGCCTCGCGGGATTGCCGATATTATACCGTAAAAAACAGAGGCCCCGGCAGAGGTTGGTGATGGAGACAGTACAGAAGATGACTCCTTAAGCCCACCCCAGATAAACCCAGAAAGCAGGGCCGTAGCCTGCGGGGGGGGGGAGGGGTCAGGGGCGCTACTGCCCCTGAGATTCCTAACCGTAAATGAAAATTGACCCACTTGAGAAAAAATACAGAAATGCTAAAAGCTCCACTATCCAAATTATGATTTCAAGGCCCCAAAACCTGGAAGATCGCATTTAAGGGGTCTTTTTTCCCAAAATTTCCCCGGGGAAATCGCCGGACCACCACCATGGACGTGTTCTTATCTGGGTTCATCTCTCTGAAGAACAAACCAGGGAGCTGTAACAAACCATCTTCCAGTACAAGAAACACCGCTTGAATACACCATCGTATACACTGGCTAAAGATAAAATAGCCAATGATTACCATTAGCTAAAATCAGTGAGCTTATAAAGTAACTTTTAATTTAAAGGGTATAACCAGTCGCCGCAAACTTATTTTGAACAACAGCTAAATCTGACAAATATTCCCTTACTTCACTTCAAGATCTTTCATGATATGTTAGAACATAAGGTTGCATATTCAAGGTAAATTTGCCCAGGAGTTAAATTTCTCAACTCATGCAGTACGAAACATATTGTAACATGATTCTCAAGAGCCAGTCATGAAAAAGGATGGCCGGTACACTAATTCAAATTGGGGTGACTATATAACCCTTTTAAATCAAATCTAACTTTCTTTCTTGAAATCTAAATTTGTTTTTAAAGCATCAAATTTAAAAGTAAAGAATGCTTAGATGCAACTTTTAAGATCTAAAATGTGTCATTTCCCCCATTTTTTGCACGGCCTACGCTATGGCTACGCACCAACTGATGGTGCCCCGCACTCCTGGTGTCGCACTAAGAGCGCTGTTGGGAAGCCTGCACCGGGTACCAGTCTGCCCCATGCATGCTACAGCCGAATAATTCAGTAAATATTTAAAATATTAGATCATTTTATGAGTCCAAAACTTCACCAAAGATAACACCATTTTGGGTCCAAAAAACTTAGAACACGACAAATTTCCCAAAGAGTAGAGGTGTAATCCGTCCCCTTAGGCATTATCCCCTTCAATGACACCCTAACAGAATAGAAAAAATACTAAATAATGAGGATGCCTAAACATATGATCAATTCAACGATTTACGAAGCTTTAGAAAGATAGCACCATTTTGCATCCAAGCCACCTCACAAACACAAAAATTTTTCAAAGAGTATAGGACGTCGTCCCCTCCTCTTAGACAGCACCTCTTGTCTTCCGCGCAGCCATAAAATATGAAGAATATCACTACATAATAAAAATTTGTAAAAATATAATCGGTTCAAAGCTTTGCTCAACGATAGTACAATTTTGAACCTAAACCAGGCTTTACATGTACCCCTCCTCCAGCACCCCCTCCCCTTCGCGATGGTACCCATAACATGTGAAAAATGAAAAGTCCGCCTGGGTGTAAACTATTTGTAGGCATACCGCTTGGTGCTCCGCTTAGATAGTGTCATAAACTGCCCCCCCCCCTCCCCCCTAAAGGTTTCGTCTAGGCTACGGCCCTGGAAAGTTGGTGAAAAATTGCACATAGTCGCATCGGTGGCAGTTTGCATTCGGGGCAAATCCTTCCTTTGTCACCTTGTGCAGGTGATGTCCTGGGGGAGGTCTAAGTGAAGGGGATGCTCCTCCCCTTCGCGAAATTTTTGTTCATTTACGATACCTTAGATGCAAAATAATGCTATTTTTGACAAATATTTAATTGATTATGTATTGGAAAACTCAGTTTAGTAAATTCTTATTTTTCGTTGACTGTAAGGGAAAGGTGTATTGTCTCAGTGGAGGGCTAACAACTCCTCCCCTTGAAAAATTCTTGTTTAGATAGGGTGGCTTAGATGCAAAATGATGGTATCTTTGGCAAATCTTTCAATTAATTACGTGCTTAGACATTATTACTGATCATTTCTCATTCTTTAGTGGCATTTTGGCTTTGGCATTGCACTCGTTATAAAAAAGTGCAACAAATACATGCTACGAATGCAACCGTATATGCTACTCATGATATTAGATTACTCTAATACAGGTAGCTAGTTTCTCACTGGGCTGCGACTGTTAGCGACAAATTGCGAACAGGTTTCGCGAGGGAGTTTCCAAATTTCTCGAAACGTTCACAGGGGTTCTCAATATCCTCGCATGGGGCCTCGCGATCGTTTTGCGCAATTTTTGAAATGTTCAAAAAATTCGTGGGACAAATTTTCTCTCAAAATAGTCACAGACTGGTCGCGGGTGTCTCGAACCTGTTTTGAACCCTTCTCAATTTAGTTTTCCGTCTCAGGAAGAGCGAGAAATGTGAGATAAATTTGTGAGGGGGTTGTGACCTATGAAACTCAATTGTGACTGATTGGAGACAAAATGAGAATAACCCGAGATAGGTGCGACAAAATTGCGAATAAATTGAAAATAAATTTCGAACAAATTGCGACATAATTAAGACAGTTTGTGACTAAATTGCATCCAAAAAATTGCCCTATAGGGGTCAAGTCTTCCACCATCTGGATTAACATCTCTTGGTCCATTTTGACGAAGTTCCTGAAGGACTTGACATCCT
This sequence comes from Holothuria leucospilota, assembly GCA_029531755.1. Taxonomy (NCBI): domain Eukaryota; kingdom Metazoa; phylum Echinodermata; class Holothuroidea; order Aspidochirotida; family Holothuriidae; genus Holothuria; species Holothuria leucospilota. The sequence continues at coordinate 39,013,461 of CM055983.1, read as the reverse complement.
CCTCTCTGAGGTGCTTCATGAGCTGCTCATACATGCCATACTCGTGTCTCTTCAAGAGTCATTCTCTCACCCACACACTCTTCCTTTTTCTTTCTCTTCTGACCCTTCTTTCATTGGCTTTGGCCTTGGTGTTCTTGACCGCAGCAGCAGCAATGAGACATGCTGCAGCCTTCAGCATGTCAGCCTGGTCCTCATCCAGGTTTGGGTCCTCATTCAGCAGCTTCTTCACTTCTTCTTTGAGATCCATCACGCTTGACGTCTGATGACAAAATGATTGCTGGACTGGGGAGAGGTCCCGTGTTTATATGGTCCAGATTTCTCAATTGTCACGCATACATGTCGCTCGAGTGTTGCACGACATTCGCGTGAAATGTCTCGCAACACTCGCAAGTGCAAAAAATTCTCAATTTTGTTGCGCGAATGTCGCGCGACAGGTATGCAAACTCCCGGCGAATTTGGGCCACAATTTCGTCGGGAATTCGTGTAACATTCGTGAAACATTCGTGCGACATTTTCGAACGTGTCGTAAGTACCTATTCAGTGTGATTGCAAGTGAAAATTGCCGCTCTTTTCTCGCAATTTTGTGTCTCCAACTAGTCGCCAGCTATCGTCAGCTGTCGCAGCCCAGTGAGATACTATAGCTACACTCCATTGATGCAGGGGGTCGGAGATGTACTTTTTCTAACAAGTGTTTTGGTCAAAGTAATTTATTATTGCCCCAGTAATGGTTTCAAGATATGAAGTGTCTGCCGTGACGTGCGCGCGAAGCTGGCCGAAGTTTTGCATTAGAAATCATTTCCATAACAAAAGTTGTGTGCAGACTTTGCACTGAGACGCTTTAAATTCCTAGCAAAATGCATCCACCAGTTAGAGGCCGCGAGTCTTCTGCCTAGTAATTTGTAAAAGCTTTCAATTTCATAAAATGTGTTTTCCCCTGAATTCCACTACTCTGCATTCTTGCAATGCTTTGTTCCTCCATAATGACTTCTATGCAGAAGAACAATCTATGTAATTGTAGAACCCCACCATTAATTAATGCGAATATGTTTAAACCCCACCATTGAATAATACGAATATGTTTGAGACGCGTATTGATGCATGGGTAACACAGCCATGTGGTGAGGCTGTAAAGGCACGGAGCGCGCGAAAATTTGTGGTACTTTGAGAAGGATTTGCGAGGATTGTGATAGTTTGAGAACGACTTGTGGATGAAAAGTGATCAAAATAGATTCATCAGTGAGTCAGAAACAGACCTCACCCTACCCCCTACATAAATCTATAACTTAAACGCCTCGTCTTAAAATTTTCGGGAAAATTTCTGAAATCAATTATGGGTGCACGTCCCCCATCCCCCCGTGCCCGCGCCACTGGTAAAAAAAAAACAGTAAAAGGTAACCGGGCTAGGTGAAATCAGAATGTTGCTATTTGACACAAAATACCTGATGAGATCAGGGAGTTGATATTAAGCTGGGATACATCGGAAAGAAACTTTGATCCACTTCAGCGTGTGGGAAATATCCTGTAATCAGGGATCATTGCATTTAACGTTATTTACCTCTTTGTGTGGTTCCTAGGCAACCTCACCTTTGCCAAATGCATCCTAAGAAAGTGACTTGACAGGCAATAAAGCTTTCATGTCTAGTTGTCCACAGTCAGGAGCAAATTAATGTACTTGAATACAAAACGACTGTTTATTGCCACCAGACAATCAGGTACGTGCAGCTCTACGCAAATGAGCCAAAAAAGGTGTAAGTCTAAATTTTAAAAACTCATTTCCAACACACACATACTCACACACACACACGCGCGTACATATATATATATATATATATATATATATATATATATATATATATATATATATATATATATATATATATATATATATATATATATATATATATATATATATATATATATATATATATATATATATATATATATATATATAGCGTCTTTTGTTGCAGTGAGTGTTGCCCTTAGAGGCGTTGTCTAAGGTCAGTAATTTGGAGGAAGTAAGAAGTCTCCTAAGGTTAGGGGGCTGGCGCAATGCTAGGAGAGGGGGGGGGGGCGGAAAAAATGCCTGAAAGGGCTGGATCGTCTTTTAGGGAGACAAAAGTTTGCTTTAAGGTGCTTGCAAGATTGGGAATTAGGGGATGGTACTTAAACACAAGTATATATATATATATATATATATATATATATATATATATATATATATATATATATATATATATATATATATATATATATATATATATAGGACAGATTCTTATTTTTCCTTTTTCTCTCGATCCCCACTTTCTCCTCTTTTCTCGACCTTCTTTTTCTTTTCTCTTTTCATTATTTCTCCCTCTTTCGCAGTTTTTATTTTCCTCATTTTTCAATGGGAGCCATGGCCTGCTGGCCCCCCTGGACACGCCATTGCCCAGAGGTGTCAGAATGTTCATGTATCAATCCTGGTATCAATAATGGTCTGTGTAAGGAGATGAACATCTGGTGGGTATGGTCAAGAGGGAGATACTTCATGTAAGGCTACCTCAAACTGAGGTGAATAGACAACTGAAGGGAAATGAATAGGCTGAATAGCCTAAAATGAATAAATTAGTAGGTGTCTATTCACTTCAGTTTGAGGAGGGCTTACATGAAGTATATACCGGCCAAGAGAGCCATTTCAAAAAGGGCGATATATTGGACTAGATTAGCTCAAAAGCTAACCTCAAAAGAATTATCTATAAATACCCAGCATGAGCCCATATAACATGGATGCCCCGTGCCAGGCATTTTAAGTGGTGGGATGGGCCCGCCAGATGCAAAGAACAGGGGCAGGGAAACTGAGCTTGATTAGCTCATGATCTAACCAGATGTGAAAAATGTTCTCTAGAGTCACGCCAGACGCCCTACAGTGCCCCCTCCCCCATAGGTTACCTATATTAGTTCATGAGCTAGTCAGATAAAATAAAGTGAAATATTTCCTCTATAGTCCAAACCATTATAAATGACCAGTGACAGACATTTTAAGTGTTATGTTGGGGGGCGTAAGACGCCCTACAATGTCTCCACTCCACAGCTGACCCAGATTAGCTCATGAACTAATCAGATGAAAGAAAGTGAAAAATGTTCTCTATAGTCTAGAGTACCCAGTGGTTTCCAACTTTTATCGGCTCTTCGCCCCCTCAAACGCTCCCCGTCTATAGCAAAGTATTGCTATGAATAAAAAGACAAAAATAAATACTTATGTTGAAAGTAAGGTTAGACCTATACATACATTCTTTTCACGTGTGGGTCCGTCCCGGGGTGGCAAACCAGGGGAGGTTCGGCACTTGAAAAACTCTCTTTGAAGATGGCAAATCTTTAACACACGATTTACGAAAGCAAGAAGGCTGATCGCGGTCAAGGGTGGAGATTTTTGAATGAAGCAGATGTCACGGGCCCCACAGAGGTGTGGACTGTTACCTCAAGGGTCCCTAATGGGGCCCAGGGTAACGTACCAGTGGGGGACCGAGGGAGAAACCACCGGAAGCGCTGGGGTATTTACGATATTGTCGACACAATAATGACTGAGGTACTGTCAGTCAAATTTTGGATATCTTTCGATTACTTAATACTAACCTTAAATGAGCTCTTAAGAGATAACAAATATCACCCATAGACCAGTTTGTATTTCAATCAGAACTTACGGAAGTTCCCTTTGATGCTGCAAGGGACTTTTTCTTTGGATGGGAGGAAGAAGGATGGTAGGAGTGTCATGAAGCGTTGAAAGACTTAGGTTTTTGCCACTCAAGCTGTCATACAGGCGGAAATAATGAGAGGCCGAAATTGGCGCACCGCAAAACTGTATTTTCGAAAACATTTTAACGTTTTAAGTCATAGTACAGTGCAAAAGTTATCTATTATGTTACAGTTACCTATAATTGTCACTTCTGTCAGTACGTCATGGTTGTGGACAGCAAGGAAAAATTACACTTCAAGAATAAGTGACGGAACATTTTTAGCCATTGCCCCTTCGGTCACTGACCGTTTTCACTGCCACTGATGGGAATATGAGGGTCTTCGCCAGGAGAGAAAAAAGGAAATCAAACACTGTTAAATGCGATTTCATGGCATCTGGTAATAAAGATAATTCACTTTGTAGTGCATCTGAGGAGGGAATGTTTGACTTCTTCGACTTGCTCACTTCATTTATCTCCTTTAATGCGAACTAATTTGACACCTCAGCCAGAAGAAACCTTTTCAAATCTTGTGAGGCCCCGGTTTAAATCGATAATCTAATTTTTTCAACCCCCTTCCACCCCCTTAGCACTTATCGCCCCGTGAGTTCTGAAAACACCATCCAGAGGGAGATAACACCCCGTTTGGAACCAGTGGGCTAGATTAGTATGACCACTGACAGATATTTTAAGTGGTTTGGGGCGCCAGACACTCTGCATTACTCTCACCCCAGAGCTGACATAGATTATCTTTAAAAGATAACCAGATGAAACAAAGTGAAAACTGTTCTCCACTGTCTAGACCTTCGTGAATAGCCGCTTACAGAGATTTTGAGCAGTGGGTCAGGTAGCCAGGCATCCCGGAATGCCAGAATAAATTGTCAGAAGGGAACTATATTAAATTTTTGTAGCTCGAAACTTCATTTCACCTATCAATCAGGAAGAGCTGATTATCACATAACTTGAAGTTACAAAGGTGACCAGTCTCTGCTTTTATCATTATATTTTTTCATGAAGGTAATTGTTTTCTTTTTATACAGTTTTATCATGGTTCATACTATATCTTCATATTCTTCTTCCCATTGACTTTGGTGGAACCTAACAATAAAATTCTACAGATCGGAGAACCTGGCCGTCACAAAAATAAGTTGAGACTTCATCAAAAATAGTGAGCGGAGCAATCACCAACTGACTACGAATGGTCTGTTGCAACATAACAACCTTTTGAGGCCAATTTGGTCGGAACATCCCAACCACAATACAGGGCCGTAGCCTCCGGAGGGCAGGGGGAAACTGCCCCCTGAGATTTCCAAACCGTAAATGAAAGTTTGCCTACCTGAGGAAAAAATACTGAAATGCTGAAAATTCCACTGCCCAAAGTATGATTTCAAGGCCTCCAAAACCTGGAAAATCTCATTTCAGGGTTCTCGATTTTCCCAAATTTTTCCGGGAAGGTCCGAGGACCCCCGCCATGGCAGCGTTATTATGTGGGTTTCTCTGCCTGAGGAATTAGCCTTCTTCCTCCTGCAGAGACACGCCTCTTGAATACACCACCATAAACACTGGCTAAAGATGAAATAGCCTATGGTTACCTTTAATTGTTAACTAAACTCAATGAGCTTACAAAGTAACTTTTTTAATTTAAAGGGCAAAGGCAGTCGCCGCAAACTTATTTTAAAAACAGCTAAAGCTCACTCCAAGTATCTCTCATGATATGTTAGAACATAAATATTGTATATTCAAGGTAAACCAAAGAGTTGGTATGTACGTGAATTACTCAACTCAGTTAAAAACGTAGTGCAACATTCTCAAGAGCAGTTCATGAAATAGGATGCCCGGGTATACTAATTCAAATTGGGGTGACTGCATTTTCCCTTTAAGTTTTCATCTAAGTTTTCTTCTGGAAATCTAGATGTGTTTCTAAAGCGTGAAATTTCAAGTAAATAATGCTCAGGATGCAAATTTAAGGTCTAAAATGTGTCATTTCCTCCATTTCTTGCAATTCCTACGCTAGGACCGTCTACGCACCAAGCGATGGTGGCTCCCCCAGTGTCGTAGTAAGAGCACTAGGGGAGGCCTGCACCGAGAACTAACCTTGTAGGGGTGCCATGCATGTCACAGCCGAAGAATTCAGTAAATACGTAAAAGTTTAGATCATTTTATCAGTCCAAAGCTTTACCAAAGATAACACCATGATCTGACAAAACTTAGACAAGAAAAATTTCTCAAAGAGTAGAGGTGTAATCTACGGAGCTAGCTTGTAAGGTGTCATGCAGATGTTGAGGTATTATGTGACTTTCTCGACTTTTTTCAGTAAAATATTCAGAAGTTGACATCTGAGATCTTTTTATCTCAATATTTTAGCGTATAATATTGAGATATTGCATTACAGGATCTCAATATCTGAATAACTTTACTGGTCAGGACGATATTGACATATTGACATCCAACATCTCGTTATTTCAATATTTTAACGTAAAATATTGAAATATTACATAACAGGATCTCAATATCTGTATATCTTGACTGAATGATATTGTGATATTGACATCCAACATCTCGTTACTTCAACATTTAGTGTACAATATTGAAATGTTATATTACAAGATCTCAATATCTTAATATCTTTTCTGAAGGATATTGAGAAATTGACATCCAACATCTTGTGTTTTAAATATTTTAACCTAAAATATTGAAATATTACATTACAGGATCTTGATATCTTAAAGGTGATCAGTCGTCTTGAAATATTCTTTGTGACGTCAGCCTTTTCTTGACATGTTTCTGCAGTCGTCACTGTTCAAGGATACACCGTACAAGCATGGTATAGCTAATCGGTAAGCAAGAAGAGACGGCTTGTAGCTGTATACCTACTAGCTATACCGATGTCATCATAGCTACTTGTACGGTGTATCCTTGAACAGTGACGACTGCAGAAACATGTCAAGAAAAGGCTGACGTCACAAAGAATATTTCAAGACGACTGATCACCTTTAATATCTTCACTGAACGATATTGAGATATTGACATCCGAAATCTTGTGTTCTCCATATTTTAGCGTAAAATATTGAAATATTAATCAAAGGATCTTAACATTTTAATATCTTTTCAGAAGGTTATTAAGATATTGAAATACTGTAATGAAATATTTCAATATTTTACGCTAAAATATTAACATAACGAGAGGCTGTATGTCAATATCTCAATATCATTCAGTGAAGATATAAAGATACTGAAATCCTGTTATGAAATATTTCAATATTTTACACTAAAATATTGAGATAATGAGAAGTTTGATGTCAATATCTCAATATCCTTCAGAAAAGATATCAAGATATTGAGATCCTGTAATGTAGTAAGCCTATTTCAATATTTTACACTAAAATATTGAAATAACGAGATGCTGGATGTCAATATCTGAATATCTTTCAGTGAAGATATTAAGATATTGAGATCCTGTAATGAAATATTGCAATATTTCACACTAAAATATTGAGAACACAAGATTTCAGATGTCAATATCTCAATATGTTTCAGTAAAAATATTAAAATATTGAGATCCTGTAATGTAGTATTTCAATATTTTACAATAAAATATTGAAATAACGAGATGTTGGATGTCAATACTTCATTATCCTTCAGAAAAGATATTAAGATATTAAGATCATGTATTGTAATATTTCAATATTTTACAGAAAAATATTGAAAAAAACGAGCCGTTGGATGTCATTATCTTAATACCCTTCAATAAAGATATTAAGATACTGAGATCCTGTAATGTACTAATTTTTAATATTTCACTCTAAAATATTGAGAACACAAGATCTTGGATGTCAATATCTCAATATCGTTCAGTAAAGTGATAAGATATTGAGATCCTGTTATGTAATATTTCAATATTTTACGCTGAAATATTAAGATAAAAAGATCTCGGATGTCAATATCTGAATATTTTACTGATAAAAATGTCGAGAAAGTGACATAATATCTCAACATCTGCATGACACCTTAAAAGTTCCGTAGTAATCCCCCTTTCGACAACACCCCCTTCAATTACACCATACCAGGATACAAAAAAAATCACTAAATAGTGAGGATTCCCTAACATATGATCAATTTAATGCTTTACGAAACTTAGAAAGATAGCACCATCTTGCATCAAAGCCACCTCACATACACAAAAATTCTCAAAGAGTGTATAGGATGTCGTCCCCTTCTCTTAGACAACACCTCTTGCCTTCTAGGCAGCCACAAAATAGGAAGAAAATCACTAACTAATAACAATTTGCAAATATATAATCAGTTCAAAACTTTGCCAACAATAGTACAATGCTGAACCTAAGCCATACCTTACTTGCACCTCCCCCAGCAACCCGCGATGGTACCCATGAACATGTGAAAAAGGAAGGATTCGCCTGCATGTTTACTATCTGTAGGCGCGCCACTTGGTGCTCCCCTTAGATAGTGTCATGAACCAGCCCCAGAGATTTCGCGGAGGGTACGACCCTGCAATACTACCCAATTTATTTTCTAAAACAAGAACTGGCACCAGGGCGTCACCAGGACATTCTGAATGGGGAATGTGTGCCATGCTTTACCGAATGAAGGGAAGGAAATGCTGACAGAAAAAAAAAAAAAAAAAAAACAAAAAAAAAAAAAAAACAACGTGTAGCTTGAGGAAAGTGTGTGCGGGGTCCAGAGGCCCGCCTCAGGTCCCCGAACCCTAGCCGGAAGGTCTTGGGTTCGACTCCTGGCCGGGTCATACAGAAGACTTTATCTTTACTTTTGTTTTAGTCAATTGTTTTTACTGACCTTTTTATCTTTAATTCTTTGTTCTTTTTGCTTTCTTTGTGTCTGACTCAGATACGTCAGTTACCTTTGTTTTTGTAGTTATGGGGAGTAAAACTCTCGACAAGCCCCTCAGGGTTTTTAGTTTTACCTTCATCTGCTTCATTATTATATAGGTAATTATTATATTATGTATCTGCACTTTTCAATGATGTAGAAAAACAAATAAACGAAACGAAACTTTAAAAATGGAACCTACTGCCATTGTGTTTGGTGCTTAGCATAAGCAATGGAGTAGGGAAAACAAGCCAGTGAGCCACAACTGGCAAAAAGGCCGTTCATGTCGGCCCGACTTAAACCAATTGGTTAGAAACTGAGCCGTAAAGCCTCATCTAACTCTAACTCTAACCCAGGTAGAGATCAGAGGCAACGCCCAGATGGGGCCAAGGGAGAAGCCACCGGAAAATTAAGACCATTTTCAAAATTGTGGACATCCGAGTGAAGTATTAAGTTTATCTTCAAGGTCTTTTATGGTGATAAATAGACCACTAAAATTACGATTTTGAACACTTTTTTTTAATTTCATAACACGTACTATCAGCTTATCAAGCCAGTCGAGTTTTTGATGCAAGACTTTGTGACTGGGGAGAATGGATGATGGAGGGGTTGTATGTGGCTTTGGAACAGTATTACGACTCCAGTTGTCATATACAGTAGGCCTTGTAATACCAATTATAGCAGTGACGGATGAGCGTGAAGCGCCCCAAAATATATTTGCATTTTCCAGAAATTTTACGAGTACAGAGTCAAATACATTGCATAGGAGGCTTGTACAAACAATAAGCCCATAATTTCAAGTACCAAATTTAGTTGGGGAAAGCGGAGGAGGGAGCAATGTGGAACGAAAATACCCCCGTCGGGTCACAAATGTTTGCAGACCTTTTAAAACAAATAGATGAACTGATATCAGCAGTAGAGGTTTCAGGAATTTTCATTGGAAAGCTGTTCATGTTGTACATACAGGACCAGTGTTTTAACCTCTGTCTCACAACGATTAGGACTTAGGGTTTTATTTCTGAAAAAAAAACAAAGCAAATTTATTTGTGTAGTTATGAATGCGTGCGTCGCTAGCATGGCAAAATGGTTGCATCCCAAAAGCTCACGGTTCACATTATGAGTAAAATAAATCGACTGTAGCTATGGGAGGGGGTTCAAATTGGTAATAATGTACTTCGCAACGGGAACCCTCCTTCCTGATCGAATAGTTAAACCCGCCGTCACCACTTACCGTACTGTGCGATACTGAGGAAAATCACGCAGCTGGGCATTAAATTATCGCTCTTTACAGGAGACTGTGTAAACTATCTACAGTCTACTCTGTAGAGAGAGGTGGGGGGGGGGGGTAACATTTCACTGCTTTGCTATATGAAACGAAAGTATGAAATACATGGAACACCGAACCTCAAACACATTATGACCATTCTGGCACTCCCTTAAATGTTTTTCACCAGTTTTTTGAAATTGTGGGGAGTATGTAGAAATTTTTTTGTTTTGTTTTTCATCTTTTTGCATATTGTTGCAAGTTGGCTTTGAGGTTTGGTCATTGCAGTAAGCCTTGTATCCCAACCTACTGCTCAAAATGTCTGGCAATGGTCATTCACAATGGTCTGCACTACATAAAACGTTTTTTCACTTTGTTTCATCTGGTTAGCTCATGAGCTAATCTTGGCCAGCTGTGGCATGGGGACATTTTAGGGCGTCTGGCGCCCCTCAACCTAACACTTCAACTGTCTGTCAATGGCCATTCATGGAGGTCTAGACTATAGCGTGTTCTTAATAGTTTGTATACTAATGTAATCGATCGTTCGATTGCGACTGATGACACCGTTACAATCAATAAGCAGGACTCTAATTCGTATATTGACGCAAATCACTTGTACAATACATCTCTTAAGATGTGTTTGTATTTATTTATCGTTCATCTAATTGTCGTAGTGTAAGCAAGAATCACGATGCAGTTTTAGAACTTTTGTATTCTGTCACACATTGCTCTTTCACAATTGCCGCTGTAACTGAAACTTGGCTTTATGATGGTATTTCTACATCGTTAATTGACATTCCAAATTACACTTTTATAAGGAACGTCCGTCTAGACAAGCGGGGAGGGGAGTTGGTTTTTACATTGAAGAGGGTTTCAGCTATTCCACTCGTAGCGATCTTAGAAACACGTCTCCCCACTTTGAATCTTTATTCATTGAACTTAAAATCTACAAGGATACTGCCATTATTGGAACTATTTATCATTCTCCTGCTAACTCTATACCATCTTTCAATGAGGACGTATCTAAGCTTTTAACACTTATTAATACAGAGAAGAAAAATTGCTATCTTGTTGGAGACTTTGACGTCGACCTTATTCAGTGCGGTGAGAACAGTTATGTTAATGACTTTGTTGACCTACTTAACTCCTCTTCATTTCTACCTCACATCTCGAAACCAACTAGAATAACTGATAACTCATCTACTCTTATTGACAAATTTTCTGTAATAACCATAATATACAACTTACCTCTGGCATAATTGTGTGTGATATAAGTGATCACTTACCTATTTACGTAATTCAACCAATCTTTCATCCAAGGTCTTCTATACGTGATGATGAAGTTTTCTTTAAAAGAGACACTTCTCCTACTTCACTGAGTAAATTTTCCGAAGAACTTCGTTCAGTAAACTGGAATTTTGTCTACAATAATTCTGATTCTAACAGGGTCTATAATAATTTCATTCATGTTGTTTCTGTTGTATACCAAGAACTGTAAGTTCGAAAGATTCCGCAAAGGAAAATTGAATAGTAATTCCCCTTGGATGACTCGTTGTATCTTGAAATCAACAAAAACTGAAAGCAAACTCTTCAAAAATTTTCTTAGTATGCCTACCGAGAGGAACAAGACCAAGTTTACTGTTTACAAAATCAAATTAACTAAAATTATTAGACAGGCCAAAGAAATTACCAAAATCTTTTTGATAACAATAAAGATAATTTGATTAAAACATGGCATAACCCTTTTTCTTTTTCTCTCACCGACAAATATCTCTGAAATAATTAGCGTGATTAATAATTAAACTACCAAACAAAGCCACCCCTGGTATTGATAACATTCCTGAGAGGTGTACTTCAGGTAAATTGTCTCAGTATTGCCAGCCCACCGACTCACATTGTTTATTTAACTTTTGCCAATGAATTTTCCCCGATCACCTCAAACTTGCCAGAGCCACGCCTGTATTTAAATCTGATGATCCTATGAATGGCTATCGCCCTATATGTCTTAACTGCTGTCTCCAAGTATTCAAAAGAGTAATGCAAAATAAGCTTTCTCAATTTCTGGAAAAACATAAGCTCCTCTCAGACAACCAATTCAGCTTGCGTAAGAACTGTTCTACGTACATGGCCACACTAGATTTAATAAATGACGTCACGGTTAGCTACTGGGTTTGACAATAACGATTGTACTTTGGGTGTTTTGTGGGCTTATCTAAAGCCTTCGATACAGTAAATCAGAGCATTCCATGCAGTCTTATCACAATAGACTTTATATGTGCTGCAAAAAGAGCCATTCGCTTAATTACCTCCTCTCACTATAGAGCTAACACCGCTGATCTCTGTAAAGAATTAAATGTTTTGAATGTTTGTGACATTTATAAGCACCAGATGGGGATGTTAATGTTTAAAATGAGTCGTGAGTTGTTACCTCCTTAGTTCCGGAATCAATTTCATAATATTAAAACGGTCCACAACTTCTATACTAGGAATTCTGAAAACTATCATTTATGTAAAGTTTATTCTGCTGTTTATCAAAAGACCTTTGGTACTTCTAGCATTCAACTTTGGAACAACCTTGATCCTCAGATTAAAAACATCTCCTTATTTACCAAGAAATTCAAATTTTACTTAATTGCCAAGTATTAATGTCAAGGTGTCATTTTTCTACCTATTTTCTTACTCTCTTAGGCGCAGGTCACACTAGAGCGATTTCGGATAGGATTAGGTCCGATTTTGTGAGTTTTAGTTAAAATCTTCCCCATTCCTGATCGGAAAGGGTCAAAACTTTGCCAACCTGTGTACATATACGATTTGCATCATATGACTACGAAAATGAAATGTAAAATAATTATTACGTGGCGTCACATCGGCAGACAGCGCTTATCGGACACGCGTGCAAAAGTCGGATTGATTTTCGAAAAAATATCGCTTTGTTGATCAGATCAGTTATCCATATAACGTGACCATCCTTAGAACAAAGTCTGAATAAAAAACGATTGGTCCGATTTAGAAAAATTCGGATCGGATGTCGGATTGAAAATCACTGTAGTGTGACCCGCCATTTAAACATGCATGGTTGTTGGATGGTAACTTGGTTGGGGAGTGGTTGTTGCAAAGTCTGTCTAATTGTTCTTTGCTTTTGTTTGTTTTTTCTTTGTCTTTTCCTTTTCCTTATTTTGTTAAGGTGACCTGCTAAGTAAAAGCATTCTGCTTTTTCAGGCTTCCTCCACAGTTTTCTGTATATTTTGTATCAGTTTGTAATCTGGTGATGTTGTGGAAAATATATGAAATGAAGTGAAATGAAATGAAATAGAGAACATTTTCCCTTTGTTTAATCTGGTTAGCTCATGGGCTAATTAATCTATCTTTTGCGTCTGGCGGGCCCACCACACCACTTAAAATGTCAGGCTGGCAAGGGTCATCCATGTTATATGGGCTCATGCTGGGTATTAATCAGTAATTCTTTTGAGGTTAGCTTTTGAGCTAATATAGCCCAATTTTTCACCCTTTTTATATGGCTCTCCCGATCACACCTACCAGAAGGCGCATGCAGACGTTCATTTCCTTAAACGGACCGTGGCATTGTTCATTGTTGTATACATGGACACTGGTTAGCCCTCCAGCTACGCTGACTCCTCTCGGCTCTCGGACTCAGTGGTGGGGAACGGGGGGGGGGGGCTTGGGGCTCAACCCCCAATGAAAAATGTGCGGGGGCTAAGCCCCCCTCCCCCAATATTTGCCAAGTGCTCCAAGAAGTAGGGACGGCAGGGAGATTGCAGACATGAGATCCATGTTTCAAGGCTGGGTACATGCAACTAAAAACACTCGGGAAGTGCCGTTTCCGACCATCAGGAGGGTTTGCAAAGCCGAAAAGTTTCTTGTCCGCTCCGCGCCAACGGGTGATGGTGGGTCTCCGCTTAGATAATATTGCTAGCACTTAGCCCCAAATTTTTTTTTCGTCACGCCGATCCTGTGGCCGGACTACTTCCATTATTAGAAAAGCAAAGCTTGCGTGCGCATGGTACATGCCCAGAATACATTTCTCTGTGCATTTGTCTGGGATACTTGACGCATATTACTCCGCGTGCAGAAAACGAACGCAATAGACGAGTTGGGAAATTGGATTTTGGTGTGCCATGTAGTACCACAGATCAAGTCCACGGATGTTTCCTTACGGATATGAAGTTTTCGAGCGACTGTTTTCTTGTCTTGCCAGGCCCGTAGCAAGGCGGGGGCACTGAGGTCGTGCCCCCGTGAGGACCACTGTGCCTCATATGGAAAATCGATCGAAAATAAAATGTTAATACCTGTAAACGGTACAGCCCTGGCATGACTCCAGGCAATTTTTGACAAAAATGATCTCAAAAGGAGTTTAATAATGACATATTTTGTTTTCTGTAACATTTTTGTTCTGAAATTAGCAAACTTTTTGCGCTCTACGCGCGTTTTCACCTTCAGTTACACATAACTTTAACAGCCGTTTCATATATGTTGGCTTTATAAAGGTATAAAGGTTCCACAATTCCGCTATTGTTCTTCCGTGTAGGTGTGATTCTGGAAAAAAACAAAACTGTAACTATGAGAAGTTCTGTCCTCTTTCTCTTACCATTTGGAAGATTCTTAATTCAGACTCATCATCATGGTAAACATATTTTTTTTTAAGAAACGCAAGGATGATCTCAATGTTGAGTCTAGTGGTAGTGGAAAGGCGCATCCTCCCCGACCAATCGCCCGGTTAGTGTTAGTTTTGCTCTTAAAGAGAGACACTCGTCACCCCTACTACATATTTGGTTGGGAGAAAGCAAAATTCTCAATTGGTCATTGGTGAATGCTCTTTCATTGACATCAAAGTCAAAAGATGCAGAGTAGCTCACATTCCACGGCATGCACAGAGAATGTTCTGATTACATATTACGACCTTGTATGCAGAGTTGTTGACTCGAGTCGCTGACTTGGACTCGAGTCCGACTCGAGTCGTACTTTTTCTTGACTTGCGACTTGACTTGACTTGAAGACAAATGATTTGTGACTTGACTTGAAAATATTTGACTTGGCAACATTAAATAAAAATGTTATCGCTGAGTGTAGAATGATTTTTTTTTTCACTTTTTCATCACAAAATTAGGTAGCAACAGATTGAAAACTTTTCCTTCATTTATTGGTTAGAAACTGAGCGGTAAAACCTCATCTAACTCCTTCATTTATTCGAAATTGCATTGTGCCTCGAGTGAGACGGATAATGAAAAAACACCAAGGGGTCCAAAAAAAGTACAACTGTAATGGAGCACTATAATTGAATCAACTGTAATGTAGCACTGTAGTTGAATCAATCATTCAAACCCATATGATGTACCTTGTAAGGCTCTCCCCCTTATGAAAAGCACACGTCGCGTTTATAGTAAGTGTACATGGGTGATTCCCAATCTTTTTCGGCTCATAGGCCCTTACACCAGGGAGTTGCCACTGCTTCCACAAAATGGTATAGAGAAAACTCCCTCCCCTCATGTCAACAAATATAAATAAAAATAAAAGAGCACCTCATATCTATAAAATATGAGTGACAAGAAAATGAAACTGCGTGGTTTGAAAATAAAGGGTACTAAATACGGTCTTTGTGCATGTGTGTGTGTGTGTGTGTGTGGGGGGGGGGGTGGAACAAGGGAATTACAAATCGATGGGGGTTCACTGTGTGATGGCGAAGCCGAAACTTGCGATAGTCGAAGGAGTGATGACCTAATGGGGTATGAGCGTTCTCCTCAAGAAAAAAAAAACTAATGAAGCGCTGTAAAACGCAACTTCCTGGCATCTGACAATCAAGATTAGGTCGCAAACGGCAAACATTTTTTTTTGTGAAAGTTTACATTAGAATGCATTGTGACCTCTGAAATTCCGAAATAGGGTATCCAGCCAGTAATGATTATTTATCAGTCAAGTGGCCAAAACCAGGGGTCAGGGGTACCTTCCATGAAAAATTATAATTTACATTGTTAGAAGCATTTTGCTGGCATTTGGCAATTGAAATAATTTACTAGTATTTAAGTGCACTTTAAGGAGGAGTAACCTTTGTTGACCTCATTTTATCTCCCTTTAATCAGGGAGTTGTTAGGCCCTCCCTGATTTAATGAACACTTATTCGAGATCACAGTGGAAAATGTTTAGCACCTTTTAAAACTCCAGCTTATGTTAAGAATATTATTTTCCAAGAGGCCCCTGCTGCAGTTAGCATTTTCGCCCTCCTCGTGAATAGCAAAATGGCCCCGTCATCAAAGAATTTCTATATTTGTGTGCGAACGTACGGTCCATCATAATCATGCACGTACAGGGGACATACGCCTTGCGCCATGAAAGGGAATCATGGCATCCTCAGTGCTGCTTTTTAAAAATTTTCTGAGATCTTTCCTATAATATAATTCAATAAAACAGTTTCACCAGTCCTGAATCTTTCAGAGAAATAGCAGGTATATTTTCACCTTTTTTACCATTTTAAGCATATACATTCAGTTTAATGGGTGACTTTTACACAGGTTCAGAGAAAACCTGTATCACCTCATAAAAACAGTTTGACACATTATACAGAGTACGGTACCTATAAAAGTGAAAAACGTTGAGTGGCGTTGTAATTGGGGAATATCCTCATTACTTTTAGTGTGATCCTATTTCCATAGGAAGTTAGCTTTTCTTATTTAACATATTTTTAGCTACTAAGAAGTGCTTTAAGCTTATGTGGTCCATTGATTTTCCTGAGAAGTCGTTGCTTGGATGTTTCTTAGTACGGACAGAATATATTTCGTAAATCTTCCAAAAAAGAATTGTCAACCTGTGACTCTTTTTTGGATTAAAAATTTTCAAGACCTACCATCTCATCTAAATATTAAGACTGTATCTAGGAACTGCAGTCTAGTTTATGGGCTTACTAATTTTTTTCATTTTGAAAATTATGACTTGTGACTTGACTTGACTTGGGTGAAAATGACTTGTGACTTGAATTGACTTGGGCGAAAATGACTTGAGACTTGACTTGACTTGAAAGTAGGTGACTTGGGACTTGGCTTGACTTGAGAAAAATCACTTGGTTACAACTCTGCTTATATGCCCACCATGATATGACCCTAAGCAATAAACTAGGTTTGTGTCTGCACAAGTAGGGACTCTAGACAGTTTTGGAAGGGACTAGGAGTACTTACTTAATTGGGGAATTGCAACTGTTTAGGATGAGGAGGGGCAGATTCTTCCTATAGAAACCCAAATTTTCTAACTTTCCCTAATAAAACCAAATATTTTCAATTTTTCTTCAACAGAACCCCAAATTTTTCGGCCCTGTTTGCGTCCTGCATCCTTTTGGCAACCTGTCGATTCTGGCGGGGCTTCGGGTTGCTGGACCCCTTATGGGAGCTTAGTCCCCTCGTCGGGCTTAGTCTTTTACCACTCCTTGATGAATCTACATGCAAATTTTACCCTGGTAAACAATTTTCCGGCAAAATTTTGGCGCACCTTTGCCGGCAATTCTCATGATCGACGTTGTTTCACTTATGAACATTATCAGCACAATAATTCTAGTGAACTATTCTAGCCAAAGCTTGCTGAAGGCTCAAAGTTAGATGTCGGGCATTAAGGGGTTTCATGTAGGCCTATATGATCTGATACCTTGAGTAACATTTGTAACGTGGTGACTATATGGTTTGAAGTTAAATTTACTTGTTCCACAAATTTGTTCAGAAATTTACTTTTTCTGTTCATGCAAACTTTCGTTCAAAGTAGAAAAACGATAATTGCCATCTGAATTGTGAACTGTGAAGAGCTTGGTGTGCTCTCACTCTCATTCAAAGTCCTGCTCAAAGCTCCATGTTTGTGTTCCCATTTCATTAATTCCTCGGACATTTTGGCAATTTCCCTCTGGATCCTACCAAAATCATACTGGACCTCACCAGCTTACCTACTAATGGCAGTCCCTGGTCCCCTCGCCGTTCACAAAGTATTCAACTCTTCGCCTGCGCTTGAGGGACCGAAGGAGCTTCATTGTGGTCATAGTCTTGTTCCCTTCACTTGTGAAGACTTTCCACGTCTCTGTATTGCAAGAGGAGGGGAAAATTCCTATCAGAAGAGCGAAATTTTCGAGCGCTTCACGCGTACATGTGCACACGTAAAGCCGATACGTTTAAGCTATCTGTCTGTCTGTGGCAAGCTTGAGATACCATCCCCTGTGATTCCCGCAAAACTGTTATCATATGGTGGCACCACTGACTTACAAACATTATCTTCTTCCGTGCCCATGAGGTGCCGGTGCCCTCTATATCAGAATTCCTGGCTACGGGTCTGTGTCTTGCGCAATTTACCGTCATACCGTCCCGCCCTTTTCGGTCCAAGTTAAGGAGAATAACTTCAGAAAGAACTATTTCCTACAAACAGACAAAGGAAATTCCGTTTGACCCGTGACTGATGTCTAGAGAACCATAATTTCAAACTCGCTAAATTTGCGTGGTTACACAAAATATCTGTCTTGCACATGCAGTTTCTGTTAAAGACCTGTCCACACAGGATGCGTTGCGTTGTGTCGCGTTGCGTATACGTCACGTCACTTTTATCACTTTGCACGTAAGTCAAATGAGCCGTCCACACAGGACGCGTTGCGTCGCGTCACGATCGATGCGGAAAAAAGTTGACGTACTGTCTTCCGGATGCTTCAGTTTCTGAAAAAGTCCATGTGCGGTCAGAAACAGAGTTGACGTACGTCAACCATGCGTCAAATTTGCGTCAATTATGCGTCAATTATTCTGAGAACATATGCAACACAAAAAAAAAAAAAAAATGGAAAACCGGCAATAGTATTGAGGAATCCTGTTCAGGTTCCACTCGAACAGTATCACCACATTACAAGGACGTACTACCTGGCCAAGTTCGAATGAAATTGCAGCTAAACACGTAGCCAGAGATTTATCACGAAGGGGGTATAGGGGAGGAGTTCGAGGGGAGGGATACCCCCTGGGTGACAAATGCAATTTAAAGGCATCTGTATGCAAAATGGTGCAATGTTTGAGCTCAAAATCACAATAAAACGCCTGTAAAATGGGTAGAAAAGTGTCCCTAAAAAAAAAAAAAAAATCAATATTGGTAATGTATACGCGTATGATTGTTTGGGAACCCATCACCCTCGCGATATTATTGACTTCGGTAGTGGAAAACAGTTGTATTCATTCGTGGGGTGGTGAGCAGGGCTAGTCAGAACACTACTAGACATGGCTGCACTGGGACATTTCGCGGTATATGAGAAGATATAAACATATAATGCACTGTACATAATGCTGATATATAAATTACCTACACTTCCTTCACGAGGGTAAACGTGCCCTTTCACCATACTGTGTATGCGCTTGTCATGAAAATCATATTCAGTGTGTTATTTTCCTTTTTCATTGAGGTTTACATGGGTGTCACCAAGGGGGGGGGGGGTCGGGGTGCAAACGATCCCCTTGAGCTATTTTTTTTTAAAGAAACGTTTAAAGGATGTACCAAAATCGAATTCTTGTGTCGTTGCAAAGTGTAAATTGCTTTTAATATGTTGAATGGTTAATTTCGCTGCAATTACAGATCAAGTCCCCCAACTTACTTTTTCAGGCCTTACTTTTTGTACCGTGCCGCGGGCTAGCAAGTCCTGTAATCATATTTCTAATACCACCACGTACAGAAATGATAGAAAAATATGAAAAGTACTTTTGATAAAATACCTTTAAATGATTTCACACATTTTCTAGAAACTATATTAGAAAGGTATTCATCTCTTGAATTCTGTTTATTTTGGTGGGTAAACTGCTTCATGTCAGTATAGGATATACCTTAATATTAAAGGGGAGGTGCGCTTGCGGGACATTTCAAATTGACTTAAAATCTCAATGAAAAAAATAATTCCAAGGGTGATGTTGTAGCAGTCGACTGTTCTGAGGGTTTTTACATTACTACACATATAAAAACTTGTAAAGTAGGACGCCCTCTCTAGATTTCGACTCCTACGCATACGCTTGTCAGTGTTTAATATCCACCTTCGACTCGACGGTGCTATATTTCAACAATAAGGCGGTTTCTACTTGATGGGATAGTATTATGAAGAGGTAGTTATCCCACAAAAATCTGCCATGTCGAAAGGCACTTTAAGTTTAGGAAATGGTGGTAGCCTACCGATTTTTGAAAATTAACTCTCTTTTATCTCTGCATACGTATTAAACTGAGTGATGGGTCAATCATTATTCTAAATCTCATCCAATTTCTTCTGTTCATCCTCCAAGTTTTGCGCGGCGTTTTCAATTTCTACCTTTCCATTACCTATTTTAATGGGATAAATGACATGTACAGTATTTTCTAGGTCTTGAAGGAGAAAAGTCGAAAGTAAAAAACAAAGTAAATTGGTAAAGACACATTGTGCACAAACTTACTGTTCTGTTCTATAGAGCCTGATAACTTAAGCAGTTAAAAAGGATATTCATTGCAGAATTGAACGATTTTCTCAAATTTCTTTGCACTGCAGAGTTCAATTTGCTTAAAACTTTTCTATGATTTGTTATTTGAGGTCAGCTGTTTTTGACCCCTTAAACTTGAATATTCCATTATATTCGAACAGCTTCAGAGGGTTTTTTTCAGGGAATCCTTTGCATCTGGATTCTGCCAGTTGGTTCCCTTGAGCGAGCCCATGGATCCCATGACAGGCCCCCAACTTTAAAAGAAAAAATTTTGGTGCCATTGTCATTTTAAGAGCAATAATTTCACACATTATTGGCATTTGAAATTTCTAACTCCTCAGAGCTTCCGGGGGTATCGCCCCTTGGACTCCCACCAGTGCTTTGTCCCTGGACCCACTAGGGGCCCTTAAGTGGGTCCCTGGACCCCACACCGTAGTGCTCTCGCTATACGCGGGCAGGGGTGGCGCGCCAGGATTTACCAGACCGGGGCAGACTCCCGACGGGGGGGGGGCAGCGATCCCAAGCCCCGATGCCGTCGAAGGGTTGGTGAGGGGAAATTTAAAGAAAACCTATGTACTATACCTTGCCATTGCGGGACATACATTGCATAAAATTTGTATATACTAGAGGAATATAGTTCCGCTCTGATTTAATGTTTTTTCCCCGGATTCTAAGCTGTGAAATTGCAGAGCGCGCAAAATTGTTTTGAGTAAGCCTACACTAAAAAGAATCTGTACTTATTTAAAGCTTATATCTAGGTCAATTGTCCTGGCAGTTGGGCCCTATCGGGCATTACTTACATTGTACTCCCCTCCCTCCAGTCACTAGCCGTACCCAGGGGCGTAGCGAAGGTGTTATCTTTGGGGGGGGGGTGTGGAGATTATGTTTTGCCGACGGATCTGGTAATGCGTAGTGCGAAAACGAGCTTTAGCGGGTGGGGTCCAGGTGGAGTCCAGCGGTGGAGTCCAGCGGGCGCAGCCCCCGGAAGCTCTGACGTTTAAGTATATCTCTGGGTGAAATGTTAAGTCTCAGGATGGATATATTTTGTTTCATAATGCATCATCAAATACAAACTAGATCCCCACTAATGTGTTAGGCTATTCCTCTCGTCAGGTCGTTATAGTTTTAAGCGGTTGGGGTCCAGAGTCCGCCAGTGCTTTAGCTAGGACGTTTTCTCAATGCGACATTTACTGATCTGCGGCCTGGGGGGATGGGTCTAAGGGGAAGGGGTGTCCCCCTCCCCTTTGGAAATTTTTGGAATTTGAAAGGTGCCTAGATCGCAAATGGTGCAACATGTGAGTGGATTTCAGCCCTAATGAGGAACCTCAAAATTTACACCCGGCGGGTAGAAATTGCGTGTCAGATTTTTTTGTGCGACATTTGTCGCCGTTTATGCGACAGCGTCCCACAAATAGGGCCTGGCTAAAACACTGGGCCGGCTCTAGGGGCCCTGGTGGGGGTCCGGGGGCTTCGCCCCGGAAGCTCTGAGGTTTTAGCATAATCTCTCGGTAAAAAATTAAGTCTCATGCAGGATTGGTATATTTTGGTTCATAATGCATTATTCAATGCAAAGATTCCGGTTAATTCTTATGTGTTAGGCTATTCCTCCCGTCACGCCACTGTACTTCAGGTGCTGAACCTGTCGTTCAGAATTGGAACACTATGTGTTCAGCATTTGAACACTAGACGCGTCAGGCGCTCAAATACGATAAGTGGATAGGCGTCCGGCGTTCAAAAAGGGAGAAAAAGTGTTCAGAATCTTAACACAAGCGTTCAAAATATGCTTTGAACGCCAGGATCTGAAGATGGGTTCTGTATCTGTTTCATTTCGGTGTTCAAAAGTTAAAAGCCTGAGATTGCAGTGAAGGCAAGACAAGCGCGGCACGCATTATTTTTTTTTCCCCGGGATGTTTGTGGGTAAACCGGATCCTCAGAAGTTTGCAAAATGTGTTTGAAGTCAAGGTTAGTGTTTAGAAGACGGGCTAAGGATACCCTCTCCATGAGTAATAGGGTGCTGCTCCCCATGGTGATGATTAAAGTGAGGAATAATGTGCAGAAAGTAGTTTTTCAAGAATGTCATATGACCCGAAATAGTGCACCTACATTGCCGTTAATTTCCTTTCTTTCCCCGAGTTCCCGACGGACTAAGTCACTCGTCCAATTACACCTACAATTAAATTACAAAGCTAAAATAAGTAAACCGACCATGGGTGACGACAGAATTTTCCCTTCTGGAAGCCGGGCCATGCCAGCGAACCCAAGTTCGGACAGCCTCTATGTCGAGGGGTGATGAGAAGGGGATATGAAGGAGCCTAACTATCCCATGCCGTTGCAGGACATATTGCATAATATCGCTTAATACTTCAAGAGCCGAGTTGCGCACTGATAGTGTTCTTTTGAATCTGAATAGTGAAAATGCAAAGCGCGCGAAAATTTTTGGCAGGCTTACACACACACAAAAAAAAAACAAACAAAAAAACAAATTATGTGATCATGAAGAACAAAACGAAAAAATAAAGGAAAAACTGTAGGGGTGTATTCCGTATCGGGGAAATCATATGTATCGAAAACCACCTGGACTACTAGTCTAGCTGCGAATTTGAAAAAGAGCTCTAAAAATTGACTTCACCGGTACCGATTTTTAAAATATAGCGACTGTGCTAAAACTATTGTTTATAATATAACTTTAAGTTTTAAGTTGGTTGTCACTTTCAGTTCTGAAAGTTCCCGAACATGCAAATTTTTATGGTCAAATTTAGGGTAAAAAAGTCAATTTTTCAAAATTTTAGTATTTTTGACACACTCCAATATGATGAGACTTAAAAAATGCTGTGAGTCAAAATGAACAATTTATACAGTCTTAAAGTGCTCAAAGTGTAACGAAAATAAAAGAATTGTAAACTGTTTATAGGGTGTTTTCATAGCCTTAACAGAGAAATTTGAATAATGGACTTAAACACGTTGAACGGTCTGTTTTCAACACCTTTCAACTCAATTCTAGACCATTGGTGAAGACTGAGAAGAAAAACGTCCAGAACAGTGGTGGCACCAGGTGGGCGGGGGTATGGCCCCCCTTTGGGGAAGGCTGGCCTCCGGGCCCGTAGGGGAAATTTTCCGGTTTCGTCGGGGAGCTACTATGTATACGATGAAATATGTAGTGCCGACAACAGGCAGTCGCCCGGACGATTTACTTAATTTTGGTCTAAATTTGGGAAAATTCTTCAATAAATCCCCAAATTTTGCAATTTTCATCGTAAAAACCCAAATTTTTTCAAATTTTCCATGGTAAAAGCCCAACTTTTTCATTTTTTTTTTTATTAAGAGCCCGAAATTTTCGGCGAGCTTCGCGCCCCAAAATTTTGCTTCAAACATTGTTTCGGCACTAAATCGCCCTCATCAAGGCTTCAGGTTGCTGCCCCCGTAGGGTAGCTTGGGACCCCTGTCGGGCAAATCCTGGCGCCACCCCTAGTCCAGAAACTATCCCACGCGTCCTGTAAACTATGGACAAGTGATGTTTAAAATACAACCTTTTATTGTTTCTTTAGTTTCCGAACATACAAAGTTTTAAGGTCAAAGGTCATTAAAGGTCGCACTTTTAAACTTGATCTGCATTTTACGTTTTTTTTTCCCATAAGGACACTTCACAAAATCGTATGACTTCAAACAACATTCAGATGTTTTAAAGCAACTTTGTCAGGGGTGAGGAGGCCATGACCCTTTCCAGAAAGGCTGAGGCTCTCGTCGGGAAAATTTTCTAATCTTTTTTTAGGGAGAATGAGTGTGTGCGATGAAGTTATTTTGTTATTTGCTCTTTTATTCTCTTGACATTGAAAATATGTACAGTGAAAAAAAAAACAATTAATGAAATAAATTAACTTTAAAAAACAATACTAAATAATCTCAATTAGAAGTGAAATAAATTATACCAGGGGAGTCAGTATTTCTCCCAGTAACCGTCTCGTAAGTTCTTTTGTGAAATATACTTTTACAAAGTAATATACTGCTCTAAGAAAATTAAGGAACCCTTGACCGTGGGGATAGTCTTTACCTTCTTACAATCAAAAATATACCTCTTAAGTAAAATAAAAATTAAATTACTTCACGAGCACAATTTTCCCCAAACAAAACAACTTATATAGCCTTTAAATTTATGTGAAAGCCTGCCCTCTTAAAAACATATTGATAATACTTCCAGATTCTTAGTGAGAAATTACAGTGGAAGAACAAATGCTGAATTGATTCGGTACAAATTAAAGAAAAAGTACACAAATTAGAGGAGAATACTTTAACAGTATAAAGATAATTATTTGTCGGGATAATTCTGTGCAACAATTGATACTGAAACCATCGAAGTGATACATCATTAGAACATGAGAATGGAATGGAACAATATAACATCCACGAATCACTTGTAATAATCAAAGTCTCGTTCCATTTTAAAAGAGATTTACTCTGGAGAAAAACACTTTCAGCCATTTTGATACGGAGTGACTTACATGTAAAATATCCATCAGACAGTCAGACAATAACATATTATACCAACAATTAATAGGATTACACAAGCACTGATCAATGTTATCGATGACCTTATTCCAACTAACTTTGATTGCATTAAGCACACCGTGGTACTCCAAAAAGTGAGTAGCTAACGAAAACTTTTGTCTTTCTTGATCCAGTTGGAGAAAGGTACCATCATCATCAAACAGGTCATTAATAAAATAAATTCCACACCGTATCCAATGACGGTAAGCAATTGGCTTGTTATCAACTTGGATCGCACTATTATTCCAGATAGGTTGACAAAGGAAAAAAGAATTCTTACAGCTAAGATCATAATTACAGTTGGACAAGTAAAGGTATGTAGCATAAAATACATCCCGCCAGAAACAGTTGGTGACTTGTAAGCTAGCAAGCTTAATAAAATAGTCACCGTTAGTCTCAAATTCATCAGAGTTAATACAATATCCTTTTATAACTTCCCTAAACAGACTACCGGTATGATTCTTCAAGAAACGTGCGAAGTATGAAATTTTCAACGCAGAACAATACATCGAGAAATCGATCATCCGGCCCCCCGTTCGAGTAAGTTTGAATCATTTCATTTCGACTGACCTTATCTGGCTTACTATTCCAAATAAATCTAAAAAGGTAACTTTTTACTTTGGAAATAAAGTTGTTTGTTGGATTAGGGAGTAAGGAGAGGTAGTAATTAAATTGTGGTAAAATAAGTGACTTAACAATAGTGATCCCCCCAAGAACAGTAAGATTTAATGAAGTTTTAATCTCCGACGGCGACGGTCGTCCCAACAGTTCAGTTGAGTTACTCTCAAAGAGGACCATTTTTCAAAATAAATTGCAAACCTTACCTTTTACATTTACTTCAATAAAAAAAACCAAATTTTTAAACTTACTTCAATAAAAATACTAAATTATTGTAATTTCTCCACTAAAAGCCCCAAATTTGTGCCGCCCAAATAGCGCCGAAAAGTTTATTCACCATCCTTCCAGAAATCCGTCGCTTTTGTCCTGGTTTTGGGCCTTGACCTCCACCCCTACCAATGTCGAGAACTTGCCTAGTGCACTCCGTAAAATTAAGTGTGATAATGATGAGAATATTTATAGGCCTACCATCCAATGTAGGCTATTTTCTTAGCTGTATCAGAGAAATCTGAATTTTTGTTTCGGTTGTGAGAATGTGTGGAACCATTGCATTGATTATATTAAATGTTCGAAATCACATATTCTAACTAAATTAATTGACTTAATTATTCATTAAATACATTACGGTGTTTCTGTCATTGCAGTTACTATTTGCCAGCATGAACCAAATCAGCGAAAAGGGGTATAGGTTGTATACATACCTACATACATACATACCTACATACATACCTACATACATACATACATACATACATACATACATACATACATACATACATACATACATACATACATACTGACTTTTATATAGCGCAAATTTCATATGATCAATGCGCTTACAAAAACAAGAAAAATCGATGCCAACAAAATATCAGTCAATTAAATAGGTAAGTCTTAAGCTGTTTTTTGAAAAGTGTAACAGATTTCGAATGCCGTATGTGAAAGGGCAGAGAATTCCATAACACAGGGCCAGCAATAGAAAAGGCACCATCACCTACTCGCTTTTTGGAAGGAGGTATCAGGAGTAGGGTCCCATCCATTTGCAGACCTGGTAACAGGACCATATAAAGGTGAGGTTTTCCTGTGAAGCATACTAGAGAGATAAGTCGGAGCAAAGTTATTCAAACATTTGTAAACATATAAAAAAAATATTTAAACTGGATTCTTTCGCGAATAGGTAGCTAGTGAAGGGCACGCAGAAGAGGTTTCGGACTATCTAATCTAGCTGCCGAGAAAATAAATTTAGCACAACGATTTTGCAAGGATTGAATGCGATTAAGGTCATTTGATGACGCACCATACAAAAGGGCATTGCCGTAGTCAAAGCGTGAAAGGAGAAAAGCACGGACAACAGAATGACGAGTCTCTTTATCAAGATAGCGGCCAATGCGAAATAAATTTCTAAGATGATAATTACAAGATGAGACTAGGCTGTTAACATGTTTTGTCATTTTAAAGTTTGAATCAAATATAATACCTAGATTACGAATTTCACTGGAGGGGTTGATATGACAAGATCCAACTTCCAGTTGCAGTGAAGGAAGTTTTTGGAGACTTTGTTTTGTGCCAGCTATAAAAAAAACTCAGTTTTGTCATTATTTAATTTGAGCTTATTAGAATCCATCCACAACATAAAGTCAGAAATACAGTCCTGCAATTTATGCAAGGCTAGTTCCGCCTCACCCGTTATGTTAGGATTGAAGGATACATAGAGCTGAGTGTCATCAGCATAAGAGTGAAAATTGACATTATGGTTTTGCATTATGCTACACATTGGTTGAGTATACATTACATACAAAAGAGGCCCCAAAACTGAACCTTGTGGTACCCCACATAAAAACCTACTTTGATCAGAAGAGACACCATTAATGTTCACATAACATGTTCTGCTTTTCAAATAACTTGTGAACCACCGAAGTACATTTCCAGTAATACCAAAGTTATCATGAAGACGGTGTAGTAGCAAATCATGATCAACTGTATCGAATGCTGCAGACAGGTCAAGAAGGGCCATGAAAACTACCTCCCCCCTGTCTACAGCATTCAACACATCAGACTTAACCTTTAGCAATGCAGTTTCAGTGCTACAGTTTGACTTATAAGCTGACTGTACACGTCATACATATTATTCACTTGAATATGAATCTTAAGTTGCATTGCAACAACTTTCTCCAAAACCTTAGACAAAAACAATATATTAGACACAGGTCTGTAATTCTTAAGAATATTGCGATCAAGAGATGATTTCTTGAGTACAGGGGATATAACAGCGCTACCAAGCAATTTTGGGAAAATACCGGATTCCAGTGATTCATTAATAATACGTGAGAAGATTGGTAGAAAAACATCAATGGTGTCCCGCAACAACCACGTTGGGATTGGGTCCATTATGCTGGACTTCCTATTACAACCTGTTATAATCTTAGAAATTTCATCAACAGAAACCACGGAAAATTCAGAAAATAATTCAAAATTAGGATTAGTCTAAAAAGCACCATCATTAGAACTACCTGCCCTAAAACTACTAGCAGGCTGTTTTTTTTTTGTAGCAATATCCCATGCAAAAACAGTTATGTCTGTCTAAATGTTTTCGAACATCATGGTAAATTTTATTAAGGGAGAAAGCGTCTTTGCTCTGGAAGGCATGCAGCTAATACATTTTAGCGCTACAACTGAGTTCCAGCCCTACAAAGTTCCAGCCCTCGGTTTACCTTGGTTAAAACAAGCTGTACCAAGTTAAACCGAGGGCTGGAACTGGGGGACATAGAGCCCCCAGCAAACGGAGAGATGATATAGTCCTGACTAGGGCTTACATCGGCCACACTTACCTTACCCATGCCTATTTACTTCACGGGGACGAGAGACCATATTGTATACCCTGTGATTGTGCTGTCACTGTCAGTCACATTCTGGTTGACTGTCATGAATACTCCCATATTCGTCAGAAGTATTACGCTGTGCCAGACCTGAAAACTTTATTGGAGCGAACAGATTCTTCCCTTATTCTGGGCTTTCTCAAGGAGAGTAGACTGTACAGAAATTTTTGACATGACTCCGGCATTTGCTTGGATTTTTTAGTGAAACCTGAAAAGTTTTTCTAGCGGAATTTGACACTTTTGACCCCTTTTTTATTTTTTGTACCCAACATTGCCCCTTTTTCTTTCTAGGTGACACTATATAACACCTGCGTGTTGGTGTGTCGTAAAACCCCATCTAACTAATTTATTGAGAGACGCTTTATCTCCAAGTGGCAAAACATGCATAACTTGATGCATTTAAATATCACTACAGTGTAAATTTGTAATGGGGCAAACTAAAAGAATGTAATGAAATTTTCAATGAAACCATAGTGAATATTGATAATTAAGGGTTTTATACATTGTTTGGAGTTCAGGGATGTTTATTGTAAATTTATTCAAAATATTTACCACACTACACTCAAAGTAAAGCCTCCCCATGAAAACGAACTGAAGGTGAAGCACACATGTACAGTACCAAGATTGTTGAATTTTGGGTGAAAATGGACTCGTGACCTTTGACCCTCCTAATTACCATGTTCGGGTAAATTTAAAAGGTGACAACCAACAGAAAATGAAGGCTGGCATCCGATGGAACATTTTAAGGGTAGGTGTCAACTTTTACAAAGTTGTACGGGGGGGGGGGGTCGAAAATTTTCAGACTTCACCGCTAGTCTATACCCGATGAATAGGCAAACTTTGTTCCGTGAGTCGCTTACCAACTGACCGTACGGCGCATCACACACAAGAGAGCAGCAACTAGGCTTTGCGATATGGGATGAAATTTATGACCTCTACATAACTGTGTACTCTGCCTACATGTTACTTGGTAAGGTGGACAGGACTTGTACTAAGCTATGTGGAATGGAACTATTGAAGAAACTCGAGTGACTCTACAGCGCGTTACCGCGCCGAAAATTTTGGGTTTTTATTAGAGAAATTGTCCTCTTAAGACCAAAAAACAGGTAAACTGTCGGGGGCGACTAGTCGCCGTCGGGGACTGCATACATTATCGAATTGACTAAGACTCCCCGACGAAACTGCAAAAATTCCCCGACGGGGGGCCATGGCCCCCTGCCCCCCACCTGGCGCCACCACTGTATGCGCGAGCATTTACGCTAACGCGGCAATAACTTCCTTCTTCACTAAAAATACGACCCCTCTTTAAAAATGTCTGGTGACGCTCATGGTTTACTATGGTATAATATTTCATTCAAATACCAGTCTTATTCGGGAGACTTGGAGAGGGGAGTTCTCACCACCAGGGGTGTGTTGAATATGCAGCATGCAATGTAATTGGAAACTTTACACACTGCATCTCGAAGTGACGCATCGAAATTTACGCATTGTGACGCATTCTGTACAGACAGGCATGCGTCTTGGCGTATCCGGAAGGATGCGGAAAGTGACGTGACGTATACGCATCGCATACGCATCCTGTGTACAGGCCTCTATGGTACACTTTCCTTCCCAGCATGATGCATTGGGTATCAGTTTCCCAACTCGCTTATTTCTTCCACGCTGTGAACCCGTAGAAACTAACGCGCATACAAAGCTATCTTATTTGATAAAAAATATCATGGTAATTGGCCTATAAATAGGTCTTCGGACTCCAATGCCACGAGGAAAAATAATCTTCAGGTATAAATGGAATATATTGACGAGTGATGCCTCCTTAGATTTAGCAATGTTCCGAACTAACAGGAAGTAATAGGGGTAAAAGGGGTACTTCAAAGGAACCTATCGTTTTGCTCTAGTGATGTAAAGCTAGCTGTTTATAAGGGTCTTCTCAGACCAGTTTTGGAATACGCAAGTTCTGTGTGGGATCCACACCAGATTTATTTACAGGATAAGCTTGACAGTATTCAAAGGAGATCGGCTCGCTTTATCAGCTCAAACTTCTCCCGGGAGCCAGGGTCTATGACTTCTGTTCTGAAAGACCTTGATCTCCCTACGTTAGCGGAACGTCGTAGACAAAACAGATTGATCCTGTTCATAACATAACATAACATAACAGGTTAAAGGGCAAAGGAGGGCTAAGGCCCCATAAGATGCCCTGAAGTCCATACAACCTTAACTGAAAACAAAGAACCAACCATCACCAAACGAGCCCAGCACAATTAGATTCTACCACACTTATGGAAGAACTTGTCAATGTTAACCTTAAAGCAGTGCACAGATGTGGAGTTAACAACCCACTCAGGCAGACTATTCCACTCGTTAACAACTCTATGAGAAAAGCTGAACTTCCTAATGTCGAGCCTTGCAAAATTCTTAACAAGCTTCTTACAATGGCCTCGAACCCGAGAATTACATTGAACCTTTAAATAATTGCAAGAGGACAAAGGATTCCTTTCAGAGAGAAATTTGTACACCTGAAGCATGTCCCCCCCCCCTAATCCTTCTCAACTCCAGGGTGGTAAGCCCAAGATGCTTAAGTCTAACATGATAAGGTAGGTGTCTCACCTCGGGTATAAGGCGAGTGGCTCTCCTCTGAACTTGCTCTAAATGAAGCTTGTCCTTTTCATAGAAGGGACTCCAAGCCTGGGCTGCATAGTCGAGGTGGGGTCTTACCAACTGCTTATACAGATTTAGTACAATTTCTTTACTAAAACTACTGAAATTCCTCTTGATCAATCCAAGCACCCTATTAGCCCTAGCAGCAGCAGCTGCACACTGTCTAGATGGCTTTAAATCACCTGTAATAACTACACCCAGATCCTTCTCAAAAGTCACATCACTCAGAATACTACCATTCATGTTATAATCATAGCTGAAATTTTTAGGACCAAAGTGAAGGACTTTGCACTTTTCTGCATTAAAAGACATTTGCCAAGTCTGAGACCATGAAAATAACCTATCCAAGTCTTTTTGCAGTAATGAGGCATCATCCTTATCACTAACCTTCCTATAGAACTTAGTATCATCAGCGAACTTACTAATACTAGATGTGAGAGAGATATCAATATCATTGATGAAAATTAAGAAAAGAAGCGGGCCAAGAACAGAACCCTGTGGAACTCCACTTGTAACTTCTTTCCAAGAAGAGCAATTACCATTAACAACAACTCTAAGGGTGTTTTCGGTAAAGCACAAATTCCTGTGGATAGACTTCGGCATCCCACTCGTAGAACACGCTGGATGCATAATCTGCATTTTTGCCACCTCTTTACTAGGACAAACTGCTACAAGTATAGTTTCCTCCCTAATACGGTTAAGGATTGGAATAGTCTCCCTGCTTCTGTAGTTGCAAATTCCCTTGATCATAAGGACCCTGCCCAGTTTATTGCTAACAACATTAGGGCTTGATACCTCTCGACGCATGCGTGGTGAAGTATTGTCCTTCTGGATGTGTCACCATATTTCGAAAGAAGAAGAAGAAGAAGAAGAAGAAGAAGAAGAAGAAGAAGAAGAAGAAGAAGAAGAAGAAGAAGAAGAAGAAGAAGAAGAAGAAGAAGAAGAAGAAGAAGAAGAAGAAGAAGAAGAAGAAGAAGAAGAAGAAGAAGAAGAAGAAGAAGAAGAAGAAGAAGAAGAAGAAGAAGAAGAAGAAGAAGAAGAAGAAGAAGAAGAAGAAGAAGAAGAAGAAGAAGAAGAAGAAGAAGAAAGAAGAAGAAGAAGAAGAAGAAGAAGAAGAAGAAGAAGAAGAAGAAGAAGAAGAAGAAGAAGAAGAAGAAGAAGAAGAAGAAGAAGAAGAAGAAGAAGAAGAAGAAGAAGAAGAAGAAGAAGAAGAAGTAATACTTGTCTAAGACATTAACTGGTCTGATTGTTGCCAAAGCGACTGCACAGTGGTCAGCACCCCTTCCTTCCCCTAAATATTTTCGCTCCGTGGGAGTCGACGCGCCATTATAAGTTTGGTATCTATACTTAGGCCTATGTGCTAAAAGCATAACGCGATTAACGCCCTCTCTTCAACAACCTGTTGTGTTTGCTTGATCTTGTCGTAACAATTTCTAAACAACCTCCCTTTGCAAAATTACAACGAAGCTGTGCCCCAAAGATACCCTGAATGGGCAAAAAACACCTTCCCATAATTCTGACAATCATTTGACTAAGTTTCTTACGAGACTTGCTTTTTAGTACATTACAGCAAGCGCAA
Source organism: Holothuria leucospilota (assembly GCA_029531755.1). Taxonomy (NCBI): domain Eukaryota; kingdom Metazoa; phylum Echinodermata; class Holothuroidea; order Aspidochirotida; family Holothuriidae; genus Holothuria; species Holothuria leucospilota. The sequence goes on along the minus strand of CM055983.1, from coordinate 38,980,921 downwards.
ACTCCGATGAGGTTCAGATACGGACTCCAGTCCAGATACGATGATTACCTTGTTTACAACTCTCAGCCCGTACGTAAAAGAACGCTGGTGGTAAGCCTGCTATTAATAACATAGGGTATACATAAAGATAAGTGTGCAGCATATGCATGCAGCTACGTACGTAGAAGCGAAGCATACTATAAACGTAACGGTACGCGGTATAGCTTCAAGGTACGCCGTATCAACTAACGACCACCGTAACCGATTGAGTGAGAACATAAACAGGAATATCTTCCATATTCAGCGGCTTCTTAATTCTGCTTATCTCCGGAATCAGAGGAAAGTCTCTCTCACATGCCGCGGAGATGACATTATCTTCGAAGGTAAGGTCAGTTTATGGAAAGAAAAAATAATAAGATTTTTCCCGCTCACCGTGCACCTGTACCATTTGACTGTTTGAGGTACATACAGTAGGGCGGTTATTAATCAGGGTATGGGTGTGTACTCAGGCAGAGTCAAACTTAAAAGAATCCAGGATTTGGCCTAGGCTAGCTGGTCAAAAGTTGTTGGGCTAGTAATGAAGTACTTTTGTCCAATACTGTTACTATTTCTAGCGTATGGGACGCCAAATTCCCGTGGTTTTCTTTTTCAGTAAGGCGTAGAGAATAATGCTTGTGCTGTGATTTTATGGACATGGAATTGAACCCTGCACCATATTTGTAATAAAATTCCACAGCTTCAAGCTCTTCTCGAAACTGAAGATCCCGACATCATTGTTGGCACTGAAACATGGCTTCATGACTCTGTTTTAAACAGCGAACTTTTGCCTTCAACCTACCAAGTGCAACGTTTGGACCGTACTTCAAAGGGTGGGGGTGTTCTTTTGGCTACTAAATCCAACCTAATCGCGAAGGAAGAGCCTAGGCGGACTACAGGCCAAAACAAATGTGAACTTACCTGGGTCAGTGTTCATGTCAAAGGGAATCCTGCCCTCTATATAGGTGCATTCTACAGACCCCATATCGGTCTTACTACTCAGGACCAGCAGTATCTAGCTGAGCTTGACCGGTCAATTGCAGACCTCCCGAAGAACTGTCAAATTGTTCTAGGTGGTGATTTTAATCTCCCTGATATTGACTGGGCCAAGAATTCTTTCATCACAGGTGGTCGTTATCCAGCCACAAGTAGGCAAATGTTAGATATTGCTAATGAGCATAACTTGCATCAAGTAGTGAGTAGCCCAACAAGAGGTGATAATATCTTGGATTTGCTTTTTACGAATATCCCAACTCTTGTCCAGTCTGTTAACATCTTGCCTGGCCTTGCTGATCATGATATTGTCTCCACGGAAATTTTAACATCTCCCCAGAGAGTCAAGCTACCTCGTAGAAGGGTGTTCTTATATAAAAAAGGGAATTTTGACCTTATTAATGACGACCTTAAACTCTATATGAATTCCATCAGCAGTGAAATGCTTGTATCTATGTCTGCAAATCAACTGTGGATGGGTTTTAAATCAACCTTAGTCAAGGCAATGGACAAACATATCCCTTCAAAGATGTCTCGTCCAAACAGCAGTGTTCCCTGGTTTCATCAAGATCACAAGCGCTTAGCCATCCACAAGCGTAAGGCTTATGATAAAGCTAAACAAACTGGCTCCTTGAGTGACTGGGAGGTCTATAAGAACATTAGGCGTCTCTTGGACCGCTCTTTGAGGAAATCTCGTAGCACCTATCTGCATAATGTTGGCGAGAATCTAGCAACAAGTAACCCAAGACCCTTTTGGAGATACATCAAAAGTTTGAGACAGAGCGCTGATAGGGTTTCCTCGTTAAATTGTGAACACAATATTGCTATCTCGGCCATTGATAAAGCTAACACCCTGAATAACCAGTTCCAGTCAGTATTTTCCGTGGAAAACTGTGACAGGATGCCTGAGATAGCCAGTCCTTGTACTCAAACCATACCAAGAATTGAAGTTTCTACCCAAGGTGTCCTAAAGCTCCTGGAGGATTTAAACCCTCAGAAAGCACCAGGACCGGATGGATTAACCCCAAAGGTTTTAAAAGAGTGTGCTAAGAATGTTGCCCCACTGTTACAACAAATTTTTCAAAAGTCCGTCGACACAGGAGACCTACCGGAAGATTGGAAGCAGGCCAATGTTTCTCCAATTTTTAAAAAGGGTAACCGCTCCGACCCAGCGAATTACAGACCTGTTTCGTTAACATCGATTCCGTGCAAACTTCTGGAACATATTATCTTCACTAGTATTATGGCTCATCTGGAAAAGCATAACATCCTTAACGATGAGCAGCACGGCTTCCGCAAGGGCCGCTCCTGTGAAACCCAACTTGCCCTAACTATAAATGACCTTGCCAAAATTTTAGATAAACAAGGTCAGGCTGACGTTATAATTATGGACTTCAGCAAAGCTTTTGACCTAGTACCCCACCAAAGACTGTTGTTAAAATTAAGGCATTTTGGTATTTCGGGCACCCTTCACACTTGGATCAAGAACTTTCTCACTCAAAGGACGCAACAAGTAGTTCTTGACGGTGCTACATCTTCATCTATAGCTGTTACCTCTGGAGTCCCTCAGGGCACAGTGCTGGGCCCATTACTTTTCATTTTATACCTCAATGACCTACCTGATGGATTATCATCCCAAGTTCGTCTTTTAGCTGACGATTGTATCCTGTATCGCGAAATTACTTCAATGGAAGATAGTATCTCGCTTCAAAACGATATTAATAGTCTATGTCAATGGGAATCTAAATGGCAAATGAAATTTAATGTCTCTAAGTGCTTTGCTATGCGTGTTACTCATAAGAAGAAACCTCTATTAACTTCGTACAAAATGAACGATAGTGTCCTACAGACAGTTCCCAACCATACTTATCTTGGAGTGGATATTAACAGTAAATTAAGCTGGGCCGATCACATTAACGGAATATCTTCCAAAGCAAACAGAGTCCTTGGCTTGTTACGTCGTAACTTGTACAGCTGTTCCCCTAAAGTTAAGGAAGCTGCATATAAATCCCTTGTTAGACCAAGGTTGGAATACTGCTCAAGTATTTGGGATCCTTACCATCAGGAGCATATTAACAAGCTTGAAGCAGTGCAACGCAGAGCTGCCAGATTCGTCTGTAAAGACCAAAGACGTAAAAGTAGTGTTTCATCAATGCTTGCAAACTTAAACTGGCCTACTTTGGAGGAACGCAGGATCAGTGCTAGGTTGAGTTTACTGTACAAATCTCTCCATCACTTAGTTGCCATTGATCTAAACGATTATATTCTTAAGCCCGATAATAATGGAATTTCTGCTCGCAAGTCTTCATCGATCTCCTTTCATCATCCCGCTGTAAAAAAGGATTGTTACAGGTTCTCTTTTATTCCTAGGACAGTGGCAGAGTGGAATTGCTTGCCCTCAGCCGTAAGGAATTCCCCATCTATTGAAACTTTTAGAAATCAATTACGCAAACTGAACTTGACATCCTTGAGGAGATCTGAATCTATTAATCCAATCTAATTTGCTGGTCCGCTAGCCGTCACACACCTACAACCGTATATCCCGTCTGCGGAGAACTGCTTGTAGTATCCAACCAGAACCAGAACCAGAACCTAACCATATGTTGCTCATTGTTTTTAATGTCCCGTCAGAACTGAGGCAGTTGTATGGCATCTCCTCGAAGCTCCCACCCCCCCCCCCCAAGAAAAAGTAGAAAAAAAAAATAAATAAAAAAAAAATAAAAACTATTGGCCTGTTCCCCTATAGGGCTTAGGGGCAAGATGGGGGATTTTCAACTTCCAGGGTATTTTTGGCTGGCATAAGCATTTGTGCAAAATGTGAATTCAGTGTTGAGATAATTACTAGGCCTAGGCCTATGTAATAGTGAATATGTACCACTTGCCACCAAGTACTAGGCTATAAACAAGTAGCAATTCAAAATCACCCAACTTTTAAGTTTTGACCGAAGCTAACCATATAAAGACAGACAGTCATCACCCTAAAGTATATTTTTAGTGTGGGGGTATCAAAATTCTCAGTTGGTGACTGCTCTTTGATTGCCATCAAAGTTCGAAAATTTGAAAGATGCAGAGTAGCTCACATTCCACACAACAGTTGGAATAGCTAACAGGCTAGTTAACTGGTCCACCCAAAAGCGCTTCAGTCCGGCGTGCAACCGACTTCGTCGGCTGGGCAACCGATTTTACATTCCACACAACACACAGAGAGAGTGCTTTTATTACATTTTATAGCCTTCTATGCTCACCAGGACATGGCCTTAAGCAATAAAATAGCTTTGTTCTTGCAGAAGGAGGAGCTTCATACAGTTATGGGAGGAGGTAGAAGTTGCATAGATCATGGGAGAATTGGAACTGTCTGGGATGATGAAAATTCCTGTTTAATACCAAACATCCAAACCTGATATGCCTAGGGGGCCTAGGCCTACTGTATGTTATAATACTAAAGGATTAGGAATAGGCTAGGCGTAAGCCCTAAAGCCTAGGCAACTGTAGTTCTAAATAAATTAATTGGTTACTGCACTTTGATTGACAATTTATTAAAAAATTAATGCTGGTCGGTGATGACTTTTACAGTCAGTTGGGTTCCAGCGATCACATGTAACCCAGGGTTAGGGGTTACCTCCAAATTTAAAGGGTCCAAAATGTTGATACTGGACCCTTTAGATCATGCTCAAACAGTGTGTCTTTGGGGTCCAGTGGCAATGTTAAAGGGTCCAACCCAATTTTGGAGTTTACACATAACAAATGCAAATACACCAAGCAAACCGGAAGGCCTAGGGTTCAAATCCTGGCCGGGTCATACCAAAGACTTAAAAAATGGAACCTACTGCCTTTGTGCTTGGTGCTCAGCATAAGCAATGGAGTAGGAAAAACAAGCCAGTGAGCCACAACTGGAAAAAAGGCCATGGTCGTCTCGACTTGAACCAATTGGTTGGAAACTGGGACGTTAAACCTCATATAACTAACTAACCAAGCAAACAATGCACACAAACAGTACCCGTCCATGAAAAATAACAATGGAAATCGAGAAATACTGTATGTTGGGTGCTTCATCACTCATTGCGTACACTACGAACAAGTCGGAGCTTAGGGGAATTCCAACCGCTCTAATAATGGCATGTTTGTACTGGGGTGTGGGAAGAGATTGAGAATTACGATAGTTTTATATGGTTTTGTACTCACTGATATTTTTTTATTCTGGCTTGGATTGTTGCAATGCTGAGGAAGGGAGTAAGAGGCACTGAAAGCGGAGATTAAGGTTGGGCGACATAGCAAAAATTATAGTTATTGCAATAATTTGTTTTGCAAGACGATACGATAATAAGAATTCGAAAATGATGATAATTTCTTGTGGAAAAAATGTGAAATGATTTGCCTTCAATTGTTTTCTTTCTTCATTTTGCTGTCTTTTATTACATAGAACTGATGTAAAATCAGTGCAGGTTCATCATTTCTCTCCACATTTCTCCATGGAGGAGAGAATGAAACAAAGTCGCAGTCATTAACTGTACATTTGGTAGAGGTCCATAATGTATGCATACACTGATCCTTCAGGCTATGTTTGTGTCCTGTACATAATTCAATTAATAGGCTCGATGAAAACACAGTAAGTGTATGTGTAGGTCCATAATTGTATGCAAAACACTGAAACAGGCTAATTGTGCATGGGGCAGCGGAAATATTTTTACTTATTTTTCATCCCACAAGTACCAATGCACACAGGATTCGCAAAATGGCAACAAACGGGAATAGATTTGGTGATTATTCTGAACCCTGAATACTCCAGTATGAGCATGGAACTCACATGGAAATTGTGTTAGGAAAATTATTGTGATTATTAAATTATCGCAATTTTTGTTTTATTATCGCGATGGTAAAATGTCAGTATTGCACAACCCGCTTGGAGATCCTTGCACGTCCGAAATTTTCTTGTTGGACCTGAATGCAAAGCTAAGGAATTTATTCACGCATCCAACCGTGAAAGAATGGGGTCCATGAGGCGCAGATGTGCAAGATCGCAGACTACTACACGTGTCAGTTATGACATTTTGCAGTATACTGAGGCTCTGCTTTGGAGGTGTAGTAGCAGTGTTCGCGCTAAGGCGCGGGATTGCGTGAATCCCGCTTGTCTTTCGATTCCCGCACAAAAATAAATCTTATGCGGGGAAAATCCCGCACATTTTTCTGTAGCTGAGATCATAACTACAATTATAATGCACACATTAAATTGCATAGTATATTTACCAAGTGATAACCCCCTCCTTGATTTTGAAAATCCCTCCCCAAAAAATTTCTAGAGAGCAAATTCCCTCCCAGGTTCAATTCCTTAGTGCGAACACTGTGTAGTAGAAAGGTGTTTTTGTTCTAAACTTGTAGAAGGGACTTGAAGTAAACTGAGTAGGGAGAAATTTTTATTGTCTGGGGTGAGATTGCCGAGCAGTTGCCCCAAATTTAAAAAAAAAACAGCTAAATCTTTCAAATTTTCCAGTACAAATACCTTCAATGATTATCCAACAAAGATGTTTTAAAGGTAAACTAAGTACTTATTCTGCATAAATTGAACTATTTAGTAAAAAAAATATCATGCAGAGCCAGGGCTGGATGCCATGGCTCCTTCAAAGGAGCCATGGCATTCCCTCAGATATATTTAGACTTGTCCCCATAGATCTAAATCCAGTTGGTAACTGTACTTTGGCATTCATTCAAAGAATAATAGCAACACGCAGGTTGGTAATGATGACTTGGACAGTCAGATGTGTTCCTAATTAGGCTCACAGTCACACACTGTTTTGCAATATTGCCTTGTGCAATTGAAACTCAGTGCAGGCTACTGTGGCTCCGTCTTGGAAGTGTTCTACTACTAGACAGTTGTTTGTGGTTAAATTGGATGCAGGGCTAGACCTTAGGTTACTTGGGAGAATTGTTACTGTCTGGGGTGAGCTTATAGGGCCTTTAAAAGATGCAGTGCCCTGTCCAGCACATAATCAAATTGACCTGTGTACCCTGTAGGCATGTTAGGAAGACCTGCTGTAGAATTACCATCAACAGGCTGGCTTGATATCTTATTTTGTCATCAGTTTTAATTCAGTTTTGTTGAACTTGTGCAAAATTGTGCAATTTAAAATTTTGAATGCTGATTCATGAACTGCTCTTTGAATCATGTGGTAGTTAATTTACTACTGAATTGGTGAAATGGAGCTTGTTAATTGCCCATATTGAGTAAATGATTCCCCTTATTCTTGGTGGATGTCAAATGTCATTTGGGGTCGTCAGAGGTCAAAACATCAAAACTTTGTAAACACGATATCTCCAGAAGGATAAATGTGAGGGATCTCATACTTATTGTGTGGATTGTCCATATTGAGTAGATGATCCCTATTATTTTTGGTGGAGGTCAAAGGTCATTTGGGGTCACCAGCAGTCAAAAGGTCGAAACCTTGTAAACATGGTATCTCAAGAAGGGTAACTGTGAAGGATCTCATACTTATTATGTTCATTGCCCATATTGAGTAGATGATCCCTATTATTTGTGGTGGAGGTCAAAGGTCGTTTGGGGTCACAAGAGGTCAAAAGGTCAAAACGTTAACAGTATATCTGAAGAACTAGAAGGATAGGCCTAACTGTGAGGGATCTCACACTTGAAATGTAAATTGTTCGTATTGAGTAGATGATCCCTACTATTTCCATGCAGGTCAATGGTCATTTGAGGTCATAAAGGTCAAACCTTAGTAAACATGATATTTTAAGGAGGATTACTATGAGGGATCACATACTTGGCCTGTGGATTGTTCATATTTAGCATGTAGGCCATTTTGGGTCACAAGATTTCCAAAGCTTTTGACGACATGATATCTCAAGTAGGATAAAGTTCTGTGATGGATCTCATGCTTGTCTTGTGGGTGATTCATGTTTGTTACAATATACCCATTTGGCAAGGAATCACTAAGCCTTTTGGCTTTCGGGTTAGCACTAGCCCTAGTGGAAATAGTACTTGTAAGGGATCAGTATTCCTTTTCTGTCACCTTAATCCTGGGTTAGGGAACCTCCTTATTCTGACAGGCCATTCTGAAGGTTATTTTAATCCACTCTTGGGCCGCACACAGAGTGGGTGCAATGAACTTTCTCCAGAGGTTGCAGATCAAGGGCCCCAAACAGGCCCTGGTGGGATCTAGGGGACTTGAAAGTATAGGCAAGTACCAGGGAAAAGCTCCCCAGAAGCTCTGGAATTTGTACTAATTTGTAGGCAATAGAATATTCATCCACTATCTGTAAATAGCACAGAATTAAGGCTAAACAGACCAGAAGCATCACAGTAAATTCGTCTCTTTACTAATGTACTGTATGAAGTAATGTTTGAATGAGTGCTCATGAAAAGTGTGTTCTTTTAGACAAACTTTTTTTTTCTTTTGCTTTACTTTACATTGCAGAACTGTCCACTTTCTAATGTTTAATTCACTCTTCTGTGAGAGGGACAGTTCTTAACCCCCAACCCATCCCTGAATGTACCGGAACAGCTACTGTACAATGCCCACTGAGTTTCGTCCTCAAATAGATAGACCTACACGTCATACTAGTGTAATTTTGTACAACGTTATGTAGCCTATCTGCCATGCAAAGCACCCATTACTTCCAGAGGTGAAAAGATCCTGCACCTGATGTATGTCTAACAAAATGGTTGACATGTTGCATTGTGTATACAGGGGTTTTAGTAACATATACTGGTAGTGTTTTGCAGGAGATATACGTGAAATACCTGGAAAGTGGCACTGCATAACCAGGATAAGCGTAGGGCACCATGGGCTAAAAGATTATTGTCAATTACTTTTCAAATACTTTTTTTTTCTGAATTTACAGTTATGAATTACCTGGCGGGCTGGATCGCAAGGTTTCGCAGGCCGCATATGACCCGCAGCCCGCAGGTCAGAGGTTCCCCACCCCTGCCTTAATCCATCATTTAGGCTAAAACTTGTGAAGAATGGATAGGCATAAGCATTACATGCCTGGGCTACAAACCATGGCCCTTAAACTGTTCAGTATGGCATTTTGTTTGTAATGCTGGTTTTAGAATGATTCGGCATATTGATATTCATATTGTAAGTATGTTTAGAAAACTGTAAGCTTGCCTTCCAGTTGCCCGCCCGGCGGATGTGTATTACTCTTGCACCTACATTGGCTGCACCCGTAATACCAAAAAGTAGTACATATTCGACAAGTGCTATGAAGGTAAGCCTTCCAGCAAGTAGTCAAAAAAGAATTTCTCAAGGCCTGGTACTTCATGGTCCTGAAAGCCATGGGTAGAAGTTAAAGTATAAAGTGGATATTTTTAAATAGAAATGTTTCAAAATTAGATTAAGATTAGTGATGGAACTGCATATCAAATGGCTTTTTAATTAGTAGGATAATTTGTCACTGGCTTAGGTGGCTAGATATCCATTAATTTGGAAGATGCACTGTTTGTACTTGTATGTATTGTTTTGGATCCAAGTTCTGTACAGGTGTACATGGACAGTATAAAATACCATTGTAGTTCTACAATACGTGGGTATGACATACATACAAAATGTCAGTCCATTGTGGTTGAAGTGAATAAGACCCACCAACTGCACCACCTCATTATCATACCATACATAGTCAAACATTTTGTCTTGACTCAATTTCTTTTGTAGCTGACGTGGAAGTAAAACAGGATGAACAACCGATCAATGAGAAGAAGTCGAGGTGAGAGGCACACCTCTAATGTGAGTGTGCTTTCCTCAGGAACCTCAGAGCAACATCAGCACAGCTTCCATGCCTATTCCTCAATGTCAACACTGTCTGGAGCTCAAAGTCTAGCATCTTTAGCAAGAAGTAAGATTCTAAAATTCTTTACATATGTACTCCCAGGCAGAGTTAACTATATGTATTCCCTTTCTTCAGGAGTAAACTTCTGAATTTTTGATAAAATTAATGGATAAATTTACAGTATTGCTATGAAAATGTTTGGCATAGTGCTCAGACAACCACTTGAGAGAAGGTCCTGATACCCATGTTAGGGCTGCGACGGTTAAACGGTTAACCGGTTAACCGACCGATCGGTCGGTTAAACGGCTGCCAAATGTTGTTTCGTTTAACCGTTTTTGCATCCTAATAAATCTGTCGCCGCAGTTCACCATTATACCTAAACTCGTTTATGCAGTAAACCGCAGAAGTTGCTTACCCAAAACCACGTAACAATGGGTAAACTTTGGATGAAAAATTACAAAAGGTTTAAAAAAAGACCTTTATAATGTCAGTTGTACAGTCTGCGTTGCGTTGCTTTGACTGGTATATCGATCCGTTCGCCCCATGATCTGGGAGTGGTTTGCCGAAATAATGTGACAATAAACTCTTTCACGCAACTTGTTGAAAGGATTAAAATTATCAAAGGTGCAGGGATTAAACTATGCAGTACACGCTTCAACAATTCAATCCACCATACCTTTTTAAGTGTGGAGCACTGTAAACTTGATAGATAAGACTTAAAAAGTTACCTCTAGACGGCAGAAAAATATATGCTTAATATCGTTCAAGATAAATGCACTTCGGGAATTTTCCCGGGCGTAACTTCCAAGGTTACGTGTTTACAGTTCATCAGTCTCAAAACATATGGAATCTGCACAAAAAAGGGACCAAGCTATGTAGCTCTGGGCTTAATTATGCAACCCTGGCTTGCAAGCCTTGTGGCTGCAACTAAAACCAAAATTCGCAAAGATGAGTGAAATTCTTTCGGCCATTTCATTTATTAACCCCAAATCATAAAATATGGAGCATTCCAATGGTGAACTTCATGAATAATCATATTATTTTCGAACATAATTAGCATAGTTCGTTGGACTTGCTGAATGAACCGGCGCACTGTACGTACGTGCATTGTACAGTACAATACAGCATTTGTAATTAGCAGAGCTGATTGAGCTTGCTGAACGAACCGGGCCGGCCGGTCAGCCATGTGCTTCGCTGCTTCGCACGTTGCATGAACGATCGTTCATGACATACCGTACGTATATTGTACAGTACAGTATTGCGTACGAGACAACTATGCCCGAGTCCCGTTATAACATTAAGTATAAGGGTAGCGACCGTTACCAAAAAGTTTTGCCGTTCATAATTACGAAGAAACTGGTATTTTTAGTAGGTATCAGGTAAAAAGGCATGCGATGTAAGGCAAGTTAAAATTCAACGTTACAATTTTTTACGGAGCATGCAGTAATACATATGGGTAAAAATTTTCACACCATTACGACATAACAGTGCTGGAATTCTTACCAGACACACGTATATTACGTATGAATTGCAGCAAGGTCACAAGGCACACTATAGTACACTGTATGTGGTACGTTTGTACTCGACACTGCTCTAGGCGTGTGTGATACTGTATCGCTGTAGCCGGAGAAGTGTGTCTTGAACTGCAATAATGCCAGTGATATCCATAGGCTTTTTTTCTTACGGTGCTATGTTAGACCGCAAAAATCTCGAAAACTGTAATCAGTGGCATAACAAAAAGTATGCATGTTTGTGATGAGTTTGAATAAATGCGTGATTCGCCCATGCGTACGGACTGCTTGCCAAAGCATCGCAAATAATGCAAACGTTTTAACTTGCACGCTACTTCGACGATCATCACTACCGGCGCCATTTTAAATGTAGAAACTTTGGTATTTAAGTGGTGGCGCTCTTCCGAAATGTTTATTTTGTTTGTATTCCTTGACTTGTTTTTATTTTCGGTTAACCGTTAACCGTTCGGTTAATAAAAACGGTTAAACGGATAGTGAATTAACCGGAAATGCACAGCCCTAACCCATGTATGCAGAATGGATACTGTACAATTCTCTCTTAGGATGCGTAGTGCTTTTTTCAGGTACTGTACCTTGGTACCCGACTGCGACGTCCCTACCTGGGTAGGGTTTTTCTGCAATATGCTCGTTTATCTTTGCCGGGATTTGCTACTGCTCCTTGGTCTATGTGAATGGCATTGTAATTGCAACTAACAAAATTTTTTTTCTCTTCCATTATTCAAACTAAAATTTTGTTGAAATAAACTTTTTATGTCTGTTTCCATACCTGGCTTAAAATTGTTAAAATTTCAGTGTAAATCAGGGCTCAACAAATACGTAAGTCCGCTAGCCCGGGGCTAGCTCAAACCACACATGGGCTAGTGACAGTCAACTATGTAAAGCCCCATGGGCTAGTGCAAAATGCTGTACAGCTGTGTAGTTGGACATGGCCTATGCCTTTGGAGGCTAGTTCCAATGTCCTTGGGGCTAGTGAAATAAGTTTGTCAAGTGCCCAGTGGGCTAGTAGTAAAGCTTCAGAAATTTCGAGCCCTGGTGTAAATGTTACAGTCGTCGTGGTGGGCATTTCTTACCTGTTCATCAAGGCTACCCTACTTTTTGAACCAACACACATACGCTTTGTAAGGCGAAAACCTAGCCCCTTGATAAATGAAGTTTGTATGTTTCATAGTCTGCGTTTGTACAGTACTTTGTGGGGAATGTTGCAGATTCATTATAAATATGTGCAGATATAACAAACCCAGTGACTATTTTGTTATGTCTAAATTCATTGGAAGGGTGGTGGTGACACTGTTTGGTCATACGATTTTCTGTCCATATTTATGAGAAAGCCATGGCTTTTATACAATAGAGATGTTGAATTGATGTATGTTGGAGTATACTTGGACCCATGAAGGCTAATCTTGCTTAACTTTTGAGACTGGAATAAAAACTTCTGCAAAGAATGTAAATTCGCGCACATTTTTTTTATTCAAATTTTGGCTTGCAGTCTTTGAGGTCTTCTCTCTATCAGAAATTCAGTAAAAAGGCTGTGTGGTTTATAATTCATGTGAGCTATAAAAAAAACTAGAGTGTAATTTGCAGAAATTTTACTTAGTTCATATGTTGAACTTGGATGGCAAGCTAAGCTTTAAACAGAATGAGTGAGTTCCTGACACATTTTCAAATAAATCTTTTAACAACATGTCATTTTGGACATACAGTTTAGATATGCACTGCATAGATGCTGTAGTATTGTGCCTCCTATTTGACACATGGCACACCTCTGTACCCTGTACATGTCAGCAGGTCATTACTGTAAATTACTACTCCAAGGGCCTCCATATTTATTTTTCTAGAATAATATATTTGTTTCCATGGTGATAACTCCCACATTATGATGAGGTCACATGGAGGTCAACTTGGCATTACTGATTATTATGTTTTCACCAGAGAGAGTGCATGGCAACTCTCAGTTTCTATATTTCTCAGGGTAGAAACTGTCATGAATTTTGTGTTCTCCCTTGGAGGTGATTGATTCTGCCTTGTCCAAGTGCTTCAGATGTGGGATAAATTCAGTTTGTGCTTTAATTTGTTGTGGTAGTAGTGAGGAATGTTGAGAAAGAAGGGGAGTATAGATAGTATGAATGAAGTATGATTTTAGGTTGTAGATTTTGTAGGACTGGAATTTTTGAAGATGATTGTAATCTCAAGCAAGCAGGGTAGTCCCAACTCCATGACCTTTACCAAGTAATAACCACTTATCTTACTGCCTGTAAATATTATAACCTTTCATATACTGTAGGCCTACATGTTGATGAATTACAGTAATGCTGTTATCTAATATAGTAGGCTATGGTATGTTGCAGAATGAAAGACTTTTCCTCAGTTATTGCATTAAACACTTTTAAATGATTGTAGCAACTGTACATACATCAGACTGCACACCTTTACTGCACACCTTTACTGCACATTATTTCAAGTTATCCATACCTTGCTAAACAACATTTGTTCACTGGATCCAACCCAAGTAAATAAAATAAAAATCAAGGTTCAACAAGAAATTCATTCTGAGTATTGTACAGTAAATATTGTAACATGTAAGTTCACATTTAAAGATAAGATGATCAAATTTACTTGTAAAAATGAAATGTGTGGGTGGATCTTGGCACAGAAGTGGTAAAGTCATAGATAAATAAGATTGTCAAATATCAGTGTAGGGTGTTGTGTATTAATTAACAAACACAGGCCTACTTTTAACTAGGGGTTAATCGGATCGGATATCGGATCGATTCGGGCCGATGTTTAGGTCTATCGGTAAAACATCGGATCGGCAAAATATAGCAAATTGCACTTTCCGATGTTTGCCGATGTTCTGTGAGTTGAAAATAATTCTAAGAAGAACAACAAGGGCTTAGACGCGGCCACATCATTAATAAAAAACATTGTGATTGGCTCAATGTTTAACTATCCAATCACAACTCGCGACACGTTCAATGCAAGTTTTGTGTGTAAAAAATCTCGCAAGCACGTAGTTCAGTCACTGGAATTTCCCCATTGAGTTTGTGTAATTGTGTCACACAGTACGTACAGTTTCTGAGTGAAAGTTAACATGCGATCCTTGTGGTAATTATCTATGCAAGAATTTATGGCAAAGATGGGCCCAGACTTGTACTACATACAATATACAGTACAGCCAGCGCACGTAACATATATGTGCAAAGCACAAGGCCAATGTCATTTTGAATGGCTGTAAGTGAACGTTAGCTTACTAAAGGTTGCTAATTTCACAGTAAAAATCCCGTACGTATGCATCCATGACAGATTAAACAGGACAGTGTCAGTGGTGTGTCGTATTTCAAACTGCATCGGAATTATGGATTATTGGAATTATACGCAATGATTGAATGACCTTTGCAAGTTTGCATCTTTTTTTCAGAGAGTTGTCTGTGAGTTGCAATTACATTTTGTACGATGTAATTGTAAACGCTTGGCCTCTTAGCCTACCGTAGCAAACGTGTTAAGTAAATATACTATATAATGCAAAATGGTTTGGGAGAATATAATATATGGGTCTGGGAGGGAAACACAAGTAAGCCGTGCTTATTTTATTTGGGTGTAGTTCCTCCTTTCCCAGATCAATGATTGTGGTCATTAGGATCGGACGTCAGCTGATGTTCCAAATTCCATAAATCCGATGTGCATGCATAGGCATGCTCACGAGGTATTTATAAGGAATTTTGGATCCCGCTGTGAAATGATCGGTTGAGCCTTACTTTTAACACACTTGCACGTACAATGGGAATGTTTCTACTAGCCCATTTGAGGTAGTGTTGATGGTTGTAATAGTAATGGCCAGCATTTTTAATTATGAAGTCTTGTTAATTGCACTCAAAACCTAAAGTTGTCATTGCTGTACAAGCATAATGAATAATCAGCTGTTTAAAGATAGCGGTAGCTTACTTAGCATTAATTATCAAAAATATCACTACCCTGTTTTCAGCAAAAATCAGACAAGTAAAGGTGGGCCTTTAAGTTTTTTTCACAATTCTCCCACTATTCTCCAAATGCTGTAATTTTAAATTCTCGATCTTGTATAGACCTGCTAAATTGTGGTACAGCCTAGGTTAGGACAATGAATGTTTTACAGCAAACTCTAACATGTAGACCCTACTTGCTAATAATCACACAGCTGCAAGGTGTTTCATTTGTCAGTTGTTTTCTCATTTGCTTCTAGTTGTAATAGCCTGTTGCCCTGTTCCATTCATTTAAATGTTTTCAAGTAATTTAAAGGCCTTCAGAGAAAAGAAACATTGAAGAATATAGTTGTTCACAAATTTTGTGTTTGATGTTATCGCATGACACTTTATGACCTGAAAGAAGAAATAGATACAGTGCACCATGGTGAAAGATTTATGTAAACTGTACAGTACAATACCATAATGACAGTGATATTGTCATAGATTGATCAGTGCAATCATCCTTCTTATTTCCTACACAAGAAAGGGTGAGCTGTCAGCACTGCATATATGAGACAAGGCCCCAAACTTATTTTGAAACAATAGTTAAATGTCACAAATTTCTTCTTATTTCTCTTACAAGTATCTTTCATAATATTTTAGGACATATATATTGCATATTCAAGGTAAACCAAGCAGTTGCTCCTTGTAAATTTTACAATTGAGTGAGAAAAATACTGTCACATGATTCTCAAGAGACATTCAGGAAATAGGATAGTCTACTATACAATTCTTTATTGGGGTGACTGCATTCTCCAGGCTTAAACAATAAATGGGAGCATTCCTTGTTGGCTTGTTTGGTCCTAATATAATCCCTTCTCAGTTCTCACTCTTCAGGTGATTCTTATCCACTGCTTTGGGGAGTGGGAATACACACAAAGGGTTGACTGTGTGTAAATATAGGGGAATGTCAAATACAATCACTTGAGTACACACACACTGAAGAAAGCTCAACAGGATTGTATCAAATACTGTAATGTATAGACATAGTACTGTCCAATACACAGGTACTATAAAGGGCATTGAATTTGAGAATAGGATTAACTAGCAGTATAGGAAACATTTAAAGTGGTATGGGGCTTGGGGGCTTGTTTATTTAGGTATTCATTCTTTATAATTGTGAGCTACAAACTGATGTCAAAACAAGGCCAGAATCCATTTAGAAATGGTCCACTAAAACCCTAGCTGTTATATTTTAAGTTGTAGCACACATGCTTGTCAGCTATAACAAGGTGTGTGTATGAAATAGGGAAACTTTTATTACTGTCAGCTATTCAAGCTGCTGTTCAGTACATGTGTTAAATTATGTATCCTGTGTATAGTATTGGATGAAACTATGTGAGTGAACTGTGATAACACTGATAATTTTGTTGTGTATTCCTCGTTTTACTCCCACAACTAGCTACACCACTCCTCAAAAACAAAGATACTGTACTATCTTGACTCCTAGCTTCGTTCAAAAGGGATATATGTAACTTTGCATACAAAATGTACACTGACTCACCTAGTCTCCTGTGTTTTGAAGCCTGCTTGGCACTTGACTTTTAGTTTTCTATTACACAGTTATTGCATGGAAACCAGTACAGTGCTTTCAATAATTTAGTACAAGACCTATCATTTGGACCTAAGATTCTCAAAACCTAGACAGACAAGGGACAGGGTGTTCCACTCCTTATACGTACATGTATACATACTGACTTTTATAAAGCGCAAATTCCATATGATCAATGTGCTTACCAAAACAAGAAAAATGATGCCAACAAAATAAATAGGTAAGGCTTAAGTTGTTTTTTTGAACAGTGTAACAGATTTCGAATGTCGTATGTGAGAGGGAAGAGAATTCCATAACACAGGGCCAGCAGTAGAAAAGGCGCCATGACCTACTCACTTTTTGGAAGGAGGTATCAGGAGTAGGGCCCCATCCATTGCAGACCTGGTAACAGGACCATATAAAAGTGAGGTTTTCCTGTGAAGCATACTAGTGAGATAAGTCGGAGCAAAATTATTCAAACATTTGTAAACATATAAACAAAATTTAAATTGGATTCTTTCACGAATAGGTAGCCAGTGAAGGGCACGCAGAAGAGGTTTTGGACTATCTAATCTAGCTGACGAGAAAATAAATTTAGCACAACGATTTTGCAAGGATTGAATGCAGTTAAGGTCATTTGATGACGCACCATACAAAAGGGCATTGCGGTAGTCAAAGCGTGAAAGGAGAAAAGCACACAACAGAATGACAAGTCTCATTATCAAGATAGTAGCCAATGCGAAATAGATTTGTAAGATGATAATTACAAGATGAGACTAGGCTGTTAACCTGTTTTGTCATTTTAAAGTTTCACTCCTTGAAACATAATGCTACATTAGGGCACTGCTACTTAGTGCTGATTGCAATATCGGCAAAAAATATCGATATGTAACTTTGCTCGCGATATCGTCTATGAAATGGCACAAACGATATCATTAAAATTCATGGACATAACTGCCTCACAAACTTGAGCACAAACATCATGACAGGTGTACTAATTTGAAGAAGCTATCACTTCTTTCACATATGAAAAGACACAAAGAGAAGGAAATTTGCAACATGGATTTTTAAAAAAATCTGTAAGTTCCACCTGGGAATCGGTTGCCCATGGAAGCATGGACTACCAGTGAACAGAGTAGACTAGATAGTAGAGTCCGTACAGTTTGTACAAAATGATCACTGTACAGCAGTACAATATTACATACACATTAGTGTTAGGCATTAGCCTACTTGTACATATTGCAAAGTGTATACCACAGCAGGGTTTGCATTTTACGCCGAAACAGGCGTTTTTTACGCCGACGGAAATTTTACTTACGACCAAAAATACAATTCAGTTGTAAATATAAATTTTGACTTGCTCATCTTTACGACAGAAAATTCGACTCACAAACACTCACCTACTGAAAATTCTTGGGTTTCTAAAAAAAAAAAAGAACACCTCCAAAATAATGGTCTATCCCAATGTCTTTGCAACTTTTGACAAGTGACAAGGAACGTTTCGGACGATTCCGCGGCACTGTCATACAGTCATTGCATACATGCTGTATGTACACTGTATGGAAATACACTTGTCATATTGCTAGCGTTAGGTAAATCTACACCTGTTGCTGGATCATACACGGAATATATTTGATACTTTCGGCCAAATTTCTCTTTGAGGGAAGTGAAAATATTTTTTATTATCCAAGGATCGTTTCTCATCATAAAAGCATTTCAGTATTAACTTATTTCATTCACACTTGAATTTATCGATAAGTTGTGCTAACGTTGTTGTAGCTGGCTACAGTATATAGGCTAGGCTAGGCCTAACGTTGCCGTTTATGGCTTATCGCGGTAGGCATTGTATATTTAGTAATTTACGTCAGCAATTTTAAAAATTACGACGCCAAATTTTGAATGGTCGTAAAAAAGAAAATACTATCATGAAAACTTACGACGACTTTTTCAGAGAAACGCAAACCCTGTACCACAGGGTTTTCGTGTATGGTTATCAGGGATTCCGCCAGAAATGCCAAAAAGGGGGGGGGGGATTAATTGCTCCTAAACCCCTAGTCCAAATTGATGCTGTCCCTGGCTAAAGTTACAAGTGGGTTCAGGGGGACAAAAGCTTGCTTCAAGACCCCTATAAGGTGCATTTTGAAGGGTTTTAAAGGCCATTTACTTATGAAAGTCCAAACATTGCTTCAAAGGTGCCCTCTTCTTAAGTAAGAAACCAAGATATGGACAATTTTTTTAATTTTTATGAAATGAAAAGGGGGGGGGATTCTACCCACCTTCTTCTGGAAAGGGGGGACAAATCCCCCCCTTTCCCCCCTTTGGCGGAAACCCTGGTTATATGTATATACTTTCACGATATTGCGATATCGTTTGGCTGTTGAGAGAATTTGCTTCCCGATATCGATTACAAAAATTTCATATCGCAACAACACTACTGCTACTGCATAGTACTGTACTGTCTTTACATTAGGAATGGGACAAAATCTAAATTATTCATTAACTTTGGGAAGTTAAGTTATCCACAAATGCACAATTTTAATGCACAATTTTTGTGCATAATTCATTAAATTCATGTGCAAAACACCATCTCATTTTCTTCTCCACAACATTTTTTCTCCACATACTAAGATTTGTTTGGAAGGAGTTTCCTTGCCTCTTAACTTTGTCCAGCCATGTTTATTGTGTCAGAGGGAAAGGTGACTACATGTGAGGTATAGTGTTGTCAGTGTTATGGCCTCACCCACAACTTTAAATGTTGGTAAAATATGAAGTTGTACTGTACAGTGTACTAGTAAGTCAGATCGATTTTCCAGTACCACATTCTGAATGGGTGGCCTGGGTTGGTCTGCAAGGGGAGGTGGGCTTGTCTACAATAAAGGGGTATAAAAGTGTTACAAAGGTGGTGAAATTTGAAGTCCTCTAAGAATAAATTTTTGTTGTGTTATTTTGTTTGATTGGTAGTCTCAATTTTTTCCTGAGAGCAGGAAGATAGTTCTTTTCACCTACACGTATCACCACTTTTTAAGTGGTAAGTGTTACTGGTTACGTATGTAACGGGGACAGACATGGAAACTCTTTGCTCCAGAAATCTTTAAGGAGGACAATATGTATAAATAAACCCTGTATTTAATAGAATGATAAAGAACAAACACTTTTTCACTGAAATTGCATTACCATTAGTTAAACATGGACTAGTATGGAGATCAATGGTTACATTGGTAACGAGGACGGACATGTCCGTCCTCGTTACCAACGTAACCAAACTATGTTCGAGAAAATTAAGCACTTTAAACACTTGAATGCATTGTGACACAAGTTTTGCTCTTTCCTGAAGTGTAAACTGATGACATGTGAAACATTCATCACAAACCAATGTCCCCATGTACTGTACCTACGTTATACTATAGACAAGGACATGGTTACCTTGGTAACATCTGGACGGACATCGCCTTGAAGGCTATCATACCCTTGTTGTAAGCAAAAAGATGGAGGGAAGCACACAAACCAGTGACAAATATGGCCATCTGCAAACAGATGCAGTTTTATCAAATTCTCTGGTAATTTGTGTCCTACAGGCCTGTTAATATGATAGTTACCAACGTAACCATTAGGGGACAGACATGTTACCAACGTAACCATCATGTGCTCCGCAATTGACTATGATGCATTTACTGCTGGATTATTTTATTTGTGGTACTGCACAGGATCAAGGTTAAGTGTTACATCATAACCTTAGCTCTGGAAATCTTTCCTTTCAGTTAAAATATCAACTATTAAGATTTAATATCCAGATGGACAGACAAATCTCAAAATTTTAATCCAAATTGCTGATTAAATTTTGCGGTGTTTGTGCACCTAAAAATATTCATTTATCATTTACCATTTATTTTGAACATTACATTTATGAATGAAGACAAAGAACCTGCATCAGTCACATCTGCAAAGGTCCCACTCACATCATAAATGTATTCCACATCCTATGTAACACTTATATGTGGTAAAAAAGGCCAAAATAGCCCCAAATTCTGCCCAAAACATCCTTTATATAAGTTGGACATTGATAAAATTGTCTTTATTTATCTCTCTATAGTCCTCCAAGTATGGTGAACTGTAAAATCACCAAACCATTGTGACATCTTTCAAAATATCATCAAAGCAAAAAACACACACTGCATATTTTCCTTTACTGTAGACAAGCCCAGGTAGTGTTAGAAGAAAGTTGGAATTTATGAGGTGTGGTACATGGCAAATGGTGCAACATTTGAGGATAAATTTGCTTAATTTCAGTTCTTACTGTATAAGTGGAATCAAAATACTGATTACAGGCGCAGATCCAAGGGGGGGGTGCTTTCCCGGCTCCAGCCCCCCCTTTTTCGCCACATCAACAGCCCTCGAAAATAGCCTTGGCATTCGGCAATGCCGAGGTAAAATGCCGAGACAAATTGACTTGACTTCGGCAAAAATTTTGCTGAGGCGATAGATTGCAGGACACGGGTACGGGGACTTACCGGTTACGAAAGCTGCACACTAGGCCTACATAGCTCGAAATGAAGCTTCGAGTAGCGACTTGAAAAGAAATCATTTTCTGATAAAATTTCCACCACCATCGTAACTTGAGCAAATATATTCAGTATTATTGCTTTGTATACAAAATGTAGTTGCAATTTTTCAAGGTTTAACCGAAAATCTTGATTTAAAAAGTTCGTTACGATCGGTATTTACTGTACGTACGAAACTCACTGTCTCCGTGCTGTGATTGTGAATGAAGAAAGTGGTCACTCAGTGTTCGAAATAACGCATGCACACGTGCACCAGTGCATGCAACTTTTTGGCGGTGCATGTAACTTTGAATTGCTTACCTGCACGCGTGCATGTAGGTCTAGGGCACAAAGATTGGCTTTTTCTTGCCTAAAATTGTCCTTCATTCGTGTGAGATTGATTTTTCCAACAACCTAAAAACTGGTTGGAGATTAATAAAAAGATTAAATAGACAGAAATCTACTTTTTAATTCGTGTTATGTGACTGCAGGAGCTTGCGTACGGCAGTATTTATGTTTGGATCGCTTGCAGACAGTGTGTCATTCATGTGCCCTTCATTTGTGTAAATTGAGAAACGTGTGTAGCATAGGCCATAAAGAACATACACAACATACGTTAGGATACTTAGCGCAACTGTGCAATGTCCGTTTTCATTTACTAGACAACAGTTCGGTGATTTCGACTGACGTATGTAAAATCGCCAGTTTGCAAAACGTTCCTACATGCACTGTACTAAACAGTGTGCGTTATAGGCCTACTATGTCGTATCGTAAACGCACACATGTACGGGATAAGCTCCGTTAGAGCAAGTAAGATGAGTAGGCTTAGGTTCATAATTTTTTCTGTCATAGACACAAAGGAACATTCTGTGTGTATTACAGGTATTTTTCAAAAGAGATAAAAGAAAGTAAATAATGGGAGATTCAGCACATCACTGCAGTATTTTTGCGCAAGGCTGTGGACTTGTGGTAATGATCGGCGGGAAAAATCTCACGGCCTAGAATGAGTTACGTAGCCTATACTGGTTGCATAAAATGAATAGCCCATAGTCCATAGTCCAGTAGGCCTGCCTTTGAGATTGTATTGGCCTACATTACCGCACCATGCTTCACAGAACTGGAGCCATAATAAAATTAGTAAGTCTGACTTATTCACTACGGATTTTAACGATTGTTTATTTGTAACTTTGCCATTGTTAATATGAAGTTATGAACAACAAAGTACAACATCAGGCTATGCCAAAACTGTGTCTACGTAAACTGTAAATTAATTTCAGCCAATCGTTACACAGAATGATTCTGCAATTCTGAGGAATCAGCATACTGGAATAGAAGTGTGATTAAACGATGTTTATTGCAGAAATATCTATGTGATTAAATGATTAACTCATTATTAATAAATCGCAAATCGACATCCCTAACACATTGTCGTGAGTTGGTGATAGAACAAATGCAATTCATTATCATATTTTAATGGTGCATGTAAGAATTTATTTGTGCAGGTAAAATTTTGTAGCTACATGCACAGGTGCATGTAACTTTTTTTTTTCTAATTCGAACACTGTGGTCACTGTACACACTTGAATGTGACACGGCAGAGTGCGACCTTTAGATTTCAGAACCAGCCGTTTTATCTCTTTTAATGCGTAATAAAATGGGAAAAATTCCCAAAGCGGCTGTATTGGTTTTATAAATGGAATACCGGACCTTAAACAAACAAATTATGTTAACCTACATTACTGTAGAAGAAGTTTGAAACAAGTAGATAGGCCAAACTTTTGTTAACTTGCCATGCACATGGCTGTATGACTTTTACTGCGGAGGTAAAGTGTATTTTTGCCGAAGTAAATTGTTTTTACTTCAGCAATTTTTTTGCCGTAGCCAATATCTTATTTGGAAGGGCTGCATCAACAATAACAAATACGCAAAAATTAGCATAATATTAATCTAGTAGAATATTCAAGGGGGCATTCAGCCCCCCCCCCTTTCGAAATGTCTGGATCCGCGCCTGGATTACTTAAATTGTGCCGCAGTGAACAATATATCATAATTTATCCTTGGTAAACTGAATGAACGGATTACTTACGTCAACTGGTGCAGAAATTTTCATCAGATTTTTTGTGCAACATCCTGTCTTCTTTATGGGACAATGTTGCAAATGTTTGCTGGCAAAATCACTGACTTAATTTATAACCTGTATGACCTACAGTAATCACATTCCAGTTACAGTAACAGTAAGATACATCCTTTTATTAGCTCATGTTTCTTAGTTTGAACATTGTTGAACAGCAGTGTCTGTTCAGTGCTTTTCATGGTAGTTTGGTGAGTTTGCTGCACTAGCTGTTAATTGATCTTCAAAGTACTAACAAACTGCACGTGTGGGGTGCGCAAGGAATGGAACAAACTAGTTGTATTGCAACTTGCAGTTTTGCAAAATTTATTGTTGAATCAGTGGGTAACATGGATTTAGAAGTAATTTAATCCAAACCAAGTACAATACTTGATAAACCTACACATTAACAAGTTATTGCAGACATCCATCTTCACATCATATCCCAATGGTTAACTGCTGTCAGAGGTGCCAGTTTGGGTCTCTGTTCCAAAAAATTGATTAGAGGAGACAAAGAAACACAGTAAGTACTGTACTTAGTCTGTGTATAGACCCTTTTCCAAATAGCAATTACAAAGGATTGTGGGATCGAGTTTTGGTGTGTGTCGTTTTTGTCAATGGCATTTTACTATTGACAAAAAAAAAAATGCGTACTTAAAGTCTGTCCCATAATCCTTTGTAGTTGCTATTTGGAAAAGGGTCTATCGTAAGGTGCGATTGCAGCTCTGTTGCAGTATGATTTTATACAATAGAATTTCTTGTAAAAAGTCCATGTCTGGTAATTTGGTAATGTATTGCAATATTTAATCAAAGAAAATTGGTGTTTGCTGTTTGCAAAGTCCTGAATATCAGGCCTTGAATTTTGAGGCATTTGAATGCGATTGCACACCATCACTCACCTCAAATCACCGTGAGAAGTGTGATTTTTGCACACTTTGATAAATGTGCTGTTTGTAGAATTGAAAATGACAAGAGGGGGACAAGAGGGTACCCCTATTATTACAGTATACTGTAGGGTTAATTCTGACCTCAATCTCCATGCCAATGTCAGGAAAGTGTTTAGAATATAAAACCAGAAGGCTTTACAAAGTGTTGCAGTTGTTACATTAAAGGAGCAAAGCCCCTTCAGACTGATTTGAAACAGCTCTAGACATACCATGTACATAGTTGTCAGCTTCTAATAAGCTATGTCATGCTCCTTTGTAAAAGAATTTAATGTCTGCAAGCCTTACTCTAATTTGGGTCCTCTTTACAATCATGATTCATGTGACACTATTTACCAATATGGAATGGGCTATACCATAATGCTGAGACCCAATTAGCCCCCTGCAATGATCCTAATGCAGACATTTGTTAGTCACAGAATAATAACTTTCCCCAGTGAAAGTGATTGTGAACACTTTTCAAGAAATTATTCCCCGTACCAGAAAGCATGTCCATTAGCCATGTAGCATGTATGAACATCAATTTTGAATGATTGAATCAGATAATCTAGACATCCTAAATCTATCTTTAGGACCTAACAAAAATCCAGACATCTAATGTAAATAGAAACCAACAAAAATATGATCACATTGGTATGTGCTGTGACATTTAGCAGTATTATCATAGATCTACCATGATGTCATATCTTTGTACAGAAGGTGCTGTACATATAAATACAGTTACCGTGAATGCTTCAGTGTGTTGGAGGAGCAAGGCTGAAAGTGTTTTGTGAAGTTGTTTTGGAGTTTGGGGTGACTTCATGCCAGGCATCCATGGTTAACTACCTTTGTGTCTCATTTTACAGCCTTCATTATGATTGTTCTTGTTTGCAAGAAATCCCTCTGGAAGACTGGAAAGTTCAATTAAGTTTTAACACTATCAACTTTTCTGTGAAGTGTGAATTCACATTGTTGTTGCTGAATTTATTGCTTGACTGTGTACAAATTACTCACTGAACCTTGTGAAGACATGCTTGCCAGGAAAAGGCCATAGGGAATTGTTCAGCTAAGGAAAACTTTCCCTGTCCGTGATTGGTGGAAGTGTAATATTTCATGCAGACTAATTTCATTTGGAATTGGATGTCTCAATTTTTGGTTCAAAAGTTGAGTTGTGGTTGAGAGCAGTTCATCAAATTGTTCTCTTTCTTATAAATAATCAGGTACAGTAACTACTATGTTGTACTTGATGTGTAGACTCATGTGTCTATGGTGCCTGTAATATGATGCCTGCCGGCACATGAATCAACAAATTTGTTGGGTTAGCCAAGTGAAGAGTGTAATATCCCAATGTTTTCCTTGGTTGTATGATATCATTGGTCAAACTTACAGAAATTTGTCAGACTGCAGTCATAGCCTGGCCTATAATATAGGCCTATAGGATATTTTCAAATACTGCAGTGCATAAGCCTGAAGGCAGATTTCATTACCTGTGAATTTCCAAGTTGTGTTACAGAAAGCATCATAAGAGCAGACAATGGTTGCATACATATAGTATGAAAAGTGGACTCGTGTTTTTTACTGGAAAAAGAATGCCTTCATAACACAGGGAATGCTTCATTTGAATCACACACTACAACAGCACAGCTACCTGTAAATTGTAAAATATCATGTGTTTATTACTTTGCCTGGTAAAAGATCTGATATAAAGGTGTACAGTACTACTGTAGGCTTGGGGAACTCCAGTATTTTTTGGAGTCAGGTACCTGTTGTGCGAATAGTCATGACTCTGAACAGGGAGGTGTTAAGAAGGAGATGCAACGTTCTTTAGACTCTTTGAAGCGATGTTCATTTCCGACGGTAATCTTGCTTTTCTTCTCAAAGTTCCTATTTCAATACCTAGAACACCTAGGATCAACTATAGGATCAGTGAGACATTGTCAAAATGACCTTGAGAACACACACTCCTTACGTTGAACTCGTAACTTTGCGTTGCCAGCCGTCATGCAAAATGTAAAATTTTAACCTTTCGTCGTTATTCGTCACACTAAATATCATTTCATTTAACGTCAGCTAAGAGTTTAAACGACTTACTTTTCGAATATGTTTCTTAATGATGGGAAAATTTGCTAAAAACTAAGAGAAATGTATAGACTTGAACAAGTTGAAGTATTAAAATCGTGGGGGCACTATTGAAGTACATTATTTGAACGTTTGTTTCCAGTCGTCTACTGTAACTGAAAATCCTGATTAAAGTTTGTTCATTGGTGGAAACAAACTTTACTTCAAAGCATGTATAGACAATGGCCTTTGTCTCGAGATTATGTGGAAAAAGGGGGAGATCATCATTAAAAGGGTTTAGTCAACAGAGACTTAACAATAGGAACAAAG
This sequence comes from Holothuria leucospilota, assembly GCA_029531755.1. Taxonomy (NCBI): domain Eukaryota; kingdom Metazoa; phylum Echinodermata; class Holothuroidea; order Aspidochirotida; family Holothuriidae; genus Holothuria; species Holothuria leucospilota. The sequence goes on along the minus strand of CM055983.1, from coordinate 38,954,115 downwards.
AGACCTGTCAATCAAATGGCAGTGCCTGAAAAGAATTCAGTCATTTTCAAGTACATATTGTCTGACAGATTTGGTCTTTGTATCTCCTTCCTAACAACTCACTGCTCTGAATGGAGGTAGGACTCTTATAATGACTTCATAACAGAAGTAGGATAATATTCTACAACAGCTTTAAGCCATTGATTACCAGCTTATCAGTTGGCTTAGGTGTATAAACAGCCAAAACTGTTCAATAACTGCCAATGTCAGAGATTTGTAGGGATGAGCAACCAAAGAGAAATCTTGTGGTCAAGAAAAGAAAACCACTAAAAGCTATTTGTATCACAGTACTTCAGTGAAAACCTGCACAAAAGTATACAACATTTGACTCCAAAATGTGGTTTCTTTGCATATTTTTGTACAGTTTATATTTGATATTCCCCAGAGTCACAAATTGAAGTGGAGTCACACTGCCAGACTCCTGGCCAGGAACATCAAGTAAGCCCAGTACTGTAAGTTTGCTGTTTGCTGTTTGTCCCAAGTGACAGTCTGCAGTGTGGTAAAATTTTTCCAAATCATTATGGTCAACTCTTTGATAAAGTGCAGTTGTCTTGTTTGGAGTAATTGGCCTGAAACTTTTGCTTCACATTGCTCAACCATCATTTTGCAAACTGGTACTCTCTTTAAATTTTACCCCTGAGGCCAATTAAAATTTTGCACTTGGTTCTAAAAGGGACTTGAAAGGTATTGAGTTTCCAAAATATGTGGAGGAAGGTCACTGTTTATTTCGACCAGAAGACTAGTTGAAGTAATGCTACTGAAACAGCAGTTTTGGCGTGGTGTTCGAAGAATGTGTCTCAGAAATTTAGCCACTAAATTTAGGTGTTGGTCAGTGGTTATATGAAGTCTCTGGAGCTTATTTTCCAATATTCCGCGATAAAACCTATCTTCAAGGGAATTTGTACCCAGAAATTTGCACCTTAGCTCACAAGGTTGTCCATACTCATAACTTGTATACGAATATACGATATGACAAAAAGACGGTGCTTGTAGGGGGCAATTTGTTGTTGAAAATTGACTGTTCTACGTTGGGAGGATTTACTCCTGAGTGGAACGAAAATAAAAAAAAAAATTATGTGATCTCAGTTGCTTTTAAATCTTGTCAGTGATCTTCTATGTAAATTTCATCCCATTTCGTCATGTGGAAGAAAATCCAAAATAAAATTACCTTCTTTTTGTTCTGCAATCAATTCTGCCTAGTGCAAACATTTGTTTGGTGTTTTGACTGAGTGCAAGCCAAGACAATTTCAGGATAATACCAACTGAACTCATTTGGCATTCAGTTTTGTTGTGTATTTTGCTCACAAATTTGCCAATTGAAGAACTTCGTGACCAATGTATCCTTGATATTTTCACTTGTTTGCAAATCTATAAAGCAAAGCAGAACCAGTGCTGGCCAAACCTACACAGATCTGTGCATTGTTCGCTAGTGTTTGCACGTACAGTAATCTGAACCATGAAAATAGTGAGCTGCGGACTGGAGCAGACTCAGTTTGCTCATCTCCTGTTTGAGGCTTTCCAAACATATGAGTGAACAAGGAATAATTCATACTGCCTGCTACTTGTGCAATGACAATACTGTACTTGATAATTGAGTGGAGTATTTTGTTGTCCCGGTTGCTTAAAACGATTCAGTTTCCTTTCAAATATTGTCTTTTTTTTAAATTTTTACGAAATTTGCGTGTAATTTTTAGTTCAGGGTGTACTTTTGAAATTTTGTTGACAATTTTTGGGGTTGTGAACTCCAGTTTGGGAATCACTGAGCAGTGTAAATTACTGTACATGTAGCCAGTGGAAAAAAATTGTGTCCCTAGCCTACATGATGTATTGGCATAGGCCTAAAGGCTGACTTTTGTTGAAAATAAAACTTTTTTATACAATGTGTACATATTATATATTCATACATTCAAACAAACAACATTTTCAGTACATGGTTATTCAGTTGCCATTGAATGGAAATGATTTATGAATACATTGTGACATTTTACAATGTGTTATCAATATAGCATTTTAGTACAGTACAAATATAAACAGGTAGTGACATTCAGTACCGTACATGGTGCAGTGTAAAGTGTAGTATATTGTGGTGCAGCAAAGGCTGCAGTATTCACATCAATTTTAAAACTGAAACTGGGTGAGGCCTCTGTGACAAATATTTACATCACTACATGTACCTCTTACAGAAATCTTGTATAGTAAAGTACAGTAGTAGTGATTCATACTGTATAGTTAACCTTTGAGCTCCAATATATAATGTATTGTTTGCACAAATTCTGAGTTTCAAAGCAGTAGGTCTTCCAATACAGAGATATTAAATCAGTGAGTACAAGGGAACTGTTATTTACTATAGTACAGCACTTAACTGTATGTCTGTTAAGTACTGTCAGTTAACCATAGTGCTGAGTGTTTGAGTCATCTCAGTACTTGGTATCTCAGTGTCTCAAAAAGTTACTTGTTAGGAAGTTGGAAGTTGACAGTAAAGCCCTATCACACTGCACATGATACAGTAAGAAGTAATACAATACAGCATGATACAGCATGATAAAAATGTGGCCAGGCCTTTCACTCTGCAGGCAACATGTTTTTCATCCCTCAGCTTTATTCTAATGATTAGTCATGTGATATAAAAAGATTGCCGTCCTATCTCAGGAATTGTCACATATACAGTAACATAGTTGGTGACAAAGGGGAGAAAGTTTAACTTCTTTAATTTTATTGTATCACATTGTGTTGTCATGCTGCTAGAATTGAATAGGACATTTTAGCCAATATTACCCGAGAAAAAGGCTTTTTCCCGGGTGAAGCTTATCTCTATAATTGCAACAGTTAATCCCTTTTACAAACAAACTTGCTCTATTGACCAAACAGTCTTTAAAGGGGTTCAAACCCCTTTAATGTTATTGATCTCAAGATACCGGAACAGGAAGTTCTCTGATAGATTATGGATTAAAAGTGGTCAACTAGAGATGGCTAAAACTTGCTATTCGTTTCTAGCATCATGATCAGGCCTAGTGTGAAAGGGTCTTAGTATGGTATTGCAAAAACATTGTTTTCAACATTTTATGGTATGCCATTGTGTCATTCCTAGTGTGACAGTATTTTAAGGTATGGTGACATGAGAATGATGTTGGAAATTCCATATTTGTATGGGAATTTGTGATGTCAAAAGAGGACTTGTGAAGTAGGTCTAATAATCCTCCGCTTCTTCAACTTTCATTTCAAGGACAGTTGTAGTAAAACTAATATTGCTATGTCCTGAAGGATTTATTGTGGTCCAGAAGTCTTCTTGAAAAATATAAAAATCTCTCAGCAAATTGGGAAGTAATCTGATGTGTAATTAAGACAAGTCCTTTTATTAATTCTCAATAAGTGGACATTCTTGACATTGTGCAACCACTTACAGATGGTTTCAGGGGTTTCATCAGAATTAGTGGCTCTGACTTTTTCAGGACTGAGGAAGTCAGAACTACTTAACTGACTTTACTCCATGGCCTTCAGTGGTGTACTTGTTAAATCCTCCCCCCTATTATATGGATTCCTGAACATTGTGAAAGCCTCTCTGATGTTGAACAATTTTTCAAAGTACTACCAAGGTAGTGCTTAATGCTTATATGGTACAGTAGGTAGCACATGTATACCATATTTATAGGTCAACTTCACCCCAATATCAGTTAAGTCCTGACTTTTGTATCATTCTTATTAAATTCTAGGTTAATTAATTTTTCTTCTGTTAGTTTTCACCCTCACTCCTGGGTATAAACCTTTTAACATTATGTTTTAGTATTTCTTACTAGAATTTGCACTGCCATTTGTTAATTGACACATTACACTTAACTGACAAGTGCTAACTGTGTGTACATGGATGTTACATGTCTTGAAAAGATTCTGCTCTCAGTGTTTCTCACATTAGTGCAAACTATGGGATAAAGAATGCTACATTTTGACAGCTGGTAGGTACTAAAACTGTACAGTGAGGCTTTACAGATCAGATTTGCTGAAATAGTGTTTCTTCTCAAACCTTTTTTAATCTTTTATGTTTCAGCTCCAATCATGCAGGCCTCTGAAATCAAAGAACTTTTGCAACAGAGGGTGGCCTTTCTATCCGGTGAGTATATCTGACACATACATGCACGCTGGTTATCTACTGTGACTCAACTACCAGTCACCAAACGGCTTAATCTAGTATGATTTTGAACAAACTCACAGGCCTTGCAGTTAGTATAGTGCTTTGTAAAGCCATTTGTGTTATGAGGAATTTGATTCAAACTGTACTGCTACCTACACACATACTTTACAATGGAATACTTCAAAAGGGAAGATTTGTTATTGTGCTGTAAAGGTCAGTGACTGGCATTGTGTAATATCAGTGAAGGAAAGCAAATACTGTATCTTCACAGCAGTAGTACCCATTCATAGAGATTATGGAACAGGTGTGTGTAGCATCAAAAATCTACTCTAAAGCTTATTTTTGCAAGTGTCCCTGTGGGGATGTGGAATACATACATAGCTGTTTAGTAGTTGCTGTACTGTAATTTTTAGAGCATGAGTATTCAAATGATGGCCCAAAGGCTAATTGTGGCCATCAATAGGTTTCATCCAGCTTAAAAGAAGAAATTGGTGTCGGAATCACAACAATCCTCGAAATACATTCTGATCATGAAGCAAAGGACATTAACAGCAGTGTTCGCTTAAGGTGCGGGATTGCGTGAATCCTGCTTTTGTCTTTCAAATCCCGCACAAAAATAAATCTTATGGGGGAAAATCCTGCACACTTTTCTGCAGAGCTGAGATCGTAACTACGATTACAATAATACACACATTAAATTGCAATAGTATCTTTACCAAGTGATAACCCCTCTTTGATTTTGAAAATCCTTCCCAAAAAAATTTCTAGAGAGGGAATTCCCTCCTGGGTTCAATTCCTTAGCCCAAACACTGATTAACAGAGCCAGTGTGAGACAAGTCTTGCTTGGGTTCATTATAGTCCCATCAAGGGGAAGGGGGAGGTGGTGGGGTAGGGATAAAGTCCCGCCCATGTCCCTTCAGCACCACATCCTGCCAGCTTTAAGTCAAAATCATCACAGAGGAGCAACTGTTAGCAGTGTCAGAAATTGAAAGCTTGAAACAGTGTGATTGTAGCCACAGGAGCTTGGGGTCATTGAATTGGCCTGTAGGGTGTAGGGCACACATGCCACATAGCGGCTGTGCATATCATTTTTGAGCCTCTGAGTTTTTGGTTTCGATGGTAAGAGAAACCTATGCATTCATGATGGCGTGTGTGTGTATGTATGTGTGTATGTGTGTGTGTGTGTGTATGTATGTATGTGTGTTTGTGACACTTTGCTCGTTAACACGATATCTCAAGAAGGGAAACTCTGACAGTTCTCAAACTTGGTACATAGATGCCCCATATTGAGAGGAAGAACCCTATTGTTTTTGGTGGGGGTCAAAGGTCACCTGGGGTCACCAGGGGTCAAACTCTGAAAACCTTGTTAACACAATATCTCACGGTAGGAAGCTTGGATGAATTTCATACTTTGTATGTAGATGCGTTATGGTAAGAGGAAGGAACCTATCATTTTTGATGGAGGTCAAAGGTCATCTGGGGTCAACAGGGGTCAAACCCTGAAAACCTTGTTAACACGATATCTCAAGATGGGAAACTCTGACAGTTCTCAAACTTGGTACATAGATGCCCCATATTGAGAGGAAGAACCCTATTGTTTTTGGTGGGGGTCAAAGGTCACCTGGGGTCACCGGGGGTCAAACTCTGAAAACCTTGTTAACACGTTATCTCGAGGTAGGAAGCTTGGATAAATTTCATACCTTGTATGTAGATGCGTTATGGTAAGAGGAAGGAACCTATCATTTTTGATGGAGGTCAAAGGTCATCTGGGGTCACCAGGGATCAAACGCTGAAAAGCTTGTTAACACGATATCTCGAGGTAGGAAGCTTGGATAAATTTCATACTTTGTATGTAGATGCCTTATAGTAAGAGGAAGAACCCTATCGTTTTTGGCGGAGGTCAAAGGTCATTTGGGGTTACCGGGGTTCAAACGCTGATAACCTTGTTAACACAATATCTCTAGTTAGGAAGCTTGGATAAATTTCATACATAGTATGTAGATGCCTTATATTAAGAGGAAGAATCCGATTATTTTTGGTGGAGGTCAAAGGTCATTTGGGGTCACTGGGGGTCAAACTCTTAAAATCTTGTTAACACAGGTTCCAGGTAGGAAGCTTGGATAGATTTCATACTTAGTATGTGGATGCATTATCGTAAGAAGATGTATCCTATTATTTTTGCTGGAGGTCAAAGGTCTTTTGGGGTCACTGGGGGTCAAACACTGAAAGCCTTGTTAACACGATATCTCAAGGCAGGATGCTTTGATAGATTTCATACTTAGTATGTAGATGAGTTACAGTGAGAAGATGAACCCTGTTGTTTTTGGTGGAGATGAAAGGTCATCTGGGGTCACCAGAGGTCAAAATGCAAATTTCCCAAGAATTCCCAAGATTAAATAGGAACACAAAACTGTATTTTTCCAAGATGTTAAGATAGCATTTGATCAGTGACTGAAAGGTATGGGACATCATGGCATTATTTGGAATAGAACATAAACCATCGAAACCTCAATGCATTTTTGCATTCTGGTTTTCTAAAGCATTACTGATAAATGTAAGCAGGAAGAATTGGGTCAATGCAATAGAGTGACTGGGGGTTGAAGTTTGCCCTGTCATCATACCATCATCCCCCCCCCCCCTCCCTTTGCAACTATTCCTACATTTAACACAATTTAAAGAAGAATAGTTAAATCGTTTAGGAACAGAATTCTCTATTTCTTTCGTGTCCTTCAAATCAGGGATTTATCATCACCCCCAGTGTTGAACGCCCTCCTCTGTTTCTACTGTACTGTTGCTCCTCAACACACAATTTGGATGTGCCCATAGTTCCCTGCAGACTAATCAGATGTATGGTATGCATGTATACCATCTCTTTCAATGCTATGAGTATCACACTGTCTGTTATCTTTTCAAGCTCCTTGATCTATAAACAGTAGATTATAAACTGTTAGTGCAGGTTGAGTGATTAGTACTGTGGTTTTATATCCTTTAATACACACATAGTTTCTGCAAGAAGAGTCTCATTAAACCTAATTAAATTCCTTATAGATTGGTGTGTAAAGGATTTATTAGGATAGAAGGAGCTTTGGTGGTAAACTGGTGATAATACTTATTCTGGTTGTGGTCTGTTTCTATAAGAAAAAAATGGGTAAATCATAGAACAATTTGTATAAAAGCATAGCAGTGACAAAATCGTGAAGAATTGAGTAAAATTAAAAATTATAGCACAACTAGAAATAAATTGGTGTCCAAATGGAAAAATATAATTCATTGAAATGAGCAAGTATAGATTGTCAGTTACACAGTTTTAGTACACACTCATCAAAGTTCATAGGATGCCATAGAATCAGTCATGTACAAGTTTCATCAATTGTCAACTTTAATGGGCTATAGAACTGTACTAAGGCATACTATTAGTGGCGCTATTCTCTGACACAAAGCTTATGGAAAAACTGGGTATGGTAAACCCCCATGTATTTGAACTACATCCAAAAACTTGTTTATCGGAACAGGCCCTGTAATTTTACCAGACTAATATTCAACACAATTAATGTAGTATCCACTAGATTTTCTGTGCTTAAAAGGCAAAGCTCAATGGAAATTTCAGCAGAAATAAACTAATTCTTCCCGGTCTTATACAGATGGTAAAGATGTCATGATGTCTAAAACAGGACTCATCTGGGTATAAGAAAACAGTTTGTAACTCTTGATCAAAGTTCAAAGAAAATGGTATGTGTTTGTTTGAAATACTTGCTACGAGAAACAAGTCAGTAAAAGTTCGATTTCTCACATATCATATACATTAGGATAACGTGAGATGTTGTTTCAGTATAAACTCTGAAAAGTAAGTGTCATAGTGGGCTCCATACCTAAAAATAATGGCAATGAACCTTACGAAAATATTGTAAATAGCTGTTTGATAGTCTGCTACACATGTGTCTGCAATATTTTTGGAAATTTATATGTACAGTAGACTTTATAATGTGGATCAAGATCTTTTGAGCCATCTCTTTAACACATGCAAGCATTTTGTGTGTACAGAGCACTGGTCATTCAAAAGACCACGAGCTCATATTTTGCAAATAAAATCTCTTGCTTTTATACTGTAAGTCAACAAAATTGTTTGTCATGTATCATTGGTCACAAAAAATTACTAAATATATTTGGCATTTTTGGTGTTATTTTGCTAGCCATTTCATAATTATTTGAGGAATGGTGTCACACTTTCTTGGTGACTCAACTTGAAGCCAAAACTGAAAACCCTGTGAATTTGAATTTTCCCATTATCCGAACTACTGTTGGACCTGACTTGTTTGGATAGACAGGGTGTTTGCTGTATTATCAAATTACAATTTTCTTTGGTGTAGTTTCTGTAAACCAGTTGTCTTGTAAGGGTAGTATGAAAGCTTAGGAGGGAACTTGCAACCTTTATTATGAAGAAAAATGCACAGGTTTAATTTTCTGTTGTTTATTGGTTTCGATGAAAAGAGAAACCTATGCAGTCATGATGGCGTGTGTATGTATGTGTGTATGTGCGTGTGTGTGTGTGTATGTGTGTGTGTGTGTGTGTTTGTGACACTTTGCTCGTTAACACGATATCTCAAGAAGGGAAACTCTGACAGTTTTCAAACTTGGTACATAGATGCCCCATATTGAGAGGAAGAACCCTATTGTTTTTGGTGGGGGTCAAAGGTCACCTGGGGTCACCGGGGGTCAAAACCTGAAAACCTTGTTAACACAATATCTCAAGTTAGGAAGCTTGGATGAATTTCATACTTTCTATGTAGATGCGTTACGGTAAGAGGAAGAACCCTATCATTTTTGGTGGAGGTCAAAGGTCATCTGGGGTCACCGGGGGTCAAACCCTGAAAACTTCGTTAACACGATATCTCAGGGTAGGAAGCTTTGACAGTTCTCAAACTTGGTACTTAGATGGCACATATTGAGAGGAAGAACCCTATTGTTTTTGGTAGAAGGCAAAGGTCACATCGGGGGTCACCAGGGGTCAAACTCTCAAAACCTTGTTAACATGATATCTTGAGGTAGGCAGCTTGTATGAATTTCATACTTAGTTTTTAGATGCGTTATGGTAATAGGAACATACCTATCATTTTTGGTGTAGGTCAAAGGTCATCTGGGGTCACCGGGGGTCAAACCCTGAAAACTTTGTTAACATGATATCTCAAGAAGGGAAGCTCTGACAGTCCTCAAACTTGGTACATAGATGCCCCATATTGAGAGGAAGAACCCTATTGTTTTTGGTGGGGGTCAAAGGTCACCTGGGGTCACCGGGCTCAAAACTTGAAAACCTTGTTAACACAATATCTCGAGATAGGAAGCTTGGATGAATCTCATACTTTGTATGTAGAATGCGTTACAGTAAGAGAAGAACCCTATCATTTTTGGTGGAGGTCAAAAGGTCATCTGGGGTCACGGGGGACAAACCCTGAAAACTCGTTAACACGATATCTCAAGAAGGGAAGCATCTGACAGTTCTCAAACTTTTGTACATAGATGCCCCATATTGAGAGGAAGAACCCTATTGTTTTTGGGTGGAGGTCAAAGGTCACCTGGGGTCACCAGGGGTCAAACCTTGAAAACATTGTTAACACAATATCTTGAGGTAGGAAGCTTGGATGAATTTCATACTTAGTTTGTAGATGCGTTATGGTAAGAGGAAGAACCCTATCATTTTTGGTGGAGTTCAAAGGTCATCTGGGGTCACCGGGGGTCGAACCCTGAAAACTTTGTTAACATGATATCTCAAGAAGCGAAGCTCAGACAGTCCTCAAACTTGGTACATAGATGCCCCATATTGAGAGGAAGAACCCCATTGTTTTTGGTGGAGGTCAAAGGTCACCTGGGGTCACGGGGGTCAAACTCTGAAAACCTTGTTAACACGATATCTCAAGAAAGAACGCTCTGACAGTTGTCAAATGTAGTACATGGATGCCCCATATTGAGAGGAAGCACCCTATTGTTTTTGGTGGAGGTCAAAGGTCACCTGGGGTCACCTGGGGTCAAAACCTGAAAACATTGTGAACACAATATCTTGAGGTAGGAAGCTTGGATGAGTTTCATACTTAGTGTGCAGATGCGTTATGGTAAGAGGAAGAACCCTATCATTTTTGGTGAAGGTCAAAGGTCATCTGGGGTCACCGGGGGTCAAACTCTGAAAACTTTGTTAACACGATATCTCAAGAACGGAAGCTCTGACAGTTCTCAAACGTGGTACATAGATGCCCCATATTGAGAGGAAGAACCCTGTTGTTTTGGTGGAGGTCAAAGGTCACCCCTGGGGTCACCTAGGTCAAACCCTGAAAACATTGTTAACACAATATCTTGAGGTAGGAAGCTTGGATGAATTTCATACTTTGGATGTAGATGCGTTATGGTAAGAGGAAGAACCCTATCATTTTTGGTGGAGGTCAAAGGTCATCGGGGGTCAAACTCTGAAAACTTTGTTAACACAATATCTCGAGGTAGGAAGCTTGGATAAATTTCATACCTTGTATTTAGATGCCTTATAGTGAGAGGAAGAACTCTATCATTTTTGGTGGGGGTCAAAAGTCATCTGGGGTCACCAGGAGGGTCAAACCCTGAGACAGAGCTCCCAACCAGCACGGATTTTCCATATTCAGTACGGAAAATCATTTTAAATATGGGAATATGGATTTTTCCTTGATAATCCGAATTTTGAATGAGTAAATAGGTCCTTTCACGAACTTTTATTCTTTAGTCAACATATCAAAAGACTGAGAATGACTACAGGATTGCACTTGTCTGTACAGTACTGTAGTGTATTTATTTGAGCTCAGTAATCTATGCTGTTATGTTATAGGTTAAATTTTTGTCAACAAGTTGATGTTAAACCAATCAGTAGATAGTCTTCAGCAGATCCATGACATTCCATAAGCTACCATATCATTGGTTGATCAGGTTGTAAACAGATCCACTTTTCAACCAATCAGAATTTGTGTTAAAAGTAGTTTCTGAGTGCAGTGACAGACTATCACACATAGCCTGCCTGCCAAGGTCTGTTGAGCTGGCTGAGTAGCCCAACGTTAATGTTAGATTTGACTGTAACTGAATTGGAAAAAATAGCACCAAGAAATGGAATAATAAAAATTACAGCAGGAAATATCACAGTTTGTTGTAATATGGCTCCTCTTCAGAGAAGCATGAGTAACTTTAGTGGAAAATTTACCAGGCAGATCAAGTTTTTAACGTAGGCCTAGGCCTAACAGTCAGGGCCTAGGCCTAAGTGTTGTTACAGAACCAACAACAAACATTAGCCTACACACACAATAACGTAGACTCAGTTACATAAATCTAATGCAGAGTTCCAGGTTTATGGGCTAGGCCTAGACAAAGTCCTAGTCCTGTGACTAAGTCCTAGCCTAACTGCCACAGTACAGCTACCTAATTGTAGTACAGTATGTATGGGCTGATATTAGAGGTAGGTTACTGTAAATGTAATAGCTATGGCCTAGGCTAGGGCTAATCAAAGCAGTTATTGCCTGTCAAATGTTGGTACCCATCATCTAAGTTTGTAGTATTTACAGAGAGATTTCTGTGACCAGCTGTGCATAGGCCTGGGCAAGGTTTATACTTATAGCTAGGCCTAGGCTAGACCTAGGCTAATGTTACTTAGGGCCTTGCCAAGTATTTAGCATAGCCTCTAGGCTATACTGTAACGTTAGGCCTTGGGAATACTTGGGATATTTTGCTTTTTGTCCTTTGGTGACCCTGATGACTATCTTGGGAATTCTTGGGAAATTTTGCTTTTTGACCTCTCGTAACCCCAGATGACGATCTTGGGAATTCTTGGGAAATTTTGACCAGTGACTGAAAGATATGGGACATCATGGCATTATTTGGAATAGAACATATATCATCGAAACCTCAATGCATTTTTGCATTCTGGTTATACATACTCCATGGTTGACTAAACGTACTATAGGCCTATTGTAGTACAGTCATTGTTCAGTGTTATATATACTGTGCATTACTGCAGTAGACAAGTTTTCAACTCCTTAATGAAGCATCTTCACCTTTGGAAGCCTTGTATAGCCAGCTGTTTTTTCCATTTATTAAAGTTGAAACAAAGTTTTGCTACTGTAGCCTGCATGCTTGCATGGAATGCAATTAAGCCCATTATGCATTATTTATATAGGCAGCATATCAGCTGGAAGCAGACTAAAGTGTTTGTTGTTATAGTACATGTACTATCTATTGTACATTCACTGTATGCAGTAGTGTCTTCAGTGTGTACACCTAGTCCTAGACTTTGGCAAAACATGAGAAAGCATTGAGTTGCTAAGGTCGGGTGAGCAGTGCCTTCAGTGTGTGTATAGTACTGCACTTTCCCAAACCGTGAGAAGCATTTGGCTACTAAGTGGGGGCTGGATAGTTAGGTCATTTGAGGATATTTCGGATGATGTCAGTAGGCTATTAAAGCAGTGTTCCCTGCACTTTTGAAACTGGCGCATAACTTCTTCCACCCACTCAACTCATTTGAGCACCTTTTCCTTGATCGTAATTGTTTCATGGAATCTACATTATGGCAATAAAGCTGTGGATGGCTATTCCCTTAAGCCTCTGAGTTTGGCATATAAACTGATCAGACAGCCCCCTCACTTTGCAAATCATAGTGCCCCCATTTTATGATTGGATAGTTTACAAGGCCACAACCTTACCGTCCGTACCACCCTTTGAACTTGTTTTGAAACATTTCAGTTAGTAGTCATCCTTACAAGATTCATGATTGAATGGTCTGGTAGTGACATGCTTAGTGTAGGGAATTATGAAAGAAAATGGAAAGGGTAAAAGGTGTTCTCAATATGATATATAGTGTACATGAGGGACAGAAGTGATCTGTATTGGAAACATATTATTCTCCTCACTGCACCCATGGTCTGTGGTCTAACTGCTCAGTTGATTAAGCTTGCATTCATTACAACTGATCAGCATTCTATATTTAAGTGATATGAAAATAATCCACCTATATATGATTTCTCAGTAAGCAAGAATTGCCTGGGATCAAAGATAAACACAGGCAGGGTTAAATTCTTATACTCTCTTTCACCTTACTGTAAATGTTAAAATCATTCTTGGTTTTATAAAGTCAACAAATTCAAACATTAACAAGAAACTTCACTTAATTAGTTTACTTTAACCAATTAACTTAACATCCATCATCAGGATGCATGCACAAACACATTACATTCATAGATATATAAGACAGAACCAGGGATGTAGCTAGCCAAATTTGAGTACCGGGTAATTATCTGATCTGGGGAAAGCACCTCATCCCACCCCATGGTATCTACCCCATTTTTCAGCCATTAATTTTTCATTTTTCCCTCATTTTACTTTAGGGAGTAAATTTAGGGCTAGTTTTAGGTCTCGGTAGGCAGATTTGTGGTGGGCGGGGAGACCCGTGTTTGCATGGAGTGCCGGGTGGGAATATCGAGTGCTGGGTTTCTCCGCCCAGTGCCGCCCAGTGCCGCCCACCGTAGCTACATCCCTGCACAGAACAAAAACATTGAATGTTGTCAAGTTATCATTTGTAATTGGGAAATATCGTAGGATGATTAAATTGCTTTTATAAAAGTTGTTGATATGCCAATAAAGGAAACAATTGCTTGTGACAATAAAATGGACAACTTCCTGAATTGCTTTTGAGTCAAAGACAATTCTTAAAAAAAGGAACGTTTTCAGAAGCTTGGCAGGTAAAAGGATACAGAGTATGTGGGTATGAGTTGATATTTGCAAAGTTTCCTTTGAAGACATAGCAGTATTAAAAGGAAATAAACTTGAGGTTCTGTTCTGGTTACATGCATGCTCTGTTTGCTAGAAGTCTATGCATAACTACAAATAGCTATTTGTCACCTATGTGGGCTTTGGTTTTATAGTGAGTGGGTTGCTGGTATGTTTCAATAGTCAAGTGTACTCAGAAAAGTTTGATGTACCCTAACACCCTAGTGTGATAGGCATGCACAAGTGTGGAACAATTCCAAATATTTTGAGTGTTATTCCAAACTTGTCATACATGGAACAAAGGATTTTATGACTGGGTGTGTCATCAGGGAACTGTAACAGTAACTAAGTAGCCTACACTATTGAATGCCATCAAACAGGCTAAAAGGATTAAATTCATAGATTTCTGACTCCCTTTGGTGCAGACTGAATGTGCATGGTTGCACCAAAAAGAGATATTAAACCACACAATTGAGAATACAATACAGTGTTTAAGGATAGAGGAAACTGCAGGCTAAAAGAATGTCTATTGTTGTACAGTGGGTGTAGGACAATAGTTCAAGGGCATTAATTGGTTCCACTGTAACATCAGATAAACCTATCAAATTCCCTATCTCACCACAAGCAGGCTTGCAGGGGGAATGCCAGTTATGGAGTTGAAAGTTTGAAAAGAGGGTGTCCTTATATTTGGGGATCATGTATTGATGTGAAGGCATTATCACAGGCACAAAGTAATTACCACATCAGTATAAGGTTTAGAGGTCTACTGTTTCAGAGCCTGTAGTTGTTTCCTTTAGGTGAACAGACTTAGTGTATTGTTCTAATACCCATTACATACTGGACATTGGGGGGCTTGTGGACATATTAAGATTACCTTCGATGGTGTCACTCACTAGTTCTGCATGGGCAAATACTCATTGTTCATTCTGAGTCTTTATCTGTTTTCTTATAAAAGTTTATTCAAACAGTTTATAGTAATTTCCTTTTTGCTTTTTGCAATAAACATTTGTGCCATCAAATAACATTTTCTGTATGTCCTCATCATTGCAGGTGCCAAAGATAGGAGTGGTGGTCCCATCATTGTCTTCCCGAAACTGACAACAAATGTCTCCCTAGAAGATATTGCAGCAGTTCTGTCGTACCTTGCAACCATTCCAAGGTTTGTGTATAATTTTTACACAGGGTTCGATGGTTTGAAAATTATAGATGTTTACAACCACAGGACACAATGCTGTGGTGCTTGGTGTTTCATCTGAACTGAATTTTTTCATTTTTGCTCTATCAAAAAGTACTTGGGAAATATGCATTTATTCATCACAGAAATATTACGAACATTGGCATTTTAAGTTTACACTGTTGTGAAAGTTTGTACTAAACATACAAGATTACACAAGATTATATGGTCAGGCATGCTAAATGTGAGGCTCACTGTGTCAACTAATGTCACATGTGATAATTAAGCTAGTGGTGACATGTCCACTTCATCGCAGGGATCACGCTCGAACATTAGGATAGGACATGGTTATCACTGAAGATGACTACTGAGAATCAGTAGAATCATGGTCAAGGCATTTATTACACTCCTAGACCCTGCCCCTGTCGGTCATGTAAAAACAGTGACCTCAGTTGCAAGGAGTGTGATAGTGCTGTGGATAAATGAGGCTTGATATCCCTGCCCAGGAGACAGGCTGTTGTATATCACAGAGCCTATGCCATGGTAACAGCTGTTGTCAAGGAAATGAAGGAACCCTACAAGTCAATGAATGCTAGCATGTTCATGGCGTGTATCACACCACACAGAACTGTGTTAAGAATAGCTGTGATATGCGTCTTAGATTTAGGGCCTATATGATGGCATCACACTTGTGGTACCAAGTTCTCTGGTGACATGCAAGTATGGTCAGTTCTTGACACTGTATTTAAAGGCTTCAGTATGAAGTCATGGGTGGTACTGGGGTGTCTCATCCCACACTTTTGAGAGGTGTCTCTTGTGACCAACCCAGACAACTGTCAGATAAAAAATTTAGCATACTGTACCTCACCTTGTTCAAAAAACATGTCAATAAGTGCCTCAATTACAAGCTCAGCCGTAGTTCTAAAGCCATCCCTTTATAGCTGCATGTGTTTATGTTTAACAGCGAAGCAGTGTCCACTGATTTGAGTTACAGTTTCTGCAGCTTCTTTACAGTGGCTACACAGAACTTTGGTAAACCCTTTATCCTGCATAACGTCAACATTGCGGGCAAGTTGTTTGCAGATAGGTACTGTTGCTCAGATGGGAAGTTCCTTTCACAAAAGCAGTTGTTGACCAACTTGCTGTTCTTGTAATGGTTGATTCCTTTAGTCTGAGAGGGCGGGGCTGCCCCTTTCTTGCGTTGCTTGCATCTTAACTAGATGTGTGCCTTCAAAACTCTTGGCATAGATAACTTGCAGGTCTTTACAACCTCTGGAGGGTTGTGGGCTAGGAGATTAACCCCAGAGTTCTTGGTGACAGGGTCCTCTGAGTTGGTATAAACACTCAACACATTCTTGATTCATGTAGTACTTATGTAAGTGGTCAGCCAGACTGAAGCTGTGGCTACAGATGGAACTGATTTGTGGTGAGTGTGTGAGTCTGCAAAACAGGCTGACGCACGACAGTTGGGTATGAAGTTCCCGTTCCCAGATCCATTAGTTGCATGTGTAGCCTGCTCCAAAACTAGTGACTGACCTGTCGCAGACCAGTTTTTATGAGCTGCTGATGAGTTACAGTGTAGCTTCAAAAATCAGTTGGATATGTAGCTGCTTTGGAGTTGCTGACACGCTATATGTAGCTGTATTCCACACCCCGAGTCGTTGGCAATGCAATAGCAACAAGCCAGTGCTTGGTACAGTAGGAACACTCCCATCCACTTAGTAAATGCCTGGAATTGGGGACAAGCGGACCGTTTCTCCAAACCAAAGTATCGGGCGAAAACATTATTGCCCCCCAAATTATACTAATAATCAAACTATTAAAATGCAATATTTTAATACACTGGATTACTTTTGCAATGTAATGTGAGCTAATTTTTCAACACATCTGGCATGCATCCATCATATAAGCAGTCTCATTATTACTTCATTAGGAATCAGTGCTATTTATTGATGGCTATATGTTTTGTTCTGATGCCCCATATTTTTGAGGTACCTCGTGCTTCTGGGACTCCCCTCATAGGTTTCCTTCCGGTTGGTTGTCCCTGAATCTCATCGGAAGCTATAAGGCAGGAACTTGTGTACCATGCCAAGGGAGGAAGTGCTTCACGCTCCTGTAGCCCTTGCTCTGCCGTAAGATCATTTTCGCATTTTCGCCCCAAACTCAAATAGTGATTTTTGGCTCTGCCTGAGATGTTCATTGCCTAGACCCACATAGGTTGCCCTCTCCATGTTGGCTTTTCACCATCCCAAAATTTGAGAGAATGGAGTACTGTACTTTCGCAGACCTAAACCCCGTTTAACTGTTGCAAGGAATCATAAGGTCTTGGTAAGTTGTTCTGCGGGTGAAATTACTGCCAATATGTTTTCTCTTCCTACTTGCATGATTATAAGTGGTATGATTCTCTCCAGCAACTATATGCAAGCATCCAAAGAACATTTTGGTACATATTCACTTCCTTTTCTCGAAAATCTGTTAGAAGGGTACTGAATGATCGACGTTCCTCTTTGTTGATGATATGACGAGTCTTCTTGTTCTGAACGAAAGGGTGTGCTAAACTTTCATTGGTCGCTAGATTAAAACCTTCTGCCACAAGTTTGACACTTTACTTCAACATCCTCCTCTTTGGCCCTTGTACCTTGGCATTTAGGTACATGACACTGAACTGTATGAGGCTTATGTGAATGGAAGCTTCAGGTGGGGCAACTGAACAGTAACTCCCATCTTCCATGACACAATCTGTGGTTAACCAGGTCTCTGACAGCAGCAAAATCCTCTGGTTCTTATAGGACATTTGAAAACATCCAGGTTTATCGGCAGGACCATCTCTGTTGCTCCATCAACAGAGGTACACAACCCTCATCCACCTGCCTTGTACTGCCTTAGATTTCACCATTAGTGGTGTTAGTGCTCTCTGGGCTTCTGGCATTGGTGAAAACACGGGTCTGACTGGTTTATGAAGCCTGTGCGCCAGTGGACTCATTTACTCAACGTAAAGGTTGGCTCAGGGAGAGCCCTCCCTGTGTAATGATACAGTCCACGAGATAATTACACAGTGATAATAGCTCTTTAATATTCCAGATTGCCTTGGGATTAATAATGCGGTCTGAAAGCTCATGAGCCTATTTCATGAGTTTGAAGGACTAGTTTAGCTTACGGCTGGCTTGTGTGGACAACCCTACCCAACATGCACAGTCTGTTGTCATTGGAATTGTATGTAAGTCTGAAGGTTGAAGCAAAGAGGGATATCCTCCGAGGTCAGCATGGACCCTGGAAGACTAACCCCCCCCCCCCCCCCAGCGTTTGACCTACCTGTGTGCTTCATATGATTTTGGTGATCTCAAGGTGATACGCACACCTTTAAGTCCTCATCCAAATGACACCTCTACTGAATGCCACCATTCCAGACCCTTCTGTACACCCCAGCAGCCAAAACCAAGGCTAACCAATTTTCTCTTGGTTGTGTGAGGGTGCCCAGCTCATTTCAGTCACCTCTACCACAACAGGAGGTACCAGTTACAAGAGTAACTGTACATGAATTGATCAGAGATTCAAGTTGAGAAAATGATTTTAGTCTTTAAATGTTTCAGACGATTTTTCATATTTTTCATTTTTCTAAAACAGCAAGGAAAGCAGACAGCGTGGCTTTGTCATCATTTTAGATGTAAATGAACAGACAGGGGAATCCATCAAGGCTTTGTGTCGTGCCATTCAGGTAATTATGTCATGCTTGAAGGAATATCTATCCTTGTCACCCCAAAATACACTTGATGTAACTTAATGGCTGTTTACATTAATATGTTGTGAGAGTGTGAATTCAAACTTATTCTTTGGCAACAAAACTGGTTAGTGGGAGGTGGTCTGACAGTTGTGATTGAAGGACAGACTAAAAGAAAGTTTGTGAGCAGAGTTTAAACAACTTAAAATGATGAAATTGGCCCATTAACCTTACAATTCTAAGAGCATTCTGCAATTATATGTTTAAAATTTGCACCCCCCCCCCCAAAAAAAAAAAAAAAAATTGGCAAAATGGAATGCAAGTAACAATATGAGTGAAAGAAGTTCATACATTTGTGACCCTTTTTAGTGATTCATTTAATTTTTATATTTTTTTGTGATGAGACTTTAGCAGTATCATTAACAAGTGGTGTTATCTTTTATAGGATACATTACCCAACAAAGTACACAGAGTGATTGTAATCAAACATGATTTACTTTGGGAGAGACAATTGAGGAAAGATCCACAGAGATATGGCTTTGAGGTGAGTTAAGAGTTTATCTTGAATATAGATCCAACAAGGTATGTCATCCTAAGTCTAGATCCACAGAGATATGGCTTTGAGGTGAGTTAAGAGTCTATCTTGAATATAGATCCAATAAGGTATGTCATTATGGTTACACTTAGAGTCCATCCTAAGTCTAGATCCACAGAGATATGGCTTTGAGGTGAGTTAAGAGTCTATCTTGAATCTAGATCCAATAAGGTATGTCATAATGGTTACTCTTAGAGTCCATCCTAAGTCTAGATCCACAGAGATATGGCTTTGAGGTGAGTTAAGAGTCTATCTTGAATATAGATCTAATAAGGTATGTCATTATGGTTACACTTAGAGTCCATCTTAAGTCTAGATCCACAGAGATATGGCTTTGAGGTGAGTTAAGAGTCTATCTTGAATCTAGATCCAATAAGGTATGTCATCCTAAGTCTAGATCCACAGAGATATGGCTTTGAGGTGAGTTAAGAGTTTATCTTGAATATAGATCCAATAAGGTATGTCATCCTAAGTCTAGATCCACAGAGATATGGCTTTGAGGTGAGTTAAGAGTCTATCTTGAATATAGATCCAATAAGGTATGTCATTATGGTTACACTTAGAGTCCATCCTAAGTCTAGATCCACAGAGATACGGCTTTGAGGTGAGTTAAGAGTCTATCTTGAATAAAGATCCAATAAGGTATGTCATTATGGTTACACTTAGAGTCCATCCTAAGTCTAGATCCACAGAGATATGGCTTTGAGATGAGTCTAAGAGTCTGTCTTGAATGTAGATCCAATAAGGTATGTCATCCTAAGTCTAGATCCACAGAGATATGGCTTTGAGGTGAGTTAAGAGTCTATCTTGAATGTAGATCCAATAATATGTGGCATTATGGTTACTCTTAGAGTCCATCCTAAGTCTAGATCCACAGAGATATGGCTTTGAGATGAGTCTAAGAGTCTGTCTTGAATCTAGATCCAATAAGGTATGTCATCCTAAGTCTAGATCCACAGAGATATGGCTTTGAGGTGAGTTAAGAGTTTATCTTGAATATAGATCCAATAAGGTATGTCATTATGGTTACTCTTAGAGTCCATCCTAAGTCTAGATCCACAGAGATATGGCTTTGAGATGAGTCTAAGAGTCTATCTTGAATCTAGATCCAATAAGATGTGGCATTATGGTTACTTTTAGAGTCCATCCTAAGTCTAAATCTACTGAGATATGGCATTGAGATGAGTTTATATTCTGTCCCAAGTCCAGGTACAAGATATGGGTTTGAGATGAGTATTCCAAGAGTCCTTCCTGTTCAGAATTGGCTTCATCTTGTTGTGAATGACACTATCTTGTCTAATCCTGTCCGTAGACTTGACAAGGAATTTGGAGGTCATAAGAGAATACATCATGGAAGATGTTCCTATCCCTTATGATATGTACTGTTTAGGGAATATGTTGACACAGACTCAAGAGTAGTTTAAAATCTTGATGGAACCTTGTACTGTCTACTATATGTACACATTGGATGACATAATAACATTCTTTTAGTCTCTTTGTTTATATTTTAATTGGTGATGTTTAAGGATTTAGATAGTTCAAGTTTACACTTTTTCAGGCCTTCTATGCCATTCTTTTCAGACATTTACACCTTTTCATTCTTCCATAATTCGTTGCCACACGTGTGATATTTACAAATATTTACTCTTCAGCCCCCTGTGGGCTGGGGGTTGTAGAATATGCCCACGGTATTCCCCACCTGTCATAAGAGGGGACAAAAGGGGAGGACTTGCACTGTATTTGAGCAATATTTGAAACCAAACTTGAACCGTATTTATCTAGTTGACACTATATAACACATTCGTGTTGGTGTGTCGTTAAATCTTACCTAACTAACTAACTACTCTTCTCCCGTCCTGAAAGTGAACGGACACATAACTGCCCCCCCACACCCCCTTACATGGCCAGTCCACCATTTTGCTGGTTTGATTACAAGAGCTAGGTGTAGTCACTGAGAAATACCCAGTGTATGTAGTTTAAGGGAATTGATAGAATGAAGAGGTCAAAGGTGATACATATAAAACTAAACAATGAGTGTAGAAGCAAGAATGAGTGTGCAAAGATCAGTATAGGAGTCAGATATAGGCTTGTAGACCTGTAACCAAGTGTAACAGATATAGTGAAGGCTCAAGATTTTTATTGACAATTTGTCATTAATTGCTGGTTTGTATTTCAGCAGTCAGGGGAATACAATGGAGGAGAGGATATTTAAATCTTGTGATTTTAATGTGCTTTCATTACATTTTCATTTTTATAATTTCAAATCATGCCCTTGTCTACCCCAACCTTCATCCCCCAACCCCAACCCACCCCCACCCCCCCACCCCCAAAAAAAACATGGATAAAAAGTGAATATTATCAATATATTTTGAATCATTTCAGGTGGTGACAGTTTCATCGATACCAGGGTTGACAAAATTCATTGACACCAACCAGTTGACTCCAGATTATGGTGGAACTCTCAGATACAACCATGCAGAGTGGGTTGATAACAGATTGGTGAGTGGGTCAGTTTTGTTGGGTGGAAGATACAGAAGAAGGTTGGTGCCTTGTTTGAGTCCTTAAAAACATTTAGTAGTTGAACTTGAAATAGAGACCCATTGATGTTACTGGTTTTACATCTTTCTTTTTGTGGGTCATTTTAACCATAAAGTGTTCATTAGGTCCCAGGTAATGTGGTGTATGGGTACCATCAACAGACTTACTGCACATGAGCTGTGATAGCCAGCATGGCAGCTGGAAAATTTACTGACATTACATGATCTAAAATCCTGTAAAAGAAGTGTGATCTTGGTATACTTCAGTTGTGAG
This sequence comes from Holothuria leucospilota, assembly GCA_029531755.1. NCBI lineage: Eukaryota > Metazoa > Echinodermata > Holothuroidea > Aspidochirotida > Holothuriidae > Holothuria > Holothuria leucospilota. The sequence continues at coordinate 38,931,890 of CM055983.1, read as the reverse complement.
GGGAACACATGGCCTTTCATCCCCTAATCCCACCCCTAACCCCACCACTGCCCCAAGTATTTCATAAACTTTTCTTCCACTTCTGTAGAGCAGGATGTTCAGGTATTCCTGTAGAAACTCTTTTTGGCATGTAATGTAGTTGAATCTTTTATGTACTCAGAAACAGTGATTCAGCCAGCCTGTATTTGTGTGACAAATGCCACACAACACAAAGGAATATCACACAAAAACATTCTAAAGAGCAATCTCTGCACAGGTGTCTATTTGAAAGAAACCATCTTGATTAAGTTGTGCAAGAATCAGTTATTGCAAATCACATTTCTCACCTTGTTTGCAAGGTTAGTTTGGGGTAAATGTTACACCATTGCCATATAGGTACCTCTCATATTAAAAACTTTTCCAAATTGGAGGATGAAACCCCCTCCCCTAACACCTCTCCCCAGGCTGTCAATTCAGAATGTCACATTGGAGAATAGACCTGGTTAATTCACCGTTCAGTACTGTCCTGTAAAATATTTCCTGAAAAAGCAAATTTATCTCCCAGCTGTTATGAGTACATTGCCATTATTCGTCTTCATGGACATATGCATATTTTGTAGCAATCACTGATGGTATGCTGAAATAAAACATCAAAAGCAACCAAGAATGACCAAGAAAGCATAACTCCGCATGAGTGACCTCTCTTACAGGTAAAGTGGTTTCTTGCACTGTACTTTGCAGTGATGTTGCATCATACTGGAAATAATGCTACTGAGAGTTTCTTATCACCCATGAGTGACTCCATAGTTTCTCCTTTCAGTAAAGCAAGATGTAAGTGTGTATATTAAGACATTTAACTATCATTTCTCCTGAAAATACAGTCAGTTTCCATCTCAGCTTTTGGAATATCTTACACTTTTCAGTCTTCAGTCGGCTGTAACTCCCATGATGCCATATACTGTCACCTGTGGGTTGACCTGTGTTGTTAGTACAGTATGTGTATATCAGTATTTGAGGCCATACTGAGCAGTAGCATTAAATCTCAGTCGTGTGTACAAAATATTATGCTCAAGATTTTAATCAGTGAGCACTTGCTTCCATTTCTGCTTGAAAGGATTATGAAAAGTTCCTCACAGAAGCAGCCTCAGTACAGCAGAGGTTTGATCGAACTGATGAGGACATTGCCCGTTACCATGAGTTCCAGGATACTTCAGAAAACAGGTTGAGGTATTCCCAGAGGATCAAAGAAAATGTTGTCAACCAACCATCATGGGTGCTTCAGTTAGGTAAGAATCTTACCCAGCATGTAAGAGGCTTTAGGTCAGCTATCTTCTAAAAGAGAGTTGTTTTTCTGCTGTTTTGACTGTAGCATTCTTGTAGATTGGGGTTGATTTAAAAAAAAGCATGGCTAACATGCATAAAATAGTTTATTTATCTAGTAGGTGCTGTCAGACATTTTGAAAGCCTGACATCCTTCTGTCTACCATAATAAATAAATGAATCTGTACAAATCATCAAAATGAGATATTGTGAGTACAGGGTCAGTGGAGAGGTTACTTGGTGTGCAAGTTTTGCCCTTGCTATTCACAAGGCTTGTGTTGAATGTGTGGAAAAATAACCCTTCACTCATTGGTATGCTAAATGAAGAAGTCATCAAGCTGTTTTTGATTAATCCATGCAGTCATGATGTCATGGTGTGGGTGGGTGTGTTTATGAAGCTTGGCTTATATATAATAATGATGTTTCAATTTAGGAATGATGGATACTTTTCATATTTCGTATATGGATACATATTGAGAGGAAGAATTCTATCATGTTTGGTGGTGACCAGAGGTCATGTGAGGTCATCAGAGGTCAAAACCAAAAATCTTGTAAACATGATATTGCAAGTGAGGAAGCACAGAATACTTTCATACTTTGCGTGTGGATGTGTTATGGTCATACTATGAACCCTATTGTTTTTGGTAGACGTCAAAGGTTCTCTGAGGTCACTGGAGGTAAAATTAAAAAATCTTGAATTGCTAGTAAACACAATATCTCAAGATAGGATACTTTTCATGCATGGTGTATGCATTTATTATAATTAGAGGAAGAACCCTATCATTTTTGTTGGAGGTCAGAGGTATTGCCAGGTCACCAGAACAAAATCCTTGTAAACATGATATCTCAAGGTGTGAAGGATGAATACTTTCCATACTTGGCATGTGGATGTGATATAGTCAGAAGATGAATCCTATTGTTTTTGGTAGAGGTCAAAATTTATCTTAGGTTGCTGAAGGTAAAACTTCAGAAACCTTTGAACTTGCTTGTGAACACCATATCTCAAGGTAGGAATGATGGGCACTTTTCACATTTGTAATATGGATTCATCATAGCGAGAGGAAGAACCGTATTGTTTGTGACAGAGGTGAGAGGTCATATTAGCCACCAGAAGTCACAAACCAAAAGCCTTGTAAACACACTATCTCAAGGTAGAAAGGATGAGTACTTTTCATATGTAGCAGGAGTTATCTGAGGTCACTGGGGCTAAAACCATGAAAACATTGGAAATTGCTTGTAAACACCACATCTCAAGGTAGGATTGATATACACTTTTATTATTTTGTTATGTGGATTTATCATATTAAGAGGAAGAATCCTATTGTTTTTGGTAGAGGCAAAGGTCGTGTGTGGTCACCAGAGGGAAAAAGTAAAACCCTTGTAAACAATATCTCAAGATTTGAATGGTAGATACTTTTCATACTAGTATAAAATTTATCATATTAAGAGGAAGTATACTACAGTTTTAGTCTGAGGTCAAAAGGGTTACATGAGGTCAATGGAGGAGAAACAGCAAAAACGGAAGAAAATTGCTAGTAATTACAATAGCACAAGGTGTGGAAGATGGATACCTTTCATTTCCCTTTTGCAAGGAATCACTAAGCCTTTGGGCTTTCTAGTTAGTTGTGACAAAGCTCTTTTCACATATTTACCATGACAGGTTTCTAGTTGTCCCTAACACGTTTATGTTTGCTTCAACTGTTAAGTGCATCTTCGAGGTAGTAGTGCAGAACAAAAAGATTCACAACTTTTGGCCTTTGGGACAGTGGCTAAAGACTGACCTAAAATGTTATTCGCAGGGACAGGCTTTGAGAATGATTGCTACATATAATTATCCTCTGTACACTGAACGCTAGTCTATAACAGAATGTAGTTTTGCTGACGTCCATCCATTATTCCCTGATGAGCCTGACATGAGTTTGCTAACCTGCAGCTAAGTTAAACCTTATGTAATGCTAGTATGGCCCGGTATCCTCTGTTACAGTGACATCTGCACCTACTTTGGCAACAATTAAAGAATTGATTATAAACATGGTAAAAAATACAATATCTGTTTGTTGCTCTCAAAAGTAGGTTACAGCTATGATTATCTTAAAAGCCAGCTGATTATGAAGTGATACCCATTAAGGCTAGAAGTCTACAAGTAGATGCTGTGAATAATGTAATTTACATGATTTAAGTTATAAATTCCACTCTTTTAAAAGTTAGAATAAAGAAGGCACACTCTGTAGATAGCTGATAACTTGTGCCTTACTTCACAGGAAATGCTCTCCTACGAAGACTCAAAGAGGATGCTGGCTTTAAACGAACAGAGGCAGACAGAGAACCCTCAACGGAAGACCATCTCAGGATGCAAGATCATGTAGAGAAATTGATGAGGAAGCTTCAGGAGAGGCAGAGAGAGATGAAGAACTATCTAGCAAAAAGAGATGTACACCTGGGATGGGCTATGACCCTTGAGGAAATGGAGGCTGGCATTAAAAGGGTGAGACTGCATCTTAGGTATTGTCTAGTCTTGGTCTTGAGCTAGTTACTGAAGCCTTAAAGGCTGAGGTTTGTATGAAGCAAGTAACCTGGATGAAATGTGAGAAACTTCTTAGTGTTTTATAGATGACAACTTCACTCTAGCTTAGTAATTGAATATTTTAGTTCAGGTGGAATCTCTGCTCTTGTTAGTAGCAAAGTCCCATGAAAGTTTCATTTCAAGGATTAGCCATATTTGACAGCAGTCAGTGGATGGTCAATAATTGGTATTTGATACCTATGTATCATTAGCCCATCGTGTATACACCACAGTTTGTATTTATAAGAAATGAAATTTTTTGTTCTTCTGAGATGGTCTGAATGGAAATACGCAAGATAGTAGTTGTACTTAGTGTACTGTGTTATAAGAGTAATGTTTTAAAAGTGTTGTTACATTTAAGAAACAGAAGCTTTCTATGCAGGGAATAAGTTGAAACATGATGATAGTGATACTAGTGTGATGGGTTGGGCACTGACTCCAGTGTTGCACACTTTATATTGTGTCAGCATGCCTCTCTAGTTTTGATGTCACCCCTGTAATGTTTTATAGGTGGTAGACTGGATTGTTGGACCAGGTGAAAAGCTTCTGATGTCACAGAGAAGTATTGGAAGAAATTTTCCATCAGCTGATCAACTGAGGAGAGAACATGAAAAGTTTGAACTCAAATGTACGGTAAGTTGGAAATAGATGGAGTTACATATTTCTGATGGCTTGCTTTCAGGGAATAATTTATCGGGTATCGGCATCGCAATTTGCTACACAAGCTGGCCAACTTGCTACACAAATGCAATAGTGTGTAGCACTTTTGTGTGCATTACCATGGGGTTTTCAGTGATTTTACACTACAGAAGGAAAAAATTCTCAAAACTGCTATGCAAAATTTGAATACTAAATTATTCCCTGGGCTTTGAGAAGCAGTTCGTGTACATTTAGAGGGGTTTCCCTGAACTTTCTCTTTGGACTTGCCACTCGGACTAGAAAACCAAAGTTTGGGTCCTCCTCAGACTCTTTTCACTAGTTCACATGTCTTTGCCAAATAGAAACCTCAAAGATTCTTATACATTTTCAACAAAAATTGTGCTTCCTTAGTAGGAGTTGTGTTTATGCTACTAGAAATGTTAAATGTTAAATTAACTTTCACTGTTATTGCTGTTGTTGTTTTTTTCCATTGACTTACATAGTGCACTACCCGAAAAATGGAAATACGACAATAATTGACACTTTTGTTTCTATGTTCTGATTTTAGACACACAAAATCGACAGTTTCCAATCTTGGCTAAGCACTTTTACAGTCACCCAGCACACTAGTAATAAAGTTGTTTGACTTAGTCCAGTGCTATTTTTTCTTACATTTGGTGAGGGGGTAACCCCTCATTTCAACCCAGGCTTAGAAAATGAAATAAATTCTAGTGGATATAATGGATATATTCTTCATATAAATTAATGAGGAACCACCCTGCCCCTCTCCTCAGAGAAAGAAAAAAAATATATATATATAAAGAAGCTATGTGGACCTGTTAAAAACCAGGAAAAGAAGCAGAACTTTTGTGATGAGTGTTGCTTTATATCCTCTTCATCAGTTCCTTGGGAATATAATATCTAGGTTTTGTATCTTGCATGTGTTCAACAGAGTGAACAAAGTAGTGAGTTTAAATGTCTGTTTCACGATGTTGTAAACTAGGAGTATGATGGCTAGTATAGTAAGGAAGTCACTTTTTATCTTCTGTGCAATTTAAGTTTTGCTTTGAATTTTGTTCAGGACACCTATGGGAACTACGCAGAACTACGCCATACAGCGACAGACTTCATTAAACAGGGGCACCCTAAGGCAGATGACATTGATGTACAGAAGGAATACATGGATACTGTTTGCCGTAGTTTTGCATCCAGGCTGGAGCGACGCCGTAATATGGTCATATGCTCCACAAGATTTCACAGATTTGCAGAAGATGTGAGTAGTATTGGCTAGAAGAGATTGTAATTTAATTGAAGAAAACTGGTACAGTTTGAGGTTGATAAATTCAGAAAGGTTGGAATTTGAAAGTCAGCATCATGATGGGTGGAAGAGGGAATGATGAATGCCTTAACTGCAGTCATATTTAACAAAAGGATGTAACAATGGTTGCTAAGAGACAGGAAGAGGGGGAGGCTGAGAAAATATATTGGTGTGAGATTACTTCTAAGAAAGGCCCAAATGGATGAAAATATGAGGTGGAGAAAACCAAAACTGCATTCTTTTTGTAGCAAATGCTGTCACAGCAAAAGGTAGATTAAAAAAAGGCAAGTAGGAGCTGACTCTTGAAAAACATAGCAGCAAATTTATGGAAAGGGATTCAAAATTGCATTCATTGTTTGAGAACAAGCTGTGAAACAATTATAGGAGTGGGGGGGGGGGGGGGAGGTTTGGTGGAAAGGAAGTTGGGGAAGATGTTTTGGTGGAAATTTGATAGTGATGTACCCATTTACCAGTGCCAGTAAATTACAACCACCTGTATGTAATGGCAGGGTGTGAGTATAAACCATTGTTTATGGAAATATGGGCATGGAAAAACGTCACCAGTAGGAACTAATTTAGTTTTACTCTGGATATAAAGACACTCCTCAGAGAGTCAAGTAATTGATCAGGAATGTTGTATGCCTGTGTTGTTTATCCACCCACTCTGAAAGTAAATAAATGTACAAGAGACAATAAAAATATCACAGAGTGAGTTAACTGTTTATTGATGTCTATCTCTTCTCTGGCCTGCATTTTTCTCAGGCTTTTCACAGCATGGATACCATCACTCAGATCTGCCAAACAGAGATACCAGTGGAATCAGTCCAAGATGCTGAGGCAGCTTTGAAAACTCTTACACAGACCCAGGAAAATGCTAGTATGTTTAAGATGTGATAGTTATGCTCCTTTATCGATTATAAATTATTGTCATCCTTGGTTGGTACTCAGGATTGTCCTATGAATTATGGGAAGATTTTTAACGTACAATGTATTGCAAAGAAGAGTGGTTTGTTTTAGAGGGTTTTGAGCTCTTTGTTAAATGTTCAAATGTTAAATTTGTTCATTACTTAAAGAGACAACATTTTTCACTAAATACTCAGAATATTGTGGACTTCAGAATAGATGAATTATAACCTAACAAGTTAGGATTGGTGGGGAAAGTCAAGTTTAAGAAAATAATTTGCATTCTATGTCCTTAAGAAGAAAGTAGAATGTGTTAGTGCAAAACTTAGGGAAGGAAGCTGTGTTCATCAGTTCTCTTTGGTTAATGATCCTTATAATAAGTGCAGTAGTTTGGTATTCAGATACATTTTATTTACTCTTTGATTTCCATTCTATCAGGCTACCTCACAGACAGAGCTATACACGAAGGCAAAGCCCTCCTTGAGATGCTGGGTCTACAAACCAAGAATGCCTTTGGCCGTGATGTCACCCCAGACTATACCCAAGAAGTAGAGCATGTTAAAGATGTAATTGCCAGACTTCAGGGCAGGAAAGCTTCAAGTGAGGATCTGGTCCGAATCCGACATCTCAAACTAAAACAGATAATACAACTACGCACTTGTGAGAAAGACACAGAACAGGTGGGTTGAAGAAGTCACCTCTGGTCAGGATTTATAAATTTAAACTTTACATGGAACAAATAGTGAAAAAAGTTTTATTATGAGCAAACAAGATTGGCAAGGACTTGGAAAATAAGGTGAGGTAGTGGGGAGACCTTTGCCCCTGCTTTCCTCCCCCTCTTTCCTCCCCCTCCCCTAAACAGTGACATAGCCATTGCAAACATGCAGATAAATTCAGGTCAAACTCCTTCCTTGTCTTCCCTCAGTATATTGTACAGAAATGCTTTTAATAGTTGGAGATTTTGTGAGGTATATGATATAGTGAGTTATATTTCAGGATATTTGTTTGCCATGGTATGTTTTAACAAATTGTAACCAACTGCATGGTCAAGTGGTTAGAGCATCTGACTTGCAGCCAGCAGGTCTGGGGTTTGACTCCTGGCCGGGTCATACCAAAGACTTTAAAAATGGAACCTACTGCCATTGTGCTTGGTGCTCAGCATAAGCAATGGAGTAGGGAAAACAAGCCAGTGAGCCACAACTGGAAAAAAGGCCGTGGCTGGCCCGACTTAGACCAGTTGGTTAGAAACTGAGCTGTAAAACCTCATCTAACTCTAACTTTTAACAAATTGTGTATATTATACCAGTACATGCAAGTGGAATTGCTTATTTGAAATTTTCATTTATGGTTACATTAATGTTTGGTGAAGTTTCATTCAAGTTCTCTAAATACTTGTTTGAGGTCCTCATAGCTTCAAACTAAAGCATGACTGTCTGAAAAATTTTGAGACAAACACTCTATCAAAACAGTTAACTCAATAGTAAAGGTCACCTACTAACATTGCAGGGAACTAGCTTAGTAAATACAAACCCCTGTGATATGGAACAAAGTTGAAAAACTTTTAATAGGAAGAACTCATTTACAAAATTAAAAGCAAGACTCATATTAATATAGATGCATGATACTGGACAAACTGTATGTTTGCAATGTATTTAATGTAACCATTTTTTGTTTGATTTCAGGCAATAATGTGGTTGCTAGAGTTGGTGGAAGTGATGATAAGTCAACATGTTGACATCGGACACTCACCTCAAGAAGCGGAACAACTCAAACAAGAACATGAAAAGTTTGGATTCACTGCCAGGGTAAGTTTGGATTCACTGCCAGGGTAAGTTCTTTTGTCTTGTAATATATTCAAAACATACTGTCATAAGGAAACAAAGAGTACACTTGTAACTTCACGGCTGAGACATCTGATGTTTAGTAGAGCCCTCACTGAACAATTATTATTAAAACGATAGACCGAAGCCATTTCAGACTCTAATTTATTTTAAAACACACAACAAATTGTCAGCAACGAGGACGTTGTCCTTATCAAGTTTAAAAACAGAGTACAGTCTGCTAGATATAGTATTGTGAAAACAAAGAGTTTCATGTGATTCTGGAGTGATAGTACAGTGAAAGTCAGTTCCAGGGATTTTTTCTTTTTGGTTATGTATGAAATTGTTCTTGTTCACAAAAATTCACAACCAAGCAAGTCAAATTTCCCACAGTACAATTTTTAAAAGTTTTCACTTACAAACTAGACAAATTTCCCTCCAATTGGTCATATTTCTCTCCAAGTACCCAAATTTCCCTGCAAAGAGCTTCCCACATTCCTGATTTTTTTCACCCGTGCTGATGTGTCCTTGATTTTTTATTTAAGATACATCTGTTTCTGCTTTTACTCATCAGGAGTTCCACATGATATAAAACATGGGCCAAACCTTGAAAAAGTCTGGAATGTTCATATTTTCTTTTCAAAGACTTTAAATTATGGATTTTTCAGGGAAACCGAAAACATCACACAAACTGTATTTAAGACTAAAGTTTGAAATGTTTTTGCAGTGTGTAATGGTTCATGAAAGCAAACAGAAAATTTTCAAATCCTGTATACATCTGGGAATTGCCTGAACCCATTTACGGAGAAGTGTAGTGGGAATTGCATTAATAAATATACTGTTTGTGAGTATAGGAAATCATGAGCAATACATGCAAGTAATTACAAAAGTTTGTTTTAGTCCCACTGTAATCCTTTATTCTTGAGTTTGGAAACTGGCCATTTTGTTCCTGAAAGAAATCTGAAACAGCTTGGAATTTTGTTTTCTTAAGAATAGTGGAAATGAAGTTTAACTGTCACATTCATTGCTCTAAAACTGATTTAGACAAAATTGATGGAAACATGTAGAGAAATCCTACCTTCTCATGCTGTCATATTATTATGCTATCATGCTGCTAGGTAGTGTGAGAAGGTAGAGTTTATCTACAAGTTTCCAAGAATATCTTCAAGATAAATGTATAAACTTATTTTGACTTTCAAGTCAAATAGGAACATGAATTTGACCTAAAATCCCCCTCCCCAAAAAGAACTTCTAACTTGTTAGCAATCCACTCTTAATGAAATGTGGGTTTGGAGGTATCACATTTGTTTGGAATATTAAACCTTTCATTTCCAGGCCAGATGTCTTGTATAAAGTCCTATCTCTGCATCATGTAATGTGAATGCTAACATATTTTGCAATCTTTTGTAATAACTTTGTCAAACTGTCTTTTGCAGGAGAGTTATGAATATGGCAAAGAACTGGTGAAGACATCATTAGGATTAAGGCGATCTCTAAAGTTGGACCTGAGACCTAACTATGACAAAGCTCAACGATTGGAGAGTGCCTGGCATCAGTTCTCTCAGGCCCTGTCAGAGAGGGCCTCACGACTTACCGTCTCCCTCATGTTCCACAGGAATGTTGATAAAGTAAGAACTTAAAAAGTGAAACATTTGACTTAAACTTGTAGTTGTTTCATATTTCAATATCTTAATTTGGTTACCAGCAACAAAATTAATTATAGAAAGGGAAATGACTGAAATGGAGAGTAAAATATTTTATTCTACAGGTGAGCTGCATACAGAATAAGTACAGCAATTTATGAGAAAGATGGAGAGAGATAGGTTATATTAAGAGTTGCCTATGAAAATCTTAGTAAAATTATGAGAGGCTTCTGTAAAAAAAACTTTGTTGCTTTCATTGTTTGGGGTTCGACTCCTGGCTGGTTCATACCAAAGACTTTAAAAATGGAACCTACTGCCATTGTACTTGGTGCTCAGCATAAGCAATGGAGTAGGGAAAACAAGCCAGTGAGCCACAACTGGAGAAAAGGCCGTGGCCGGCCCGACTTAACCAATTGGTTAGAAACTGAGCCTTAAAACCTCATCTAACTCTAACTCATTGTTTGGGAAATATGGAGCATAGTGAAACCCAAAGAAAAAATGTTGAGACCTTGTAACTCTTTTAGCTTACAATAAATGCATCCGTAGCCAACAAAGGGGATGTCAGCCACAGGCTATCATGCATCATGTTTGCATAATTGATTTTGTTGTAAGGCTTTTTTTTTGTTGCTTAATTTAAAGATACTGATGTTTTGGTTTTGATGCAACTTTAAGTGCTGATTGGCTGAAGATGGTAACTGATTTTTGCCAGTAACATTTGTTCATTGCAGGCAGTTTTGATGGAATTGTAGGTTGCATTGTAAGGATCGAGTTGTAATATTGTCCACAGACTATTAGGTAAATGATGTAAATTCTTATCAAGTGTGTTTCTTTGATTCTGCAGCTCATCTTTGAAATCAATCAACTCTGTCAGGAAGTGGCTCCAAGAGTTGCCAACTCAAACCCTCAGGTTGTTGAAAGAGTGCTGGGAAGGTTTGAACCAAGACGACAGGCACTTCTTAAAGATTACAATGACACAATGGCAATGGGGCAAGCTCTTCTAAATCGCATTGCTCTACCTGTAGTAGCCCCTGATAGGTGAGTATTTGTTAGCATCTGCTGTACAGACTTATAGTAGGAAGAATTTTTTATGGGCTCAACCCTGAAAACATAATTCAGAATTATGAAATTAACAAAGAAAAGTTATTGAATACTGCTTGTACTTTTTTATGATCAGCTTAAGTGATTGTATAGTTTTTGAACAAGTAGAAGTCCCTAATTGCTGTGATTGTATAGCTTTGTTATATTGCTAGATTGTTTCTTACTTTGCATGGTAAGCATTTTAAGACCACTTCATGTAATGATCACCATATTACAATGTTAGAGAACACAGGTGTTATTTTTGTAAGATACAAAACCAGAATAAATCCTTAACATTGTAATGGAGAACAATGTATCTTCATCATTGTTACTTTAGAGCCTTCAGACAGCATGAACCGTCCCCATCTCAAAATGCCCAAGGTGCCTTACTCTCTCAGAGGATGAATGAACTTGATGCCAAAAAGAGAGAAATGGACATATTATGGGGAATTCAAGTCAACCTGGTGAATACAGATCCTCACAGAGCTAACTCACGCCGCAAAGTGCCTGACTGGGAAGTTGTTGCCAGGATGCAAGAAGGCGATCCTAAGAGAAGGGGTGGGTCCCAAGGAGGAAGAGGATCAGAGAGGTCTATGGGAAGTAGAGAACCAGAGAGGGTAAATGTTACCCAAATGGACCAACAACAGAGAATGCCTCCTCGACAAGTCCAAGAACCAGATTTGATTGTCCCCATGCAGCAGTCCATCCAGGTGAGATTGACAGAAGAAAATACGTTGAAGATTGTAAGAAGTAGGTACTACATAACTTGATAGTTGCAATTATTTGACTGTTTCTTCTGAAACAGTTGTTAAAAAGTCATTCATGATAGAAAATTTTTCTTTTTCTCCTTCGCTTGTAGTCCTCAGCCCCACCTCAGTCCCAACAATTTGGCACAGGCAGTGTGCCTAGGACTGGACTCCAGAGACCGGACTCCAGAAGTTCACAAGGATCTAGGAGTTCTCAGGGGTACACTGGTCGGCCAATTCAGGTAATGATTACAATCTTGATTACATACCCCTGGTCACATCAGATACCAGGATTGGGCAGATCATTCTCATAGTGACACTTTGGCAGAAGCAGTATCACAGTACTGGAGATAATGTGTAATGAGGTGGATTGAAAAATGAAAGGAGAGGAAGCAAAAGGAAGAAGAAAATATTAAAATAGAATGTGGAAATATGAAGTGTCTGCAGGGTTTATGAAATAAAATAGCATCTTTAAATACAGAAAAAATGAAAATCTTTCTTTAGAAGCAAGAAAAGCCTTCTCATGACAGTGCTGAATTGTGTTCGTGAGATTGAAATAACCTTGTATGTGATGACAGAGAATGTAGGAGGGCAGTAGCTTGTGGTGGGATTAGAGCAGTAGTTAATTTTCCTTTTTTTTATTAAGGATAGAGTTAATTTCTGCTTTTACTTCTTCATCTCCAGCCTGGTCCTCCTATAGTCAGGAGAGACAGACCAGATTCAAGGAGCTCCCAAGGATACCCTGGGAAAGTGATGAATGGGGTGAGTTGAGGTTGATCAAAGTTGAAGATAGAAATATTACCTAAGCGCAGAATTCTGTGGGCATTGATGCCATTACAAGCAGTGGTATTAATGTGTGTGGTGGGGTAGGGTATAATGGGAAAGGGAAGGTGAGAGAGATATAGACTTACCAGAAGATGTGATTTGATGACAATATTGGCATTGAGTGGAAACTGAAGAGGTTTGTATTGAATACATTTATCACCTGGCACAAAGAAAGTCATCATATCACTGTAAAGGAAAGGTACAAATATTTTCATGTCAGGGGTGAGCATTTCAGAAATCAACATAATGATGGTAGCTGTATGCAACCCAATTAGAAAAGACACAGAGAAAGAGAGGATGGTGGTAAATGCTTTAGAGGACAGAATGAACCATTTTATGAAGACTTCAATGTTTTCTTGGTCACAGCACATCCCTGGACAGCAGCCAGAAGGAGTGAGATCACCAGCTAGATCTGAATCAGTTACCTCGCAGGATGATGCACAAAGACGCTTTGAGGAATGGCAGAGAAAGGTTAATGAGGTAAGTTGGCTACTGGTATTTTACTTCTTTAAAATTGAAGCATGTCATCTCAAGATCATGTCTACAGCAGGCTGTTGTGTAAAATTTTGTATAAGTTAATTTGCTGAAAACTTCAGGCTGTGGTTAACTGCTGTAGTTGTATTTATTTACAGTCAAAAATTTTTGTGCAATTTTAGCCAAGGCTAGGGCTGCACTTGTAGGAGCCACAGTTGTCATGAGTGCATACTCATACACTATGGCATATCTGCATGAACTCAGCACCTAGATGTAATACTTATATGCGCCAATTGTTTAGACTAGCACTTAGACATAGACGTAATACTCATATGCACTAATTTTGAAAGTTGGATTTGTAGGTGTTAAAAGAAAAATTTAAACTGATAATTTGTAACAGTGGAACTTTCCGTGTATTAGAACTGTCAGTCAGAGGTGTAAAACTACATGTGTACTCTTACTGTCAATATTGTATTTACAATAAAACTGTGGTAGCAGCTGAAGAATCATTATGTGTGTGTGTGGGGGGGGGGGGGGGGGGGGGGGTGGGGTGGGGGGGGGGGGGGTGGGGGGGAGGGTGCATAGGTACGGTGCCAGTGCCAGCATCTTTTTCCAGGTGGAAGGTAAGTTATATCAAATGCATGCTATCACAATAACTAAACTGCAGTGAATGCATATGCTGATGATGTTTGCTAAATATGTGTGTGATTTTGAAATGTCCAGCTTGGCAACAACTAACCTATAGTAAAGCTGTATGCTAATGGAGTTTGTTCAATGATCTAAAGTTTGAAAGAGTTACAAGTACAGTGCTTATAGTAAAGAAATGGTTATGGTATTAAGAGGCATGCTGATAGTTTTTTTTATCACTCCATTCCAACCAGTGTTAATGTTCAGTATGTTTGTAATGAGTGACCCATGAATTTTTACACTTATTGTCTTGTGTCAGAATATGATCATTTTTTAACTTTGTAATGCATGAGAGAACACAAATTTGTACAATTTTTCTTCATATGAAGCCTTTGAAAATGTGTGTGTGAGAAATGTGCTTGGCAAAAATTTTGTTGATGGGGTGGGTTAAAGGTATTTGGAAATGTACCCAAAACAGCTGTTTTACCCAACAGTGATAGATTAAGATCCCTGATGAAAAATCTAATGGAATTATATGAATATCTTTTACCATTCTCAAAAGTTATACCTCATCAAAGTTTGAACATCTCTGAGATTTGCCATTACGTATGCAAAAGTTATGACATGGAGTGTTGTACAGTGTATGTATTTATGTTTTTTTGTTAATCCTTTATATATAATGTGCTAATTACTAGCTAGTTCCTCCTTTGGTGTGTAATGTGGACATTTTGCACCATAGTCAACAGCTACTTGCAAAATAAACTCCTCAGTCTCTGAATTTGGGGCTGAGGTGGGTGTTGAGTGGGCTGAAGACCAGTCCCTCCATCCACAATATTTTTGAGATTTTTGCTCAGAGGGGGGTGGGGGGGGTCGATTAATTGCAACATAAGATGCCAACTTTTTCTCAATAGGTTTTCCCAGCAGATGCAAAATATTTTGGTATGTGATTTTAAAACTTGCAGGATTATTGAGAAAAGTGCGGGAATAGCGCGATGCCACTACCTAATGCAAACACTGACCTTAGGGCATACCAACATTACAATTGTCCATAGAGTGAAGGTTAAACAAAGACAGTACAACATAAGACAAATGTCATGATTCCCTCTTTTTGTGTCACAAAATTGCATATGCAGCTCATGTTTATTCATGTGGTAAGTGCAAAAACAGTAATTGTCTTTTAAAATGGTCAATATGTGATGGATGTTGTTTGGAATTGTGGCTAATTACAGTGTTTTTAATGCTTTTTACATGGTATAGGCAGGTGTAATAATTACAAGTGTACAGACCTTAATAAAAAAAGAAAAAGAAAAAAATCTGCATAATATGTATGGAAGTATTTAAGTGATCTGTGTAATAAAAGGAGCCTGTTGAGTTTCCGTTTAAATAAAATCGGTTGCCCAGCCGATGAAGTTGGTTGCGCGCCGGACTGAAGTGCCCTCGGGCGGACGAGTTAACTAGCTGACTTGGCTTCAGTTTAAACACTAGGCTTCTGCGATAGGGAGTAAGTGAAGACTAAAGACAAAACTAAAAGAGTGAGCTCATGCAGGTGAAATTTTACTTGTTTCTGTTGGGAAGATGATGTCATTGATTTAATAGCAGGGAGTTGTTAGGAAGGAAAAATACTGCACTGTAACATTTTAGAAAAAGTTGGGTTTCTGATTGGTATCTTGATTTGTCTTATAAATTTCATCACAACACCAAGTGGAACCAGATTAGTGATAAGCTCTCACTTGGACAATGCTCAAAGTAATTGTATTCAGCTTGTTGACTATATGTCGCCAGTTATTATGGATTAGTGTAAAAATATAAACTTTGGTTGTAATTGGTCACATTAAATCTCATCTCAGTTTTACATGGAGAAGAATTCCCCACATGTCAATATTTGTCTTTGATATAATGGAAATTTGCCAAAATGTGAAAAGTATTTTAGGCTTTAGCAATTTTTGAAGTAGATAACCCATTACAGCAATTAGTAACATGATGAGAATGATTTAATCAGTTATATTAAAATAATTGTAACACTGAATATCTTGTTTAAAGCTTCGTTCTCATTAGTGGCCTAGATCGCTTCAAAGCCTTGCCTTAATGATGGTTTTTGTTGCAAGAATGATCAATTGCTTTTCAAGTGACATATCATCTTGGAGAAGTGTATTGTCAACAGAGACTACACAATGTGGACAAAGAGACCTGCCAATCAAATTCTGACCCTGAAAGACGTTGAATTACTTTGAAGTGCATATTTTCATACAAGTACAGGTGGTGTAATTCTTCCCCTATAACTCCCTGTAAGAGTAATTTTATGGAATCTTTTCTTCCTAGGATTAAAGAAAATTGTCATTATTTGGATAGATGAGATCCCAAACACATTGAGAGATTTCTGCCATCATGGGAGAATCATGGGAGAGCAGTTGTTTGCCATTTTTTGAGCTGAATGAGAAATAATGTTGGTGTAAAGTTTTAAAAACACATACCAGTTTCATCTTTTAAATAGTTTTAAAGGCTTTGGAGTTCTTTTGAAAAATATTCCCACAGGTTTGGTTATCTTACTCACCATGAAAGAATGTCAAAGTTCACCATCTGAACTGTGTATTAAAAATTTCCCAAGCTATTTTTCTGCACATACTACAGTGATTTACTGTCTATTATTGTTTGCGTGGTACATACATGCAGGAATGTGGCTAACACTTTGGAAGGGTATAACTATGTTTCAGGTAATGGGGTTAAAACTGTGCTGTGTCAGATGACATTACCCAGATAATATTAACAATAGCCATCTCTTTGCCTGGATGTCATGCTAAAAGGTCTGCTTCTAGTTAGTTTGTTGATGCTTGTCAAGTTTATTAGCGGTCTGGTTTAATACAGTCTGTGACATAGCCAGGTTGAAAGAACTAACCTTTTTCTCAAATCCGTCATGACTGAACTTTAATTATGAACCATCACATTAAAGTCCATCTTTCATTCGAGTGTGTTCTTATCAGATAATATGGCTAGCTTCCATTGTCAATTAGTTTTCACAAAGTGAAATGTGTGTCATTATGTCAAGATCTTGCAGAGCATATTATTGGCACATTTTATTCCTGTGATTCTCTCTTCCCATGTCTTAAACCTCATGTCTACTTTACCATGCCTACCAAGAGTTTAATTGATATGTTGTTGTCAGTAGCATTCCATGAGGATGAATTCATGGTAATGGTAAACCACAAGGGGACATGATTTATCCTGTACAGATTATCATCAAGTTTCTTCATGAATGTTGGAAGGCCCTTTGGGTTGTGTCTCACCTTATTATAGACTACAGAGCATATTAACATGGATTGGATTTCATGTTGTTATAGACCTTAAAGGCACACTTTGTCCCAACATAATTGTAATGATGAACAGAACTTTATATTGAATAAATACTTTCCTTTCTTGCAAGTGCTGTATCATGAACAGAGATTAATGGTGTCATTGGTGGCACTGTCATGTGTTCTTGTGTAGCAAATTCTCATTTGATTGTGCAACTTCTTTGAGGGTAGTGTAGGGATAGGAGAATCTTCATCTTTTTAGTGGGTAATAATTTGGTATTGGATGGCACTGTGCTATAGAACAGGGTTTCTCAAGTGTTTTTGGCAGAGGGTCACATTTACTTCAGTTGATTGTTTCTAATAATTGTAGTAGCCAGAACATAAATAGTTTGTTTTTTTTTTATGAAAACTTTGGAGGCTTTTGAAATCCCTAAATGTCACTACTGATCTGCTAAACTTGGAATTGCATACAGTTTCATGGGTGTAGTAAAGAAACTGTTGAGTATGAGAGCACGCTTTAATTCAATGGTTTGTTAATACTTGGCTTTGTATACCCTTCCTATAATAGGGACATATAAGAAATTCTAAACAATAAGTTAGTCCATAAAATGTCTCATATAAAAGTACTCAAATAAAAATCCATGTACCTAGGTCCTTTACTTTGTGTGTGTATGCAGTGAGTTGTGGTCTGTGATATATTGGAGCCAATACTTTTGAGCCAAAAATGATCATTTTAGGAAACTGTAGGAAGACACAAGTCTACATTCCTAGACAAATTGCAGAAAGAACAGTCTAGCATTGAGTATGGTTATGATGTTTCTTTGATAAAGCATACATGTAAATCTCTGAGATGCTAGTGTACTATACTTGTGTGTTATATGTGGTTTGAGCATCCACACAGTTGGACTGAATTATTCATTACTGATGAATCATTCATGTAGGCTGAAGGGACTTCCAAGAAACATGGCAGTGTTTACGTAGGAGACATTCTTACTTTGTTACAGTATAGACAGTGTTTATGAAATATGTTTTGTTTGTGAGACAAATGAGAATGTTTATTTAGTAGAGAATAGCTACATTAACACTGTAAGGATCAATTTATATAGTTTTGACATGTGTGATTTCATTGCACTTTTATAGAAGAATTGTTTCCCAAGTTCTTGTGTTTCAAACAGGTGCCATCATACCAGAGGGCAGTATCCCTTTTTCACATTTCATTTTTTCAACCAAAAAAATATTTTATTTTGCATCTGGCCAAGTTTTGAATGGTTTAGAAAAATAATTAGAAGTTAGGTAATGCCTTTTAGAGTGTATAAAAATTAAAAATTGTAATATTCAAAATTTGTTCGCAAACTGTTACACACATTTTCTGAAGCTGTTCTTAAATCATGAGTGTAGTACGGTAGGAAGTATGGTAGGATGTCAGTGGCTGTAGGACACTAATATCTATAGACAATTCAATTGAGAAACTGTCTTGACACAAATACAAGCATACTTACAGAATCAAATACAATAGTAATTTACATAACAACTCAAAATATTCAAGGGATTTTATAATTAGAGAGCACTTAACCCTACACCATGTAACAGTCAGTGAAGAGGCCTTTTCTGAAAGTTTTCAAAAAGTTTCCACACATGAAAGTTAAAAATTTCCTACATGGATACAGCACATTACTATCTTTGTCTTTGAAGTTGTAAGCATTGCACAGTGTGTGAACTATTCATATGAAGCATTTAAAAGTAGTCATTTAAACATGTTCATTAAGCAGGATTATTTGATGACTGATCAGGTGACAGTTTACTTCACCATCAAATCACAGGGAGGTAATATATCATACGTAAATGTCAGGGTTACAACTGCAACAGATTACACTGTGTCTCATTTCTTGACAGATTTCTGTTATGTGTCACCACTCCTGGCTAATGATCTGAGAGTAGTCATGTTGCTAAAAATAGAAAGTTGGAAGGTCTGTCCCTATCGGCATTCCTTACTCCTTGATCCTAAGCTGCTGTAGCTGTGAACAGTTTGATATTTGGGACATATCATGCATTGTTAAAAATATTGTCATTGCTGAAAGATGTTTTGTAGAATGTTGAATTATGTATGATTGGAAGAAATTTTAAAATTGTGACAGATTTTTTTGTGTGGATTGAGTTATTTGCCAGATGTAATTATTATCCAGTTTAGTACTGGCAAAATATACTATTAGTCAGTTTAATTATTAGCTGAATCCAATTGTTATAAGTAAAATACAAAGAGTATAAAAATGAAAAATCACACAAAGTACTACATGAATCCACTGAAGGGAAGATGAACTCAAAAAATATAAAGAGCTTATGAATAAATAATTAAATATTGTGCTTAAGTAGTTGTAGTGTTTTTCCATCCAGCTTGTATGTAGCAAATTGCTGATGGTGAAGGAAAGTACATAGACATGACCATGTCAGTTTCATGTGATGTAAGAAAAATACTATATTCAGGTCCTCTGTTAGACAGCCAAAGATGTCTTTTTCTGATTGATTTAATGCTTTTTATTTGATTAGGATTTTCAGAGTGGGTTTTTTTTTTTATTATTATTTTTTCATTTTTGGTACTTTATTAACATGCTCCTTTCACTTCAAATTAACATGTTTATGTGGAGTTCAAAAATTCATCTATGGCACAGTTACTAAGTTGAGGTGACTTTTGACCAATAAAAAGGTTCATTTCAACTTACCTTTCAACTGAAGGTACAAAACTAGAAAGAACATTATATTGTCAAACCTGTATGTTACTGTACCTTAACATTAAAATAGTTACCTTTCTTGGTTTCTTTTGATGGAGGTTCTCTCAAAATTACTAAAATCCATCATTATATTTGAGCTTACAATCTTTTCAAATGTTTCATACAATCTATTTATAACCTGCATTTATAAGCAAATGACTTTAAAAATAGTCCAGATATTGCTTAGGTATGTTCTATTTTCTGCTCAACCCATTAAATGAAACATGAAGAGTATAGTAACAAACCTTTTGGTAAATGCTATATGGGACTGTTTTCTTTTCAAAGAATGTACCATAATGAAATAGCTATGACATCGTGCTCCAACAGTGTACAGTTAAGGAAATCCTAATCAATTTGCAATTAAATGCTAATTACTGGCCATATCAATTTTACAGGTTAACTTTGACATTCAGACTTGGAAAAAAGTCTGCTGGATTTAGAATGGAGTTTTGAAATTTGTACATTCCATTGGTAATTTTCAGTCACTTTAAAGAGGATGTGTTTCACCAGATGAATGGTGTATCTGAAAGTGAGTGTTAAATAGCATAAAGTACACATTTACACTGGTCATGAATATATTGCACTTAGATCCCCAAAGATTGGAGGAGGTCTTATAGGTAGGATGTACTACTTACAAGTGAAGGTGTAATGGTTCACTTGAACATTTGTTAATACAATTTAGAATCGTGGAAAGGAATTTCTGTGATAAATCTGTAGACTGAGGTTAAATAGAATGCTTTTACCATTCTTTTAAATGCACATTTACAGACTTTGCTCTGATTTAAACGGAAAAAGAATATTTTGCAAGTTCTTTTTTTTTTTGAGGGAGGATGGTAGACATTTATATTGGAGCACCGAGGCTCTCAATTTCCTACAATGTGATCTGCTAGTAACAGAGGAAACAGTGTGAACAAAAGTTTGTTTCTTCAAAGTTTATGATACTTTGTATGCACGCTGGATTGGCTACACTTTGACACAGATTAATAATCAAAAATAGATGAAGCATGAATTAGCCTCATAGAATGTGTGATGTGAGTCATATATAACAGCCTCTCATGACTTCTAAGAAGATGACTTTAAAGAGATACATCAATGCATCCCTCATATCATTATTGCTAACATACATGAGGGTATTAAAAGACTGATTGATGATCATAACACAACAGTTAAACTGCCTAAATAATAGCCATAGACCTTCTGATGAGAGACATAAATGTCACCAAATAAACTGTGTATCAGTAAAAAAATCTCTAATATTCCAAGATATTGAAAGTCCCATTTTCACCCTATCCATGCAGAGGATCCATTTTTTTTTTCTTTATTTTTTTTTTATGAGTTGCTTACATTTTGGAACTAAGCATAAAACACTGTCATGTCTGTGTCATATTTTTAATTTGTACAAAATAATTATTACAGTCTTTTTTTTTCTAGGAAGTAGAACTTAAAGAGACAGAAATGACTAACTCTTTAAGGTAAAACTACTGTCAACACTTATGTCATGTATAACCTATCTGCAGGTAATTAATGCAATGAGAAAACAAAGTCTGCAAGCACAAATAAGACCCCGGAGAAACATCCATCTTGTCATCCCCTTTAAGAATGAACACTGTCCTCTCATTAGAAGGTTAGCTGCCTCTCGTTACTCCCACATCTCCTTGACTCCTGCTCCGTGGTATGCCACCATCCTCCTATCCAAATATAGAGACTGAGGTATCTCTGGTATGAAACTCGAAGCCTCTTTATAAGAGACCAGTGTAGAAGTTTAATAGCTATATGCATCTGTAAAGCTTGCTTGTTGTGTTTCACGACTTATAACTGCTCTCAGTGCGAGGGCTTGGGTAGTTGTTTCCTTTTCGTGTGTTGGACAGCTTACATCCCTATGGCATCTCAGTGAAGTTTTAGTAAAGAATACCTTGTGAATATTTTTTTGGAGTGAAGTGAATATTTATAACTTTTTTGTGTGAATATTGTGAGGATAAATAAACATTGTTGCATTGAGTGTCTGTGTGGAATAAGGTTGCGAGGTGAAAATGGCGGCCACAGAAGAGGCAGAAATGGTGCCCCATGGAGACGCTCCTGTGGTTACCACCATCAGTACGGTAGCCATTCAGGCTGGAGAAGCTAGGATTGTGTTAGCAGTTTTAAATGTAAGTCTTGTAAACCTGCATTTTGCAATCCTTCAGTCTTTTTCATTTATGAATGTTTACTGGTTGTTATTTGTACAGAGATACTGTACTATATGTACATACATGTTAACTATAGGTCAATGACCCATTCATGGCTGGTAATACACAGCAGTGCAAATGACTTCTAAACAATTTCAATTTTTGTGAAGTTTGAATCCATGGTTTAATACCTTTTTCTCTTCCTGAGTCTTCAGCAATACTTTCTGTATTTTTATTCAAGGGCAGTTTATTCTATTCCTTTTCAGTTTGAAAGAGATACAGCTCTATATGATAAACAAAGTACAGTTATAGTACAAACAGGCTAAAATACAGCTTAGTAACGGATAAAAAGAATACGAAACATTTCTTCAAAGTAGGATTTGTAAAAAAAAAAAAAGAATATCAGCCTTTAAGTCAAAGAAATATATCTGTATCAAAAAGAAGTTTGTCTTGATAGCCGCTTTCATATGAAGATGGGCATATTAAAGTAAATATCAGTTGGAACTTTCGAGTAGACAAAGTACATAATACAACATTGCTTACAGTTAAATCTACAGGTTACAGTAATCGTAGTATTACAGTAAAGGAAATACAGTAGTGTTGAATGAAGTCTTTTGCTATCATATGTAGATGAAGTGAGTCTCAGTCAACCTGGGCTTGATACAGGTCAGAGTAGAAGGACTACAATACAGCTAAAAGTAGAGAGAGATTTCCAGAAAGCAAAATATTTTATAAAGTTAGATGTGTGGAATACAGTTTCAGTGTCAACTGTGAAAGTAACAGAAATATATCAATATACATAGTTACAACTTTTTTCGGTAAATATGATCGTTTTCTGTTGTATATGCTGCATTTTGGTGAATTTTAAATGATCTCATGGTATGATTTGTAGAATAGTTTCAAAGATAGTTGAAATTGCAATAAATAAATTGCATTAATTTAATATAAATAAGGCCTTATGAGAGATGAATTTATCCAAATTTATAAGCAAGCTCTAAATCTCTCTGTAGATAGACATATAAATTGATGATGAAATTGTCCATTGTGAAGAAGCCATGAAACAGAAACAAAGGGTAAAACTAATTGTTCTGTAAAGTTTGAAATTAGATATGAATCTTGTACAGGCATACATACTGTACAGTACAGGGCTGTCTTGCATATCATTGTAGTGCTGTATGAATGTACTGCTTGTATGTGATGAGTAAAGTAGTGTATGTTTGACTAATAGTTGAGGAATCTTGTATGGCTAGTTACAAAGTTAAAATTTGAATCATGTTGGACTCATATGTCAGTCATCTCTTGGCTTATGTCATTTGATCTTTGGGATGGAAGTTGGGGGAGGGACGGGGGGGAGGGGGGGGGGGAGACAGGGGAATGGAAGTATTTAGGGTAAATTGAACTTATTGAATGGGTTACATGTATGTCTTATGACCTTCAATGACATTTGCCCTAGTTTTAAGTGCTTGTACTCTTCAATAATTGAAGGGTAAATTCTTCTTCTGTCTGAATGTACTCTTAAAGGGATTTGCCAGTGACAAAAATCAGTACCTTCAAAAAATGCAGAAAATTTTTCTCATCTAGGGGGTGAAAACGGCATCTCAATAGCTTGTAGCGTTTGGAAGATATACATTTTCAAAGAAATGCAATTTTTTCTCAAGACGAAGTGCATCATGGGAAACTGTGATGTCATCGCGGCACATTAATTTGACAAATCCTTGAATTTCTTTATGATATTGACACCGCTGTAGGGAATATTTATCAACTTTGTTTACTGTGCCCTATATATGTTGTAGATTTATGCTAAATCTACATGGAAAGATATTCAAACATTCCAGCAGTATCAAATTTCAAGGACAACAGGACATTCAATTATAAAGAAAAACAAAAGAAATCTGAGGCAATGTGCCCACTTTACATAACATTCTGTGACCTTGATGAGAAGTGGAGGTATTTTTGGACAAAAATAAGCAGTCTTTAACATTAGATATCTCGAGTTAGGGAAAGAGTATTGCTACGGGGTTTGAAGGTCATGAACTGGAATATTTTTGTCTTTCACATAGGATTCTAATGAAAAGCCACTGGAAAATGCCTTTAACATAGTCAGTAAAAAGGACAATAATATAGATTTCCATACACAGATTTTTGAGTATTTTGGGGGTTGGGAGTGGAGTGGGGAAGGTATAGTGGGGAAGTAAGAGAAACTGAATGACTGTAATTATGTAAGCACCCAAAAATATCCAGAATAACATGTACATATTTTTTAATTAGGGAGGTTCACTCATAGAGGAAAAGGTAGCTCGGAAATCATTATTGTTTGACATTGTATATCAATTAGTTTCTGTTTCTTGACGGTTGATAGGCGTTGCATAATGCCATCCTTTGAAATTAATATATCATTCTTCTTTTAATAACCAAATCATTATTACTCTATGATAAACAGTTTGGTGTTGCTGAGGGGTTTGATAGGGGATTGTTAGTAGATAGCAGTGGTTGGTAGTGGGGGAGGGGGGAAGGGGTTAAGTGTTGGTAAAAATTGTAATTCAAGTACAGTAAAACCCCGTTTATCCGAACCCATTTATCCGGAACCCCGTTTATCCGAACTAGCCGTCAGATTTAACAACAATAACAGTCAACACAATTACCGTAGTACACACCAAATTTTAAGTGCTTTACAAGGCAAAATTCAACGTAAATTTTTGCAGAAATGCACTAATTTTTCTCGGGACTTTAAAAGTAATGGAAAGATGTCACGATGGCTAAAACAGCCGACATGTGGACATAGAAAACAATCTGTTATCTCTTTGTCAAATTTTGAAGAAATATGGTACGTATTTGCTTTGAAATTCTTGTTAGTAGCCATGAGTCGGTATAGGCTCAATATCCTCTCATACAAAAAAACATTAGGCTAGCGTAAGTCTTAGTTTCACTAAATCTGAAAGTTAGTAACGTAGTGAGCTTCATACCTAAAAATAATGAAAGTAGACATTACAAAAACATTGCGAACTGCTGTTTGAGAGTCTCCTACAACATGTGTCTCTAACATTTTTTGAAATTTTTGCAGAATTTATACTCTAGATACCTCTCCAGATCGTTACAGCTTTTCTTCAGCACACACATTCATTTAGTGTGTAGAAAGCATTGGTCATTCAGATGAGCGAAGGCTCAAATTTTTGGAATAAAATCTCTCTGTTTTAGACGTCTTAAAATTTATTTGTCATATCATCGGTCACAAATAATAGTAACAAAATATTTTGGGGGATTTTGTCTGCAATTTTAAGCCTTTTCGGAATTATTTTGGAAATGTGTTGACACGCTGTCTTATATGGACCCAGTGTACCGTACTTAAGACAAAAACTTGGAACCCCGTTTATCCGAACTTTTTCGTTATCCGAACAACCTTCGGTCCCGATGTGTTCAGATAAACGGGGTTTTACTGTAGTGGAAATATCAGTTAGCATGAGATCCTGAATCGCTACTGAATAAGGGGGAAAAATTGGGGGTATGGCTCAGTAATGGCATTATTGTAATTTCATTTAATAACCTTGTCAAAACTCATATTACTGTGCATACAAACACTAAATTGTTTTAGCCTATGTAAGTAATGGACAAAGTATACAATATTTCTTTCATCATAAAGCATATATAAAATGATGTAAAAGTACTTCAGCTGTAAAGTTACAAATATACTGATATAAAAGTAAATTCAGATTTATAGCAATAAATTATAGAAGGGAAGAATAAATGTGCAATAAGTGATGTTTCTCATTTGAACCTCATCCATCAGATCCATAGTGCATACTGCTTATATTTCTTTAAATTGGACTAGTTGAACTGTTAGGATATTACGGAAATGGTACTCTGTCACTCTTCCTAGTTAGATAGTGGAGTCATCAGTTCCCTTGAAGTATCTATGTCCCTCTGGGATAAATGAAGAATGTTTCATCGAATTACTGTTTCAGTATTCACCAAGCAACTGAAAAACACTACCTCTTGTGGAATAATTTTTAAAATTTTAAACATTTTAGCAGAGTGAACATCTTTTTTAAATTTCCAGACTGAATGATAAGCCCAATTTTGTTGGTGTCTGTTATACTTTATCAAATAATCCTGGATGATGAGCAGGAAGAAGGTTCTGCAGTTGGTTATTATACCACATTTATATCCACTCTTTGGCATCCTTCATCTTAATATTAGTGATGACATAATTTTGTCCACATTATTCAAACAAAAGCAGTGTTGGCTCAATTTAGGGGAGTGGGAAGGTTGTGTTTCCAAAGTATTTTTGTTTTTTGTTTTTTTGGTAGGGACCCCCGGGGGTCGAGGGTGGGAGGAGGATGAGGTTTGGCAGTTGCATTTTGCCATACTGCCCAGCAATGAAGTCCCTGACACATTTTTACCAACCTTGTTTGAGTCTTTGTAACAATTTGAAAGGTGCTTGAGGTTATCTTGCAAATTACAGTACCTTTTGACTGAATGTACATTAATACCATATTTTGCTTTATCAATCTCTGTTGCATCTTGGTAGAGATGCATTATTACAAACAGTATGTCAAGTGAGAGGGGTAATTAAAAGGCATCTCTCCATCATGTTGAAGTCTCATATTTCCAGCAAGCTAAAAGTTAATGTAATGTCAGTGGGGTGCTCAGAGGCATGTTTCTTGTCAGTTATTGTACAATATTGCCAGTCAGTACTTTAAAACAGAAAATTCAGGAAGGTGCATTGTGTTAAAGCCTACTGCAAGTAACTGTGTTCTTATATGAAGCCTAGAAGAAACACCATTCTTATGTAAAGCTACAGTATAGTAGTAGTCAGTGGTAGTGTTCACACAGGAGGGATTTCCCCTTTCTGAAAAAATTGGATGGGGTATACTAAATTTCATGGCAATTGCATTTAGTGATTTTGTAAATTTGTGTAACTTTGCTATATTCAAACAGAGCAGTGTTATTTTTCAGCAGAATGCTAGAGGACATTGCAGAAATTTCATGGTCCTACATCTTAACGTTAATGTTGGTTGTTATTAATCCTGTGTGTTGAACATATTAATGAAGATTCTCTGTCCATGGATGTGACTATTGTTGATTCTGTTTTACAATCTCAAAAACATTATCATAAACTATTAGGTCAAGCATTAGGATAAAACAGTCTACTATACATTTTGAAAATCCAATTATCCAGGAGATGAAAAGAGTATAATGAGTTGTACAATACCTGAATTTTTTTTATCTTGTTGACAGCAATTAAATTTATTGTTAATTTGTTGAAGAGGGTACAGTAGTTGGTAATTCATTGTGATACTTACCCATGGCTAGTCTGGGAAGCAGACCAAATGTAAAAGCTTCCACAGTCCAGTCAATCCTGAAGAAAAAGTATTTGTATGATGATGAATCGGTCATATTTGCTTACCAAAGCATAGGGGTGTAGCCAGTTTTTTGGTGTGGGTGGTGGGAGGGGGAAAAGTAGATTCATCGTTCCCATTCTTGACCGTCGTCTTGGGGAAAGGGTATAAAGGGAGGGGTGCCCCCTCTCCTTTTGAAATTTTTTGCTGTCTCGAAGGGCCTAGATGCAAGATGGATGTTGCTTCTTTTTATACTAGATTCCAGTGTTCTCCTTAATAGGGGTTTTTAGAGGGGCGGCCCGCCTGCCGAGTGAAAATGGCCGCCCCTCAAAAATAGTTGCTGCCCTCCAAAATATTTATCCACCCCTCTAAAAACACACCCTCAAATTTGTTTTAGTCCATTACTCATCCCCGTGCCGCATACGCGTTTTTTCGACTGTGTATAAGCAACAGGTGCATTTATGGCCAGTCGAAACCTTGAATCCACGATAATTTCACACCTTCTCGAACACTTTGTTTCAATTGTTCTGTTAATCTGTTTTGTCTTGGTTTTCAGTATCATAAAAAGATCACACTTGTGAAGCCAATATTTCCCAATTACCTCCCCCTAGGCCCCTGCTCCCACTCTTCCCCACCAACTTTCCATCCCTTCCTCTCGCCTTTTATTTTTTTTTTTGCTATCCTTCATTTTTTCAACATCGCCCATAGCATCCCCCAAATTTCTGTGGGGCACTCAGCCCCCCCTTCCCCCCTGCTGGCTATGCCACTGTCAAAGTAAAGACAAACTTTCATTATTCATACACTAAAATAGAACTTGTTTTAAGACAAACTGTTAGGAATATTCTTTATATATTAATAATATAATATTCTTTAAATATCTCCATACTTGTTACTTCATGAAAGAATCCAAGCAAAGCACAGTGATCTGACTTTATATAACAGAAAAGTTAATTGTAATTAAATTTTATCTTTGTTGTAATCTTGTAAATCTTGAATCCTGTCTTACAATGTAGGTGTAGAGAGATTAAGCAAGGAGATAGTTTTAGTTTGTTAATCTTGTTTTTGATGAAGAATGATTGGAATTTTTTCCCATGACCCTTCTGAAATTCATGCTGTCAGATTCTAGATCAGATTTTCTCAATCCCTTTATGTGTTGCTAGTATTACAGTGTCTTGTAAATACATGTATGCCAACCTCAAGAGCAAAATTTAATTTAAATGGTATCAAGCTGATACCTAGACTCTCAACCAGCTGACCATAGGTGTCACGGAAAATGTAGTGACACCGTTCATACAGTTTGTACAGTGGTTGTGTGAGGGAAGTCAGGAGACTTTCTTTGTATGTATCTTAACAGGCATGTTGCATTGTACACTCTATGGATGGTAGTAAGAGAATATTTTAGACTGATCCACTATG
Source organism: Holothuria leucospilota (assembly GCA_029531755.1). Taxonomy (NCBI): domain Eukaryota; kingdom Metazoa; phylum Echinodermata; class Holothuroidea; order Aspidochirotida; family Holothuriidae; genus Holothuria; species Holothuria leucospilota. Next base: position 38,902,987 of record CM055983.1, on the reverse strand, counting down.
CTATTAAACATTCTAGCATGCCTAGTCATACTCAGTATAAACTTTCATTTATATCTTGGTATTATTCAGCTCAAGGGTTTTCCATTTCACCATTTGATGAAGAAAGCATTAAATATCCAGAAAATAGCCGCAATTCCCATTAAAATTCATCAAAGATAGACCATTTTACAGGGTCATTTCTATTTCACACTTGTATCATGAATAAACATGAGCTAAATATGCAAATATGTGACATCGAAAGATGGACATACCATATATGGCTTATGAAAGTCTTTGTTTTTTCAACCTTACTTTCAAGGACACTGGTACCATTGTTATCCCCTGAGGGGTTTATTATGAAAGTTAAAATTCTTTCCTTCGGAAACATTGATATCACTCAACAAACTGTAATCTGTCTGGAGTGTTGGATGATCTCTCCACTTTTTAAAGGTTGTGTGACATGCCACCAAACAGAGCTGTTTCACCTGTCAGCTAAAGAATTAAGTCCTCCAATCAAAGATCTGTTGGAATTATTTCAATATCTTTTACCATTCTCAAATATGCGTCTTCAAAGTTCGATGGTTTCTGAAGAAACTTATTGCCTATGCAAAAATAATGATGTGGAATGTTGCACAGTGTTAAAATTTCTTTTGTAAACCCTATATAAATTATCTCTTAATTACTGATCAGATACAGGTGCGGATCCAAACATTTCGAAAAGGGGGGGCTGAAAGCCCCTTTGAATATTCTCCTTGATTAATGTTATGCTAATTTTCGTTATGCTAAATTTGTTATTGTTTATGTGTCATAAAAGGGGGGGCTGAGGCCGGGAAAGCCACCCCCCTTGGATCCGCGCCTGCGATAGATTACAGTTTGTTGAGTGATATCAATGTTTCCGAAGGAAAGAATTTTAAGTTTCATAATAAACCCCTCAGGGGAAACAATGGTACCAGTGTCCTTGAAAGTAAGGTTGAAAAACAAAGACTTACATGAGCCATATATGGTATGTCCATCTTTCAATGTCACGTATTTGCATATTTAGCTCATGTTTATTCATGATATAAGTGTAAAATAGAAATGACCCTGTAAAATGGTCAATCTGTGATGGATTTTAATCGGAATTGTGGCTATTTTCTGGATCTTTAATGCTTTCTTCATCAAATATCCAACTGTGTTATTTTCATGTCACATGACCTTTAAGGTCTACAGATTATTTGGGGTGAGAGCAGACACATTTGCAGCAAATAGAATACCTTCAGTAGAGTTACAGTAAATCTTATCCTATCGATTGTGTAATTAATGGTCTTTCTGGTGTCTATACAGTACACACGTGACAGGGTTCACATCTATTGTAAGAGGTTGTCTTTGAGTGTTATCATGACTTTCTTCTTGCATGGCATGGCTCGTTAAATACATAAATTGAATATTGGTGGAATAGGCAGTCACAAGGAGAAATATAGTTGAAACCTTGTTAGATACAGGGGAACTGGTGCAAAGTTTTTTATCAATATTTCTATGCAAAGATGTATTCCCCACAAGCTCACCATTGCACAATCCTCCCCACTCCTCTCCCACCCATGCAACAACCACCTCCTCCCCCCAGCCATGCAACAACCACCCCCTTCCTTCCAAGAAAATTTACACATCCAAATGTTTGGCAGCTTCTGTGAATATCTGAATACAGAATTATGTCTGTGAATATCCAAGTTGTACTTCTTTTAAGGCATCATGGTTGGTGGGTTACTGCAGTTCAGTTGGGTCAATCATGTCATCTGCATTACACATATTAGGGGTAGGGCCTATATGGCGTTAACTTTCGAAAACAAGTCTCATCGTCTATTTTCTAACAGTGGGCAAAAAGCCTGCAAAACTGCCCTTGAGTAGCTAGGACATTAGGATCAACCTCTAAGCCATCAGCATTGCTAACAAGTATTTTGTAGAGAAAGCAATCAGGCTGTAAACAAGTGAGAAAGCTTTGATGTAGGTTCAGCTTGCCAATTGCCTGCATGACTTCACATCCTACCTTAAACAGTATTGTGGTTTGGCATTTAAAACTCATTACAAGGACCACTGATCCTTCTTTTATGATCAAGTAATAAAGCTGTCATACAGTGAAGGATAACAATCATCTTATGTCTGATGAATGCCAGAGTATAGGTTATAGAAAGTATATGGGACACTTCTGTTAGGCAAGAGAATCAAGGTTGTACAATTGTATCATAAATGGTAGGGATAACCTGCTGGGGTTTGCAAAAGCTTTCGATTTTTGGTAGAGGATACCTTCAGTTTGTTTGTGGTAGGTATTTCAGAATTTTGGTAGAGAAATTTATTGTTTCTGTGAGATTGCCTCCCCTTCTATAAAACACATACACAGTCCATACCAGAACAATATTACCCATACTAAAACAATAGCACCCATACTAAAACAAAAGTACCCAACCCATGTGTTGTGAAACCTAGCACTTTGAAGGCATTGATATCATATTTGAAAATGCTGAGAGGGGAAGGGGGCTATAGGGAGAGAAATTTCACTTTCCGTCATACATTATGAGACTTTGACTTCGAAAGTCACCTGCAGTTAGGGATCAAGTCCTAATTTTTTGCAGATTTTGGGTGTCTAGTGATCACCAGAGGCAGATCTACAAGTAAATTTACTGTTTGGAAGCATAAAGACAGCATTTATAATAAAATAACTGAGTGAATCACATTTGCCAATGTATTTGTAGCATATTTTGATGTGGGATCTTAATGAGCCAAAAATAAGTGTTAGCAGGGCAAGGGCTGTGAAGTGTAGTGTAGCATTGTGCCTAGGCCATGTAGCATAATGCACAGCCCTGTTCAAGGGCTACATAGGCAGTGGCAAAAGTGCCTTGCTATTCTGAAGAAGAATGTCCTGCATGGAAACCCCTTTGAAGTAAATCTTGTGAATATGTTGCGGATTGTAATTTGAAGGTCTTTTGCATGTGTGATATAAATGTTTTTGGCAATATTAACCAAAGATTGTCATATTCCATTCAATGGTTCTTGCTCTTGGAATGAGTGATGTTTTGTACAAAATGTATAAGACTGCAGTAGTTGACATGTGTTATTGAACTGTTTACTTTTGGCACTGAAATATACTCATTTGGTAAAGACAAAAATTGTGTACAGGATCACAGATGCTGCAAGCTGTCTCTAAGTCATTCTTTTCAAACTATCTAAATTGATATGTACGGTTAAAATTTTGAAAATTTGTATATTAGCAAGCTCTCAAGTCCACATACTCGTGAGTGTCAAAGATTGCCTGCATGGCCTATCTTTCTTGTACTGCCAATGGCCTTATTTAATGGACAATATGGACTGATTTCACTGTACTATACGCACACACACACACATGTAGCCTGGAGGAAGAGCAGTGTCTCCGCCTCGGTGCACCCGTGTAGCTAGGCCCTACATACGTATGGACTACCTGAACTACGTATAACACATAAAGTTTGTCAATGTTCTACCCACATTTTGGCAGTGACTTTGTGGGAAGTTCCAGTGAATGTGATCAACTACCAAGCCTTGCTTCCAAATGTTTTGTGGGATTGTAGGAGTTGCTTGCACAATTTGCACAGTTGGAAACCCTCACAGTAACCCATTTATATTGAAACCGAATAAACAATCACTTTCACTTATTGTGAAATGTCTTCAAAATCTTACAAATCTCTTCATTTGTCTTGCAAGTAATTTTGCCAATGTTTCAGAACATGAATGGTGTACCCCTGTTACAGGTAGTGTTGGATTAATTCAGTATGGGTGCTGGCCAATATTTTCCATTTTCATCCTATGTTGGTGTCAGTAAAATTTATCTGGTGATACAAATGTTTCTTTTCCTTAACTTTGTGACAATGTGTTGTTATTTCTGAAAGTTTGACTGTTCTTCCGAATGATGAAAATGAAATGACACTCAGTGGCAGTGCACAATAGCCTACCAGAGGCTCGATTTAACAGTTGTTTGGTTGCCTGTGATGACCAAAATTTGTGACGGACAACCAAAATATGGTGGGTTGGCTGCAGTGTCCATAGGACAACCAAAGTTTATGCAACCAGTTAACAGACTACTGCTAGGGTTACTGCAAATTTCTTTGTGGACTAAATTTTCTTTTGGACAACCAAAAAAGGCAGACAGGTTGTCCAACAGAGGATGGCCAGAAAAGGAACCAGAGTCAGACACAAAGGACAAAGACAAGAAGATCTCAGCAGTGTCACTGAAAGTTAACTTAATTATTTACGTGGCTTTCCTTTTTCGTCTTTGTTTCATTGTACAAACTTCTGTCTTTGTTTACCTTCAACCTTGGTGAAAACTATAAATATTAATGCAGAAAACTGACTTGAAGTATGGTCAAATTGAAACAAAAATACTGCCATGAAAATGCATTCTATACAATATATACAAAACTATACACTATACAGACATACACAAATAGATACAAATATACTACCATGTAAAGTGTAAACAAATTTAAGTACAGTCTTATTGGCATTCATTGAACACCTAAAATAGACGTACCTCCCTGATTCTCCATGGGCTTTAATTCTCCTATCCACTTGGCAGTCTAGATAGCTGTTATGTCTGGCAGGCTTATATATTGTGTTTCTAGTGGTGCATTAGTCATGTTGTTTAAATTAACAGGTTAGGTAGAGTTACCTACAAGGAAATGCCCAAGTCATCCCCTTTTCTATGAAGCTTTACTTTACTGTAGCACATGCTCTCTTTACTTGAGAGCAAAGCTGAACTGGAATTATATTTTGGTTCTATCAGAATTCAGGAGGTACTACTGTTACACTATGGTTTTAGTGAAGTATGCTCATTTCCCTTCAGATATTGGTATCATATCAGTCTCCGCCAGTGTTGAGAATTGAAATATCAGTGTTGGTAGTATTGGCTGCTTATAATATTGGTACCAAGAAGTGAACCTACATCAGTGAAATTCTGTAACAACATAGATATTGTCACGTTTATTGCATAGCTGTGAACTAGAATAGGAGGTTATGTGAAGTAAGGGTGTTGACTGAATTGCCGTTTAAGGCCCTCTAAGCTCACCCCAGACAGTAGCAGTTCTCCCAACTAACCTAAGGTCTAGCCCTGCCTCCAATTTAAACACAACTTTCTAGTAGTAGAACACTTCCAAGACAGAGCAGCAGTAGCCTGTACTGAGTTTCAGTTGCTCAAGCCAATATTGAAAGCAAACTGTGTGTGACTGTGAGCCTAATAAGGTTCCAACACAACTGACTGTCCAAGTTATTGTTACCAACGAGAGTGGTGCTATTATTGTTTGATTGAATACCAGTCAGAGTACAGTCACCAACTGGATTTAGAGCTACAGTATGGGGATATGTCTAAATATATTTAGGGGGATGCCATAGCTCCTTTAATCATTGCCAGCCTCACTCAGTTTTGTGTGTTTGCAAGTCATCAGTTACATTGTACCAGTTGTGTATTTCTATAGTGTCAGAATGATAATAGTTTATTTGCTTTGTTGGTATGATTACCATTGTATTCAAGACCTTCGGTATGTTTTCTTTGTTTTCTTGTTTAGTCTGGATGTTAAACATGACATAAGAGAAAAAACCCAAGGGTGTCAGTCCCATTCAATTTATGCAAGCTAAGATGTAATCTGTCAAATATAACAAAATGTAAGTGCTGTCACAGTATGAAATGAATTGTGGATTCAATGCTTTCCAGAGAGACTCAAGAATTTGTTGCCTGTGTGGAGATCATCAGATTTATTGGTTGCTGATGAGGTCAGGGGTTATGAAGATCTTCCCTTTATAAGCCAGTTCAGAGTTATCACATGGGCATGCACAATGGCTTCAGGTCATAGGTCATATGGGCAGTTTTTCCGCTAAGATGCTATGACGCAATTTTGACAGAATGATTTGTCAATTTGACGCGCTGATATTCGTGCGAAAAATGAAAAAAGAGGGTTTCAGATGCAGTGTGAACAGCAACGCATACCCTATGCATGTGCAGTTTCACTAAATTGACATTTCTAGTGAGCCAAATTTTCTTAAATTCAGTATATTGACCCAATGGATAATTTCTTACAGGAAACACTGCATATGGGTGTATAATGCATGTGCTTAGGTTCATAAATTGTGCACTGTGCCCAACAATAACTCTGGAATATCTTGTAGTTCTAAAGTCTTTTGTGTTAAATTTCGTAAACTAGTCTGCAAGCACAATTAGAATAATGTAACTTAGTATTTATAATGACATTAATAACTGCATTCATACCCATATAACCTATGACCTGAAGCCACTGTGCATGCCCAGTAATAACTCTGAACTGGCTTGTTGCAGCCCGCTCCTTGTATCAAAAGTAACAAAATTCCTTTCAAAAAGATAAGTAATTTCTATGGAAGGAAATATGCCAGTTAGGTATTCTTGGCAATTCTACTTGGCCCACATGATTGGCATATTTGGGTGTTTTAGAGAGCTTCATACTGTACATATGATGTGTGGTAATATTAGTACACTGTATTAAGGTGGTAGTCAAAAGAAGTAGAGGGGATCTACTGTGCAGGATTAGATCTGAAGTCATGGGTGAGGGAAAGCAAAGATTTTCAGAGCTGTATGTTTCAAAGTAGGCCACAGTGGCTAACATTGGTGTGCCCCATTGTCAGAGAGCTCAGTGACTCTACATTGTATTTCTGGGTGATAGCTGCAGAGAGATGTATACAATCACAAAAATGATTGACTTCATCATTGGAATTGATTTTGAAATAATATAATTCACAGCTATTTTACAACACTAAGCTACCACAAATGTTGGAAAACCATGTATGGCTTATGAATTACAACTTCACATTAGGTGGCAAACCATCTTAACAATTTAGATCAATTCTGGTTTCTTTTGAAAAGGCAGTTCAGATGGGAAAAATCGGAAAACCGTAGATTGCTCTAGGATGAAAAACCCACCTTACTTTGACCTGACTGGGGATCAAACCCTGAACCTGCCAAGCTTCATTGCTTTAAATGCCACCGCCTTTATCCACTTGGCCACAGCACTGGCTTAATGATGTCAGTATGAATATTTGCTTAATAGTTCTAGAGACAGTCAGAGTACAGATGGATTTAGCAACCCTTTAAAAAGTCTTAACATCATTTTCTTGAAATGGCTTGTACCATATTGGTTTCAGTTTTCAAGTCTGAAAGTTAAGCTAGGGGGCTGTGTGAACAGAAAATACCATTGGCGTGAGCTGGCACAAGTAAGGCACGCGCCAGTAGTAATTCGATGATCTCAATGGCATGCAGAGATCTTGTAGTAACCAGCAGGGAATATTTTGGTATTAAAAATGCTTGTCGCCAGTGGGCATTTGAAATCTGGAAATCTCCCTTTATCAAAATTAAGGTATTTTGTAATCCATGTCAACTAGTCTACATATCTGCTGTGCTGTATATTACTTGTTTTGCCTTAGAGTGACAGTAAAAGAACATGTTGCCATGGTATCCATCTACAGATACCAGGATAATGAATTCAACAGTGATGTAGTATGTGCAGTATGTACAACTCCTAGGAATATCAGTCAGGACTGCATAATATATAAACCTACTTTCACAGGGCTCAATTTTAACAGTCGTCTGGTCGCCTGTGACGACCACAATTTGTGACAGACAACCAAAAAATTGGTGGGTTGGTTGTCCATTGAACAACTAAAGTTCGGGCAACATGCTAACAGACTGCTTCTAGGGTTACTTGCAAATTCCTATGTGGACTACTAAATTTTCTTTTGGACAACTAAAAAAGGGCAGACAGGTTGTCTAATGGATGACCATGAAATTTTCTTAAAATCAAGGCCTGTTTCAAGTTGAATGTTGTATGGTATTCAAGGTGTATGCTGTATGGTACAGTTTGGGGTAGAATAAAGGACAAACAAATACATTAAGTGGCAGAAATAAACCTCCCCAGTTCCCCCTCCTCAAAAAAGTAAACAATTAAATTTGGGTAGACTGTATTGTTGTATGCATCAATCAATTTATTTTGTTCATTTTGGTCTCTAATTCCTCAAAAACATTATAGGACCTAGGCCTTTAGTATAGCTTCAGTGGATCCTTGCATTATAGTCATGTAACAATAATTGAGGTGTGGAAGGGGAACTAACTTCAGGCCTTCTAGAACATGTGAGAAGTCCACAGGAAATTACAATTTACCTCTTAGACAGGGCAAGGAAACAATCAGGATTGACTGAACAAATTAAGCCTGTTGAAAGGCTGTGTCTGCTAAATCAATAGTTTATAACAGATCTTGTTGAATGACATTCCTTCAGCAATTGTCTGTCAAGGGCAAGCATGAAGTTTGACATAAAGTGGGTAGGAGTTGTTTACACTAAACTTAGTTCTAACCATGTTAGGAAGAGAGATACAAACTTTAACTTTTAGTAGTCAGTTAAGTAGGGTTTCTTTGTCTTAATAGTTGTATTACTCACAAAGCTCTGTATGCTACATGGTTTTCTTGTGAATTCTTTATTTTTTGCAAATCAGAGAAATTCTCCTCTGGAAATTAAAGAAGGAAGACAGTTCTACAAACTTGTAAACTTAAAAATACTAGTAAACATACAGTAGTCATAATGTTTGAAACCTGTAATGTAAGATATGATAACCTAGCTGACAATAACAATGCTTGTTTATTTTTCAATTAAAGTCACTTTTATTCCAATAAGTGCTCAACATACTAATTACACAGTTATATCATTTACAGTATAATTGTTTGTTTCACTAGTATGTTACCTGTATAGGCCTACATGGTACAGTAAATGTGTAGATGGTCGACATTTAGAAGTATTGCGTGCACAAAACTAACACAATTGAATACTATACCGATTGTAATTCCATTAAAATGAGATAAAACATTGGCAGATATAGTTGGACATTCAAAATTGTACTCTCAAGTATGGAATTTAGGCCAAATTGTTTTGGTAGTATCTTCATTTAAGGTAAATGTAGCAGTACTAGTACAGTACAAATATGAAGGCTATTGAATGATACCAATGTTGAAAACTGAATATTTTGGTCCAACACTTTATGACAATGGTTTGCATTGTATACAGTAGGATGGACATATATTAAAAGATTCCCAGTGAGTGACAACAGTGGACACGGGCACTAGAAGTCTCCCCCCCCCCTCCTAAAAAAAAAAAAAACATTTGTAAGGTAGAGAGTTAGATTAATTAAGAGAACTGTCAAATGGAAGTTACAGGTAGAGGCATAATGAAGAGGTTTAGTATAAATGTTGTATAAAAAACCTTAGAAGATGTAGAAGACTAGCTGCATTTCTCATCAAAATCTATCAAATATTAATATTTTTAAAAGGGAGTCACTGTGCATCATGAACAAGTATTATTCTATTATATGCAAATTAATGATTGGAAGAAATTACCTGTCTGTCCCGTAGGGCTGTGACAGTTAAATGGTTAACCAGTTAACCGACCGATGGATCGGTTAAACGACCGCCAAATGTTGTTTCCTTTAACCGTTTTTGTATCCTAATAGATCTGTCGCCGCAGTTCACCTTTATACCTAAACTCGTTTATGCAGTAAACCGCAGAAGTTGCTTGCCCAAAACTAGGTAACAATGGGTAAACTTTGGATGTAAAATTTCAAAAGGTTTAAAAAAGACCTTTATAGTGCCAGTTGCACAGTCTGCGTTGCGCAGCTTTGGCTGGTTATCGATCCGTTTGCCCCATGATCTGGGAGTGTGCTGCCGAAATAATGTGACAATAAACTCTTTAACGCAACTTCTGAAAAGGAATAAAATTATCAAAGGTGCAGGGATTAAACTATGCAGTACACACAACAATCCAACATACCTTTTAAAGTGTGGAGCGTAGTAAATTGGATATATAACACTAAAAAGTTACTTCTAGACGGTAGAAAAATATATGCTTAATATCGTTTATGATGAATGCACTTCGGGAAGTTTCCCGGGCGTAACTTCCAAGGTTACGTGTTTACAGTTCATCAGTCTCAAAACGTATGCAATCTGCACAAAATAGTGACCAAGCTATGTAGTTCTGGGCTTAATTATGCAACCCTGGCTTGCAAGCCTTGTAGGTGCAACTAAAATATTTGTAACTAAGCCTCCCCATTTAAGCTGACATAATAATTTGAACAAAAGACGATTAAACATTTTTTATAATTTTTTCAACGTTACTATAATTCCTGGAAAAGTACGTTTCAACCCCCAAAATTCACTAAGATGAGTGAAATTCTTTCTGCCATTTCATTTATTAACCCCAAATTATAAAATATGGAGCATTCCAATGGTGAACTTCATGAATAATCATATTATTTTCGAACATAATTAGCACAGTTCATTGGACTTGCTGAATGAACCGGCGCACTGTACGTACATGCATTGTACAGTACAGTACAGTATTTGTAATTAGCAGAGCTGTTTGAACTTGCTGAATGCACCGCGCCGGCTTCGCACATTGCATGAATGATCGTTCATGACATACCATACGTACATTGTACAGTATTGCATACAAGAGAACTATGCACGAGTCCCGATATAACATACAGTATGAGGGTAGCTGTCGTTATTGAAAAGTTTCGATCCCCATTCATAATTACGAAGAAACTGGTATTTTCAGTAGGTGTTAGGTAAAAAGGATGTGATGCAAGACAAGTTAAAATTCAACATTACACTTTTTGTACAGAGCATGCAGTAATACATATGGGTAATAATTTTCACACCATTACGTCATAACTGTGCTGGAATTCTTAGCAGACACACGTGTATTACGTATGAATTGCAGCAAGGTCACAAGGCACAGTATAGTACACTTTATGTGGTATGTTTGTACTGCTCTAGGCGTGTGTGATACTATATTGCTGTAGCCAGAGAAGTGTGTCTTGAACTGCAATAATGCCAGTGACATCCATAGGCTTCTCATCTTACGGTGCTATGTTAGACCGCAAAAATCTCGAAAACGGTAATCAGTGGCATAACAAAAAGTATGCATGTTTGTGAAAAGTTTGAATAAATGCATGATTCGCCCTTGCGTACGGACTGCTTGCCAAAACATCTCAAATAATGCAAACGTTTTAACTTGCACGCTAGTTCGACGATCATCACTACCGGTGCCATTTTAAGTGGAGAAGCTTTGGTATTTAAAGTGGTGGCACTCTTCCGAAATGTTTATTTTGTTTAGATACCTTGACTTGTTTTTATTTTCGGTTAACCTTTAACCGTTTGGTTAATGAAAGTGGTTAAATGGATAGTGAATTAACCGGAAATGCACAGCCCTACTGTCCTGTTATCCCTTGTTTTTTTCAACCTTCATTTCAAGAAATCTTGTAATATTGATGACTCTGAAGAGTTTAGTAGTTTGGTAATAAAAGTTGCCACCTTCAAACTTCACCAAGTTGTAATGTGCCAAGTATAGCGGGTTAACGATCTTCACAATCTACATCATTATTTCTGCATATGTAATGAGTTAATTCCGAAATTGTCAAAGGCTGTATTTCAAGAACAGTGGTGATTTTGTGGTCTACAAATGTGGAGTGAAAGTAGCTTTGTGGGGTTGGGTGGCCTCATACCTGAAGAGTTTTTATTATCAATGTCATACAGGTAACAGTTATTTGTGATAATGTATGTGGGGAATATTAAAAGATTAGTGCTGCACTTTCACCAGCCAGCTGCTACTACCATTGTGGTACTTTATGTGGATGTCAGAGAATACTAAGTAGTATGCTAATATTGCATAGCAGTTTGGAGCTCAATTATTTTGTCAACCAGTAGGATTCATGGACAAAAACCTGCTACACTTTCAGCAATTAATCAGAATTTGACAGACTTATGCATGTAGCAACAGAGATGTGATTCAGAGGTTACATCTCCTGAATTGCACCATATGAAATTTTTAATACCTATTTGCAGTGGTCTGATTTGGAAAATAAATGTTTAGTACCTTGGAATGGGATCTTGGATGAGCCCAAGCAGCTTTACTTAACCTGGTTTACCTTAGCTCAGCCCAGTTCACTTCAATCTACAGTAGGCCTATACAGTTCAAATGAGGCTGGTACCATGCAGACTCAATTTATTTCCATGGAGTTGTTATCAATTAAGTGTACAGGCCTTTATCTTTGTCATTCATTTAAAAGCAACTTAACTCAATGATATTAATGGTATGCTTAGTATGTAGAAGTGACTTGCATTGGTTTCTTCATTACCTATATGAATCTGCAGCCAGCGGTGGAGATCCCCAGGGGATGGGATTATAGGTTGATATCCTCTGTGTATGAACAGCTGCTTGAACTGTTATCAACCTTACAGTATCAGTTACAATCTTACTTGTAAATTCTAACCAGACTGGCTTGTTATAGTATATTGCTGTCAATTAAAACATTTCAAGAGGTCAGACCTGAACGTCTTCAAAGAGAAATGTTGGTGGAGATGTTTGCAGTTATTATAAAAAAAAAATGTGTAAGTTTTGGTTATTCAAGTTCATCTTTGGGAGATCTGTGGATGCAATACTTTGGTATATAATTAGCAGCAGTGGTTAACATTTCGCACACAAACTTAATGTGCACTGTTGTGCATTAACAGTGAAAAATCCTGTAGGTGTAGCCTACACTGTTAATGTACTGAGTCTATTGAAAAATAGAAAGTACATTTTTGATCCCAAACAAAGATGTACAGTAGTTTTAATAAACAATCACAGACATCACAAATTGAAGCATTCCTGTTTCTGGTTCCTACAGTTTGTCACTTACGCAGTTAAGTTGGCCAATGTATAAAGCTTGTGATCATCATATTCAATGTAACTGTAGCAAGAATGGCGATGTAGTGATAGTTACTTTATCTTTCCCCAATTACAAAATAACTTTTTTTTTGTAAAAATAAAAAAAATGCATAGGAACCTCAGTACATTTTTGCAGTTTTTTTTATGGATTTCATCAGTGGAGAAATGCATTTGCCTTTTTGAAATTTAAAAACCTTATTCCTGGTAATTTTAGTGGTATTTTGCCACCATTGAGTAAAGATTGGAATGGATTACTTCCAACGTTTGAGCATTGATCAACATAATAGCTTCAAGTTCTACAGTATGCTGTTTACCAGCACAGAGCTATGGTAATTGTCATTATTCATGAACACAGATAACTACATATTCCTGTCGTTAAAGGGGTTTGCCAGGGACTAAATTAAAAAAATGCTGAAAATTTTTCAGTCTTAGTAGGTGAAAACTGCATCTCAGTAGCATGTAGCATTTGGAAGATAATTTTCAGAGAAACAATTTTCTCTAGAGATACAATGCATTATGGGAAATATGCGATATCATCGCAGCACATTGATTACACATAGCGTTGTATTTCATATTTCTTTATGATGTTCACACTGCTGTTCGGAATATTAACAACTTTGCTAGGTATACTCTACATATGGTGTGGTTTTATGCTAAATGTACACAGAAAATGCTCAATATTCCAACAGCATCATATTTTAAGGATAAACAGGACATGCAGTTATAAAGAAAAACAAAAGTAATCTGAGGTATTGTGCCCACTTAACATTCTGTGACCCTGAGAACTGTCTGGTATTTTTTGACAAACTTAAGTAATCTTTAAAATAAGATATCTTTAGTCAGGAATGGAGTAGTGTTACAGGGTTTGGATGACATGAATTGAAATCTTTTCTTTTTCACATGAGATTGTTGTTCAGTGCCAGTGGAATTTGACTTTAAAGACCCACCACCTATGTATCACTCTTGCATTGAAATATTTGAGGGAGGGAGATATTATTTGCTGCCATTGAAAAACTAAAACTGGTTTCAATAAGAACACATCAAATATGGGAGCATTCTTATCCTGCAATTAGCTGTGTGACACACCTTTATCCCTCTGGCTGTACATGAAATCAAGTTTGGCACATCCCTTAACCTTACTGGCAGCTATGCCCGGGAAGGGGTGGTGTGCACTATATTTTACCTGTATTTAAGGTTATTAGGTGGGTGTTTCGAATTGGGTTCAATCATACATGTACAGTACATGTAGCCAAAATAATTGGGAAGATTTGGTCTGGAGGTCCCCATTAATGACTGACTGAACTCTGAACATGACTTTGGTACTGGGATTAATCTATGCCACCATTTCTCAACCATTGAACTGTGGCCCACTGGTAGGCCACAGAACCCCTTTCCAGTGGTCAAAAAAAAGAACATGGATAAGTCTTTCTGTGTACCATTTCTTTTAATATAATTCATTTCGATCCTATAAAGACAGAATTACACATTGCATAGTGTTGAAACCTGTCTCCTATAGATGAGTTATAAGTGGAACTTCATACTCCATTAACGGCAAAGGGTGGTTTTTAGGTCAATTCATTAATCAGAATTGTGCCTTGAGACTTTGCAAAAGCTTGAGAAACCCTGGTCTATGCAAATATTTTTATAGCACATTTCGGTACACCAATATTTTCCATTGGTCATTTTATTGTCAATCAGTTCTGATGGTATAATTAAATGATTAATATGTGTTGTTTGGTCTCTTTTGTTGCAGTCTGGTGACTGGATTGAAGTTCAAGTTCAAGACATGAAACCAAAAATGACTGAAATAGGAAAGACTTTAGAAGAAGCAGAAAGATACCAAAGAGAACATGATGAAATGACAAGAAAAATAGCTGTAAGTATATTGTGAATATTTACTGTGTGCAGTCGTGCAAGCCTTATTTGAAACGTAACGTGATTCTGTCAAGTATTCTCTTTTCTCCTTACAACAGTATTTTTCATGTTTTAGAAGATGATAAGTATATATGATTTAGGTTTATAATCCCTTTGTCTAAGTGGGCTGGCAGCCTATTGATAAGTATTTTGCAAGCATCGTTGCATTTCAGGTCACCTGTCAGAGATCTTACGGATGCAGTCTTACCATGTGTGTGTCTGTGTTACTTAACAGACACGCTTTTGCGTCTTTCATAACTTTTTGGTGCAGTGACTAATTGCCAAAAACTTGGGTCGTGGATGAAAGGTTGTTAGCTTCATATTTTCATGAGTTCAGGTATCACATGTATAAATTAGCACATGTATTGTATGATTTAGTGAAGTTTTCATTACACACTTGTAGTACACACACCTTTGCATTGTCCATTACTCTTTAGTCCATTGACAGATTGCAACCAAACTTAGTTTGTAAATGTATCATGGGTACCTTCATATGATAATGGGTCAAAGGCCACATGCAAATTTGGGATGTCTGAGGCCAGCTGGGTTAAAAAATAGCCTTAAATTGTAAACTTCGCCACAGTTGAAGAGTAAAAGTTCAGTTGTAACCAAACTTGAATTACAGATACATCCAAGGTCAAAGGTTTTGTTAGGTCAAGTTGTTAATAAAAATTTAAAATGAATCCCACTTGAAAAGTTGAAATTAAATTATAATCAAAGGGTGCTTATTAAATGTCATGGTTCATGTTGTAAATTAACCTTTAATAGAGATGAACGGAATGGTCATGTAGGACGATTATAAATTTTAGGTAGCCAGTTTGATGCCCGTACTGACAGTAGATTTTTTTGATGGACCCCAAGATGCTCGTCAGAGAATTAAAGAATCCAGTGTGTCAAAATTTGTTCATATGTAAATCAGCATACAAGTTAAGCTAATTCAAATTTTTGTGACTGCATTTGCCATGTCATGAAACGTTAAGGTTAGTTGATTGCACAACTTGAAGGATACTGCTTTTGTGGTAGTATTTTGAAGTGTTTGTTTAGTGGTCATTTTTTGAGCAAGATGATCATGTAGCTAAAACGTTAGCTTAAATAAAAAATCGGTGGGCATCAGTTGGTTGGAAGCCATAACAAACTGTCCATTGAATGTGTGGAAAGTAGATTGTCATAAATGAAGCAAAGTGTGTTAAACAAGTTTGTTTTATGAAAGTAGTCATGCATTCCTTTCAAAGTATAGAATATTTTTGTATGCATCTGTTATATATTTTTCAATTGCTTTACTAAAGGCAAAGCAACCAGAAATAGCAGCACTTCTAAGCCAAGCTGACTTCAACATATCTACGCAACAATTCTACAATGATGTTTATGAGGCCATGGCCCATTCGTTGGGAGAGGCTTGGCGTGACTTGAACAGACTACTGGAGAAAAGGAAACAGCTACTAGAAGACGCAGTCAACTTTCACAAGAACATAAATGATGTAAGTACTGTACAGGCCTGTAGACAGACAAGGTACTGAAGGGGGCGAGAAAGCTTCGGGTGGGGGGATACTAAAATGCATTAAGTATTGTATTGTATTGTATTTATTCTCATACCTCCCACATGTCCTTGCAGTTGGAAAAACTGTTTGGAAATATTGCAAATGTAGCTTGGACATCTAGAAAATGCCATGGCATTTTTACAAAACTCAAACTGGATGGAATTTTGTGAACAACAGTGGTGAAAAGAAATGGTTTCTATACAGCACAAGATGGGCAAGCTGCTTAAAGAGCTTTGCAATTATTACAGATAGAAAATAGAGCCACATCAATAGAATAAAAATCAAATATAAAAGTTAATTAAAGTGTAAAATAATTAAATAAAAGGCAATAAATATATTAACAGATGTTTAAAATGCATTTTGAATTGGAAACGCTATACAATAACTGAAGTTTCTGTAGCAACAACAGGGTATGTGAGAAAAGTGAAGCATAATATTACACAGTGCTGTAGCAAGACCGGTCTAGAGACCGGTAATTGTTGGTCTCATCTCCTATGCAAACAGTATGTAAAGCCTGTTGAGAGGCCGGTCTCGGTCCCGGACCCTCCGTATTTGACTACAGCACTGATATTACAAAGGTAAACTAAAACAGATAATTTCCATGTAAAGATGTAAAACCCAAGGTACTTTTAGTTGACCTATATTCTACTGAATACATATAACTGTAATTACTAGTATAAATCACAGGCACTTGTTTACCACTGTTCAAAATTCTCATTGAAAAGTGAAAGTTTGAACTGATTTAAACTTGTTAATCTTTTTATCTTTTTGTAGCAAGTGATTAACACTATAAAATTGTTGGACAACTTTTTAATTTTGAGAGAGTGGTATATCCAGGTTTGTATCACAGTTTGCCACCTAAGATTGTCATATTAGGTACTAATCACTTAGTATAGTACTTTGAACATTAGTACCAAAAGTATTAGACTTGTTGTGAGACTTGTAGTTACAGCAGTACTTGCAGTAAGTATTATAGTGAGTACTTGCAGTGAGTACTTGTAGGGACTACTTGTAGGGATTACTTGCTGTGAGTACTTGTACTCTGGCATTGTCATACTTCCATGTACTTTCATGAGAAAATATTTGTACGTGTTCTTATACTCCTGACATTTAGAAAGGTAGGCATTGCAGCTAATGCAAGTTTTGTACCCATACTCATGAAAGACATGCACCTATAGACCTTATGCATATGGTGTCACAGAGCAGAAAGTGCTCCCTCGTTTTGGAGGAAAAGCATGTATCATTGGAAGTTACACCAATAAATGCAGACAGCTGATTTGTCAACCAATCATATATGCATGTAAGTCTACTGCACGTGTGTGCGAAATCACCGCCGTTCTTGCACGTGTGCTTCATTATTTTTCTCCGATCTGACGTCAATGCATAAGGTCTATTCTCACAACCTAGACCCTTTACCTGTACCAATAACATTGCATTTACCACTACAAGTCTATTTGTCTTCATATGTTAATAGACTAAGTTGTATCTCAAGAGTCGCAACATATTTTTGAATGTTTTATAATTGAAGGTCTCAGCACAGATGGATTCAGCGGCAGTTCAGTTTAAAGATCCCAGTATCCCACCTACCCCTGAAGAGGTGGATAAACTGTTACAAGACCATGATAACTTGAACCAAGGTAATGTACAGTGCATCATTTGTTGCCCATAATTGAATGCAAGTTCCTTTTTTGTATCATATGTAAATCAAAGTAAATGGCTAAGGTGGTAAATGGCTAAGATGGTGTAAGACATGTGTGATGGAATTTGAACGAAGCCTTGAGCAGGAATTGAACCAGTAAAAAAGTTTGGTATCGAAATTTCAACATCCATCTATTCATCCATTGTTGGGTCCACCATTCTGAGCTACGAAAGTGCCCAGGCTGATCCTTGTCAGCAATAATTTTTGCCAGAGTTCTAATGAAAAATCTTAACAGAATAGCTTTTCCTGCTGCACTTAAGCTGGGAACACATCCAGTCGTTGGAAAGGAAGGAGGTAAGTCCCATAGAGTGTTGAATAGCTCAGGTGGTTGAGCCACGGTTGGTGACTTATTCAAATTCTGCATCAGTCTAAGTTTTTTACTACTCCATGCCCAATGCTTTATTGGTGAGATGTGCAGTACCATTCATAAGTCAGAGCCACTTCAGCCAAAAGCTTAATTATCTTCAAATCCTTCACATCACACTTGTTGAAACCTCATCACTCGTTCACAAGATGCTGGTCAATCTTATTTGTTTGGTTTTTGATTGAATTACAAGTCTTTATAAAAAATACCCTGGCCTGTTCAAGCCATTTACCTTGGACACAAAAACCAGGAAAGACAATAGAAAATGTGTAACTAGAAGATCTGACAATTTGTGACTTTTTATTGCATATTCAGATTTGCTGGAGAAATCCATTGCTGTTGTAACTGATGGTCAAGCTCTTTTAGAAAAAGTGAAAGAGCTTGGAGAGAAAGCTCCCAAGGAAGAGACAGAAGTGACACTTGCAGCATCCAGTGGTATCCAACAAGCTGTGGAGGATTTGATGCATCGTAGAAAACTTTTGGATGATTTACTCTCTCAGAAAAAGAAGAGACTCAACCAGTTTGCTACGGTCGGAGAATTGGACAAGGAGCTTAGCAAGGTTGGTTAAATGCTTTGGGTAGGATTTTGTGAGATTTGTGAAAACAGTTTGTACTTTCAGAGGCTGGAACTGTAAGATGGAGGAGGGAGGATATCTTTAGATGATGGTATTGAGCATTCTTTTAGTGAACTTTGTATTCTCATCCCTACATCTCTCTCCCACCCTCATCCTCCTCTTAACAGAAATTGGAATCAGTGAGAATGATTCAAGTAATTCCTCTTTTTTTGAAGTCTTAAACATGGGACACTTAAGTTTTTCTGGTAAGAAGGTTTATGGACGTAGTGTATGTAGTCTTCACTTAAAATTTGAGCCAGTAATTCAGGGCTAAAAATAGTAGAAATTAAAGGTAGAAAACTTCTCATGTACACTTTCTTCTGAATCAGGTATCTGACTGGTTTGAGAAAGAAGGAGAGGCATACCTTCAGAGACGAGACATTGGTAGTGATCCACAAGCAACAGAAGAACTCATGAAAGAACATGAAAAAGTTGAAAATGCAGCCAAGGTAAAGAAGACATCTTGACAAAACTTAATATCACTTGATTTTGGTCTGTTTCTGAATGTATGTTGTGAACAAAATGTTTGACAATGCTATTACTCATTCTGATTTTGAGTGTGTCTTAAATATGACTACCAGACTTAAAGCCTAGATGTTTTGGAATAATGTAATTACTCTTAGTTGTTGGCTAAACTGAAGCACTAGAAGTTCGGGGACAATTCTGTCAGATAGATTTTATCAAAGATGTTGAAAGAGTTATGAGTTGATTTTTAGTTTTGAGGAAGTTTTCTCCAAAGATTGTAGTTTCTTCTATGTCACCCTGCAGAAAGTGCGAGAAAGTGTGGACCGAGTCCTAGCAGAGTCAGAGCAATTGGAACATTCTGACCCAGAGGCCACAGAGAAATTGAGAGACCAGACCAGAGCAATCAGTATCCTCTGTGATGAATTTATGAATAAACTTGATGATCGGAAGAGGACTCTTCAGGCTACCCTGGATTTCTACAACAACCATGACCTGGTAATTTTTCCTTGAACACATTAATGAAAATTTTACTACAGTTGCTGCAGTAGCTGAATAAAACAATAAATTTAGGTTTCCACATGACAGCTTCACCTTGGAAGGCTAGTCAAATTCACAAATTTGTACAATTTTGAAATGAGAATGTTCCTAAAGATAGTAAAGTTCCCATAGAATAAAAGGATGTCTCACTTTGATCCAGATAGGGGGAAAACTGCAGGTCTCCCAACCACCATTTTGCTCAAAATAGTGTTTTATCAATGCACAGGGCTGTAGCTAAGTTTCAGTCTGTTTGTTATAGAAAAATACAGAAAATTTTTTCATTTTAAATTTTCACATGTTCATCCAAAGAAATTATGTACTTTCAGAGGTATATCTCTCTGAATGTTTGGTTTGCAGGACAGAAAGGACTGTTTATCTGTGAAGTCTGTGAAGGATGTATGTAACACTGTGATGCCAAGCATATTGAACGATGCCAGACAATGGATACCTGGAAATAGAATTTGTCTATGAAAGATGAAAGGCTTTAAATTCCTAGGTCTATTTCGCTCTTCCTTACCTCCTATTTACATATGTAACCATTATATGTAACATATATGTAACCAACAGTTTACATATGTAACCAACAGTTATGTTCTGATGTTATTTTGGAATGGTCTTTCTATTTTTAATCTCCAGGCCATGAATTACCTCAACCGATTGGATGTACAGCTCTCTAATTTACCCCAGGATCCCAATGCCAGGACCCAGAGGATCCAGCAGCTGGAGAGTGCTATCCCAGAGATTACAAACCCGGTGGCCCGTCAAGGAAGTGCTCTTCTATCCAGGGTGGGAAGAAATGCTCCAGGGGCCTTTGGTATTGAACGTAGACTGACAGAAATGCAGGTGAGCATTAAACTGTTCTAGGATATTGGCAAGTGAGTAAGCTTCCAGCCTGCAATTTGTCAAAGTTATTGCAAAATTTTATGAAGTCATGGTATGTGATCATAAAATGTGTAGCCGCCTTTATCTGTTTGTATCCCTTGTTCCTTTTGGAAATAGGGGGAGTGATGTAATAGTATGTATTGTCAAAACAGAAAAAATAGCACAATGAGCTTTTAAACATTCTTAAATGTGTGAAACATCATTAATTCTATGATACCCTTGGAATAATGATGATTTGCCCAATGTCATTGTAAAGTTAAAAATAGTACATTAAAATCGTATACAAGTGAAAATATTAAGTATGGAATGAACATGAAAATATGTCACATAGTTATGCTAAATGGGATTATTTGAGTTTAAACAGGTGCACCTCAAAATGTTGTGAAATGTTTTACCTTCCCTCTTGGAGAAATTGTATTGAGCATGAAATTCTTTGAAAGAATGGGGGTCTGTCATGTATGATAGGTGGTCTGCCATGTATGATAGGTGGTCTGTCATGTATGATTTATTTGAAGCTGTGCAGAACTTCTTTTATAATAAAGGTTTAATCACAGTTGATGTTCTGCAGCTTTAAGTTACAACACTGGAAGAAATATTGGATTTTCTTTAGGTCACATTGCCAGTGTAGGCATTGGTAGTCTTAAGTGATGTTCTGAAAGGGGAAAAGAAGGCATTGGACTATCATTTGGTGTTCTCTAATTGCAAGTGAAGGCATGGACAATGTCACTGAGTACTCTGACATTGCAAAAGAAGGCATTGGTCTCTCATTTCATATTACATATAATTATGTTGGCAGGACAAAGCACAAGAGCTGGAAGCAAAATGCCACCCAGAGATACCCCAGAGAATGACGTTACGTTCAACATTCAATGACAAACACCGTAACCTGGTGGATTGGATGGTGAATGGTGTAGACCCTTACCTTGATGCCAATAATGACATGGGTGACCAACTCAAGACAACTACTGACTTCAACGAAGGTCACCAGAAGGTCCTAAATGACCTCAAGGTAAGATGCTTGTCTTTCTCAATGGCAGTGTTACTAGAGGCCCTACACCTTCATAAACCCTTTAAGTTCCCTTCAAATTTGACAAAAGCTATTAAATAGCTTTGCTAAGGTAATATTTTGTGGTAAAATTAACATCCTCTTAAGGCAGTAACCAAATCCCAGCCAGGGACTGTGTCATGTATGTAAAGATGATATTCATAGAAATTTTCAGAATTGTATATAGTTTATAACACAGTAAGTAAAATGCACAAGTTTTATCCTGAATGTTATAAACTCGTCTTAAAAATGTCAATAGAATATGGATTTGTTCTTGAATTTCTCACCCAATCCTGACACATTTCGGATTCACATTACCTAGAAGTAGGTTAAGTTACATTTATAATGAATGCCATATCAGTAATGAGGTATTTTGTTTCCACAATGGCATGTGATGGCTTTGTACAGTAATTACTAGATCGTGAACTGCTGGTGGGGATGGTTTAACTGGTCAGTAATAGGGTTGTTACCATAGTTTCAGGATAATTGAGGGTGCTCTTCCATAAACATTACAGACAAAAGGAATGATTTTAGGTAAAATAATATACCCCTCCCCCCCCTTCTTGTCCAACCTTTGTCTGCCTGCTCTTTGATCACCTCTGGTCTTTCATCTTACAGGACAAATCTAATGAAATTAAGGTCCTGTTACACATACCCACCCAGCTGGCAACTACCGGTGATCCAGATCTGGCTACAGTCCAGCAGAGGGCAGATGAAGTGGAGAATTACTGGACAGAACTGACCATCAGGGTTGAGACAAGGGTTAAAACATCCACCACCCTCATCAAATTTGAAAAATTAGCCAAACAGGTAAGACTTATTGTAACATACTTTATCCAGCAGAGAAGTAAACATTGGCATTTATTTGGTGGATATATTTAACAACAGGCTGACACAGGAACATATTGAAAGCTTAAAGTCATGGGAAATTTATGAAAACCATAGTTACAGTGAATAGTAATTACTCTGAAAGAAGAAAAGAGATTTAATTTTATATGTTGCAGTTAAAGTGGTCTGATAACAGCAACACTGTGTATTCATCACATTCTGAGCTAGCATGATCTCTTTGTCATAATCATGCTGAACCATAGCGCTATTAAAGGCATGTCTACAGTTAGAACATGTGAAATGGGAACATAAGATTCAGTTTTTGTAGGATGGGGTGTCTTTGATTAAAAGACGTAACCCACAAGAAATCTTTTCGTTTACCAATTTCTGGCTATTTTTCCCACAAGGTTGAGAGTTTTGGTTTCTGGGCACTCTTAAGGACTGTTTCAGTAACACTTTAGTAACATTTGAGTGGGGAGACGTTTTCAGTAAAGGAAGTGCTACATTGGTTGACAGTTTAATTTTGCTTTCATCCACAGTTGGGCAATGCAATGGATAATATTGATGACCTGTTTGAGACTGTAGAGAACCAACAAGCCCACCAGGTAACAGAGGCATACATCTCACACATCAGAGAGAAGTGGGATTACATGGTAGAGGTTCACTTCCAGTTAGACAGCTCTGGTAGAAACTTCCTCAATGAGGCCTCTCAGGTATGTGACATGTACCTAATGAGTACTATAGATTGGTAGACCTTGGCTCTTCCTTTGTAGGAGCATATGCACTGTTAGATTACCCATTTGGGTTCTGATCCTGAACCATCTACTCTGTATAAATAGCCTTCTAAGCAACCAGTGACAGCATTTGAAGATAAAACTGTGTATATTAGATTCTATTACATCTTCTTGAAGCAGTAACAGTACACATCAGTCTTTGTAAAACTCATTAAGTCAGCACTTCAAGCTGAATAATAAACTGAATACTGAATACTTTAGTACTGAACCTACATTTTAAGGATAGCTGCACATACTTGCCTGAAGTTTTTCTTCCCAACTCTTTTTTAATTATTTGTGATTATATTTGGACAACCTTTATATTTTCAGATCACAAATGATCCCAACCTGGAGATCAAGAGGTCAACTTATTATGTGGACATGACCATGAAAGGCTTTGATGACCGCCGTAGAAAACTTGATGCAAAGTATGAGATTCTGCTTCAGAATTTGGATTTGGACCAAACCTTCAGGTCTGAGTGGAACCAGTTTCTAGAGGATGCAAGAGGAGTGAGCCATTTCATTATTTATTTGGTTTTTCATTTTTTTTAAAGTTGGAAGAACAACAAATGAATTGAGGGATGGATGTTAAGGTTTTATAATCTCTGAAAGAGTTTGTTTTCATCAGGGTTCTTAAACTAATGATGAATTGTGGAATGTATAGTTGCTATCTGAACTTAAATGTTCCACTTTTTACCTGTCTGAATTGTTGTATCATGTACAAGCCACCAGGCTTCTCTCAGAATGTGTCAAGTGTATTTGGTGATCATCTAAAAGATTTAAAGGTTTAAATCATCTTCCTAAATATATGCATTCTGGACATCACGATTGGAGTTATGCTCTCTACAACAGTTTCTTTTTACTACAGTTTTGAACACAGAAGCTTTACCTTGAGTGAGACAGTTCATGGCATATGTAATACATGTATTTTCTCTGTGAAAGTGTGTCTTATTGGATAATTATTGAGTAAAATGTATTTAATCCTTAGACCATCGATTGGGTGAGCAAAGCAGAGGTAGATTTCTTCAAGAACATGACCAGAGAACTGAATATGTCACCAGAGAAGGTGAAGACTTTACAAGAAAAGCTAGATCAGTTTCAGCCTACAGTTAAGGTTAGTCTTTGGTACTGTTTCTGTGTCCTTCTTGTTAGTTTGATGAAGGAGTGACTCAATAGACCCATTCTATCTAGTTCTTGCGGGTGTGATAATGGACTTATTTCATGTAAGATTGTGTTTTGTTAATGCTGAAATGTTTAAGATACACATGGAATTATGTTGTTCATGCCATAACCATGCCTATGTAGTATAGACACATTACGGGTAGGTTTTACATGCACCTCTGCTTGACTTTGGTTGGTTTTTGTACAAGTATACAACTGTTCCATGTGTTTACCTCCTACAGTAAGGCTTCTTGCATTTCTTATAGAAAATTGACGTAGATGAGTTGGATCTGTTTATAATTGTTGAGGATGTTTTAGGTCAGATCTTTGAAAGGAGGGATGTTTTTGTGTTTTTTTATTTTTTTATTTTTATGAAACAAGATTTACTAAAGTATATGAAAGAGATGCATTTATCATTTCTTGTTAGTCATAGTTTTAGACCATATTCTTATCTTGTGGTCTCTTGGTAGTGATTTTAGCAAAAAGGTGATTTTTGGAACTGTTTTTAAACTTAAGTGATAAAAGCTAAGAAAATTAATTCAGAGATTTTCTGTCATTTTATGGCATACAAACAGAAAGTATGAATCTAGTGTTAGCAACTGCAAGAAGTGTGTAACTTTATGCATTATCACCAGGGGGAAGTTGACGGTGAGTTAAAGATCTTGTGAAATTTTATCTCTCAGAAAGCAACAGGTGAAATTGAACAACACCTGACAAAAGCAGAATTACTGTCTCGTAGAGGAGATGTTGCAGATGAGAAAGATCTAATTGTGGATGAACTGACCACTGTCCACAAGAGATTGACCAATAAAGTGACCACACATCAAGTCTTACTCACACTCATCATCAAATTTTATGAAAATATTGACAAAGTGAGTAAACTGCTTCTTAATCAAATAAAAACAGGTTGTAGCAAGTACGGTTCTGTGTGTGATTAGTCAGCATGGAACCATGAGGCTATTTAAAGGACCCTGCTATCTCCTCCCACCCACTCCAAAAACCTTTTCTTCTTGTAGAGAACAGTTTCCTTTTTCTTTACCCCACTAGGACAAGAATGGTTAATGTTATCATAAGTTGTATGAGGTGGATTAAATTGTACAGTTTGTCAATCTTCAAAGCACCTGATGGTAGTTTGGGTCATTACGGGATGGTAAGTAAGGACTTGGGTAGGTTTAATGGATGATGCTGGGAAGGGGGTAGAGTGCTGTTCATCTCCTTGGGGTCAAATGGTATTTTAGAGATACATTTGAGATAAATGTTTCTTGAACTCAGAATCAGATGATTTGCAATGCTCTTGTTTTAAAAACCAAATGGTTTTTGATTCACAAGTGGGTCTATGTGAAAAGAATTTACATTTTTGTACACAGTTGTGTGGATAACAGTTGGGATGTTGCCGAATGGAAAGCTGTTCTACATTTTGTTGAAAAGTAAATTTTAAATAGTATCTTCATTTATTGGTTATAATTCAGCTATTGCATTCATTTGTAACAGCTAAACAAAGACATGGACAAGTCTGAGAAGCAGTATACTACTGCACCAATGCCAGACTATATCTCAGAAGCTCATGTTGAACTGCAGTTGCACGATGATGAACGGGGAATCCTCAATGAACTGTACAACGCCTGTAACAAGGAAGGAGATGAAATCTTGAACCGAATGAGATCAGAGGTAAATGCAGTAGTTGTGATCAGTATTCAGTCTATATTTAGAAAAACATATCTTCAGAATTTTAGGTGTCAGTGTGAGGGTAAACAAATAGTTAATCAGTCTATTTTCAAAATGATAAGGGTAAATTTGTTTTTAAAAATGATTCCATATGGAAGCAAAGTATCAGTTGAAGAGGACATTAAAGTTGGTTAGATCTTAGATTTGACTTTTCATCTGTGGACCCTAGACTTTATTAATCAAGGGCCATGTTTTATAAATAGTTACTCTCAATCATGAGTTTAATTTGAATAGGACTATTGCAGATAGGTCAAACTTAAGACTGATGGTAATTCTTTATGAAACAGGGTCAAGGGGGTCTCTAAAAGGTTACTTTACGAGATAGTTATGTTCTTTATTATGCAAATTCTCTTTGACTGTAATTGGATTATTTTCTGGTAAACAATAACAAAACTTTGCCAGTGGTTTCTTTTGTTAACTATCACTTGTAAAAAATACACAAAGACTCCTGACAGCAATAATAATGGTCTTCAACTTTTTGAGGTAGTTTCACGTATTAGAGAATATGTTTACTGGAATAAGCTGCCTTCCAAACTTGTTTTGCGCTGTTCACAATATCATCAATCCAACGGGATATGTTTTCCTTGAAGATCTAAAATATTTGAAGACTACCAGTTGAGCAAAGTTAAATTTTTCCTTGAAGAAATAGCATTATATTTAAAAAAGGATTGATTAGAATTAAAATTTTCATAATATAAATGATAATCTATATTGTTTTGTGTGATGAACTAATGGTTTAAGTTGTGTGTCTCCAACAGCCCTCAACAGCTCCTCTCAAACCAGAGATTGAAGATGCTCTAGCCAATGTCAAAAATCATCGGATCAGGTGGCTGTCTGAGTGGGAGCAACGTCGTATTCGACTAGAGGCCTTTATTGGTACAGATCATCTCAAATCCTTCAGGCATGAGGTAAATTAACGCCCATCTTCAGTTCTCTTTTGACTTCCATGCCAAGTATATATGACGTACAACATCATTTTGTTATTTTTATTGAGAATTATGATACTTGTTTCTTAGTAGACCTTGCTTATATGACATTTGCAAAAAGCTTCTTTGTTTGAAAACTTTGAAGTTGAACCTTGTACTGGATTTATTTTCCTACATGTAGATAATTTATTTAGAGATGAGGTAGCTGAAAGATTATGTCAATACTTGAAATTGGGATTATTTGCAGCAGTGCACTTGGAACAGTTTCATGAATAGTTTCTCCTCATACTCTCATTCATACTTACTTTCCAAATCTGTGAAAGCTTTAGGAATACTGAAGGGTTTAAAGTGTGTGGGAAGCTATAGGCTATTACTGTCTTGGTTTAAAGGTCTGTCATGTTCAGTGCGTAACTTTCACTCAGTGAGCATCCCCCTCACAGTACTATTTCTTCTTTCGGGGTATCATCTTCAACTCTTTAATGGTGCTATTCATCCTTTACAAAGGAAATTGAAAAGGATTTTTATGTGGTTGCTATAGAGATTATGTGTGAGATGCAGACTAACAAAGGAAAAGAAGCTGAAGGAATGTGTTTGTACTTTTAAAGTACAGCATACCAAAACACTGTATGCTAGATGTAAAGAACATTGTCATCGCCTGATTTATTAACTGCATTGTGGCCGTTATACTCTTGACATCTTTATTATTAAGTTTCCTATCCATGTTTTGTCTGTTTCCAAATCATTGCTTGAATTGTGTAAACTATTTTTTTTTCTCAGCTAAATCTGAGCCTGGATGATGCAGAGGATGAATTGAAGAGGAGGAAGGGTAACTACGGGGATTCCCCTGAATCAGTCAGAGTACTGCTTGAGAAACAGAAAGAGTGGGAGCCACAACTCAAGGTTTGTTATCAGAAAATACTAGAGAGTGTTTGACAAGATGATGATTGGATGAAATCATAAAAGTAGGTGGTAACAGTGTCAGGATGGTGGAGAGTTTGTAGAAGTACAAAGTAAAAGAATAAACAGGAGATATTTGTAAAAATCCAGACAACAAAGTTATCATGTAAAGCTTAGTGCAAGCTCTTTTAACCTTTTACTTTGGGGATTTACTTCATTACTTTGTTGATAAATGAAACTTTACATCTGTGATTAAATCATTTGTTTTATCCATCTCTTATGTATTCAGGAATTAGAAGACAAAGTTAATGAATACAAGAGCTCAGCATACCTGGCTTTGAAGCAAGGGGAGGACCCTGATGGTGAGTTGAAGAAAGATGTTGAAGACCTTGACAAACGATGGAGTACCTTCTGTATGGAACTGGATGACTATAAAGACAAACTACAGAAAGCTGTAGAATTCCAGGATCTGTACAAAGAGGTATGTTTATGTAAAATCTTTGTGTTGGTCAGTGTTATTGTTTCTAGTTGTGTGTGGCATGGAATAATGAATTTTGAGACATCTTTAGCACAAACTCACATCAGGTAATACTTAACATAGTTTGCTCTTCTTTTACTCATAGGTTGGTAGGTTGGGGGGTTGGGGGTAAGAAATGTGTATTGATCAGATTGGTCAGAGATGAGGGTAGGAGGAATAGATTACTTAAATGGATGTATGAGCCATTTTTAATTCGGGATAGGGAGTGAGAATAGGTATTAGTTTCAATAAATTTATAGTTTATACTTGTGTGTGTATCATCGTCAGACCTTTAGATCTTCCCTGTATTTGTATCTTTGTTGTCTTGTTTTATTTTATCAGTGTTCTTGTGATCCTGGTACAATGTTTGTATTAAGTAACTGGAATTTTATGGATTATTTCAGGCTGCTGACTGGCAGGATAAGGGCAATGATCTAGTGAACGATGTCAACAAACGATTGGAACAATGTAAGAGTCCAGAGGAGGTCAACCCTCTCCTGGAAGAAGTTGATGATTTCTTGGAGAATGAAGCACCCAAACAGAATGCTAGGCTTGGCAAGTTAAATCAGCTAGCTGCTGACATTTATGGTAAGTTACCCATCAGACTAGTTTCTGTTTCCACTTGTCTGTGATCATTTCACTCAAGTAATACAGCCGTTACTCATCAGACGTTACGCATCAGACTAGTTTCTGTTTACACTAGTCTGTGATCATTACACTCAAGTAATGCAACCGTTACCCATTAGACTAGTTTCTGTTTACACTGGTCCGTGATCTTTACACTCAAGTAATACAGCTTGGCCTTGTATCTTTAGTCATCAAAATCCTGTGTGTTTGAAACCCAATATCCCTGATCTTTTGTTTCTCAAGCTGTTTGCTGTGACAATAGTAGTTTTAAATGCTAATTGCTGTTTTTCATCTATTTATGTGGCTATGTTATTTCTACTTCTTTTATGTTTTTCAATTGTCTCTTTGTTGCTTCTGTTAGAAGTTGCGCAGTAGTATATTTCTGTGTTAATCACAGTTTGTTGTTTTATGTTCAAGTTTTATATTTTTGTATTTCTGTCACTGGTTTACTTTTTATATGCACAAATTCTTATAGAAGATCGTGTTGTGAGCATGGTAATTTCCATTGAAGGATTAATAAAGTAATAAATATTCTATTCTACTTGATTGATTTCACATCAAAGTATCTTTTGTCTATGTAACACGACATACTGATGTTATCACAGGTTGAAATTAAAGTTTCCTCAAGATAACTCTCCAGGGCATTGTATTCATTTATATATATATTTTTATCAGACCTAGGTTGTGTGTAGAAGTATTACATTTTTCACAAAAAGTGATGTAATTATGGTTTATTTGTCCTAGTCAGGGTTGTAGCTACGGTGGGCAGTGCTGGGCAGCTGCACCGAGCACTCAATATTCCGCCCGGCACTCGGGGCAAACACATCTCCCCGCCCACCACAAATCTGCCTACCGAGACCTAAAACTAGCCCCAAATTTACTCACTAAAGTAAAATGAGGGAAAAATGAAAAATTAATGACTGAAAAATGGGGTAGATGCCATGGGGTAGGGTGAGGCGCTTTCGTCAGATCAGTCAATTAACCGGCACTCATATTTGACTAGCTACAACCCTGGTTCTAGTTTAGTTGGATGGGAAGTTTTTTTTTATGAATACAGACCTTCACAATGACAGACATGATCATGTAGAGGTTTTAAGTCTAAATTTTGTTGTAGATGAAGTGAGTATCAATAACTTTGGCTTCCCCTCTAACACAGGACCAGATGCTCCTAAATACATCAGTGAGCTAGTATTAGACAACAATAAACTGATGGACGACCTCCAAGACACCAACGATGAACTCTACCAACTTGCAGATGACTTAGCTAAGCCAAGGGGAAGGAGACCAGAGAAACGTCGAGCAGGAGAGGACCTCTCCACCCCCGATGGTGCCATCTCACCAGACCCTGCCAAGGTGAGGTTACCATTTTAACATTTGTGTATTACTCATGGTTACAAAGTGTTAAAAACTTTAGTAGTACTTTGAAGTTAAATGGGCTACTTTCAAGTCCTTGGAAATGCTTTAATTTTATTACTCCATGTGAAAATGAGGGAAATGTGCTTTAAATTTATTTGTAGAATACATTTAATATCTGGTGATGATTTGTAAATCTTCTACCCTGACAAAATGTGCTTGACATTTGAGTTTGTTCTTTGAGAATGTAAAAAAACCTGGAAGATCACCAGGTCTGTGAGATACGATTTCTGGATTTATACTGTTTAATTGCTTATTTTTATGTGTTATGAAACTCAACTGATTTCCCAGCATATATAAACTTAGATTCCATTTTTATGGCATTTCATTCCTACTGAAATTATTTTGTTAAAGAAAGGGGATTTTCACATTTTGTCTTTGATTGTGTGTTGTTGGATAAAAGATGCAATTTAAATTTTGCCTTTGTTTTAAAAATAGCAATCAAAATACCCTGATGTGGAGCAGCCTCTCCAAGCAGCACCATCATCATCGATGGAGGAATCAGCACCCCCTCCTCTA
Organism: Holothuria leucospilota; assembly: GCA_029531755.1. NCBI lineage: Eukaryota > Metazoa > Echinodermata > Holothuroidea > Aspidochirotida > Holothuriidae > Holothuria > Holothuria leucospilota. Next base: position 38,871,790 of record CM055983.1, on the reverse strand, counting down.
ATAAGTGAGGACCAGATTACCCCCACCCATTTGACTCCTGTCAAAGCTGGAATGCCACTAGATCAGTTTGATGATTCAATGGAAGCTGAGCCATATGAACCCTTGCTACCTCACCAGTCACAGTCAGTACCATATGCTGTAGGTTCTGCTGTCTTGGATGAATACCTTGGACCCAGCAGACCCAGGAAAGAAAGTCCTGAGAAGGGCCGCAGTCCAGGAAAGAAAGGATCAGCCCCATTTTTCCCTCGAGTCATCAGGGACCTTACTGTGAAAGAGGGCCGATTAGCTAGTATGTACTTGGTTCCTGTTTTATGTCTGTATTATTGTGTCAATAATGTGACAGAGTTAAAATGCATTGTCATTTTTATCATTAAGGAAAAGTTTTGAAGTCATGCATCCTACTGTTGAATTGCTCAGTTTTCATCCATAGGTGGTAATTTACCAAGGACTTGACAATGTTTTCTATTTCAAAGGAATCCACATCTAGATTGAACCTAGAAGTGGAAAAGAGCCAACTCAGTGGATAAGATATTTTCAGTTAAAGCCTATCTTCTTCTTTGTTTCTTTTAGCCTTTGATTGCATCATTAAAGGAGATCCTGAACCAGACATTATATGGATGAAAGATGGCGTCCAAATAAAGGAATCCACTGAGGCCATTGTAGAATTCGGAGATGATGATTCATGCAAATTGGTTTTGCCAGCCATCCAGATCACCAAAGCAGGCAAATACACCTGCAAAGCAACCAATATTCATGGAGAGGCAACCTGCTCGGCTGAACTTACTGTCAGAAGTAAGCTGTCTTATTGTGTTGATAAGAGCAGTGATTTATTTGCAATGGCAGGCTTTTTAATGGTGAAGAGTATGCTTTTGAGTTCACAATTAGTGTGATGTACTAGAGGGTTTATTTGTCACAAGAGTGGTGTTGTTCTTGTCCACTCTGGTAACATTGCATCTAGGAAGATATTGTGGCTTATAGATTTATTGAAGTGTTTGTTCACCACAAGCAATATGGAATTATTGGTTCAAACCCTAATCAATTGGCACATTGTATTTCTCGTACAGCTGACAAGAGACTGCATGGTATGAATGGACCTCAGCTCTCACAGGACACCCCCTACTCACCCAGTGAGGCTAAACCTCCTCGGTTTGTGGAGGCACCTAAAGACCAAACTGCAGAGGAAGGAAAACCATGTCGGATTTCATGTGAGATAGAAGGCATACCACCACCAGCTGTTGCATGGTACACTGCTTTAGTTATTTTAATAGAACTGTAAATAAACATTAAAAATAATTTAGAGAAGTGCAATGGATTAACCTCATGCTCAGAAACATTCATGACGTTTAGATTTACTGATGTCATTTATCATAAGACCTCAGTATGTTACAGCTACTGTAATATGAGGTAAGAGTAAGTTGCTGTTCTTTAAGAGCAGATTACCCTTTGAACCCTTTGACATGGTGTTATAGTATTCTACAATTTATGGTGAGGGAGTGGAGATGAAGGCTCATTGAAGTGCTAGATATGTTGAAGCTAAAAGTTTCAACCATTCTGTCTGCCTGCAGGTCCAAGAATGGAGAACCCCTGAGTGAGGAAGCCTGTCGGTTCCAACAGGAGGGGCAGGTCTACACCCTAATTCTAGATGACACCATGCTGGATGATGAGGGTTTCTATGCCTGTACTGCTGTCAACCCTAAGGGGCGGGCAGAAAAGATGTTTCATATCGAGGTCAAAGGTTAGTACAGATTTGGGGTAAAATTTTAACATGAGGATCATTTGTCTATCATAAAACTTAGAAGTAACTGCATTTCCTGATGCATGGCTTTTGCAAGGAACTCTCTTTAATAATTTGGTTGTTCCAGTGGATCTTGCCCTATGATAACCACCGTCTTTACTTCATCATTTTTTCATATTTAGCTTACATATATGCTCACTGTTCCACATACATCCCATCCAATTTTGCTTGCCAATTTAGACAAAGAATGGTTAACATAAAATAAACAGAGTAAACCTCAAAATATTCTCTCAGAACTGCTTGAAAGTACTGAATCATTCTTGTCAAACTCTTGTTTTTGAATACAGAGGCAGGAGAAGCTCCTAAATTTGTTGGTCCATTGGTAGACACTACTGCTGATGATGGGACCTGTGTCCAGTTAAAATGCCGGGTACAGGGAGCACGTCCCATGAAGGTTCTTTGGCACAAATATGACATACATCTGACCCCCAGCTCCATGTACCATATGTCATACAATGAAGCTACTGGAGAGTGTATGCTGGAGATAGTCATCGTCGGTAGGAATGATGAGGGAGAATTCCTCTGCAGGGCTGAAAATGAATTTGGTAGAGCAGAGACCACAGCAGAGCTGATTGTAGAAGGTGAGTTGTAAAGTTATATTAGTATACAATAGAGTCTGGCCATGTATGTTAGAAATATTAGACTTAGTGGGGTATACATTGTTATATACCGTGAACTTTTAAAGGGGCATATTGAGTTGATATCAATAACTTAATGAGGGTGTTGAAGGGTACTACCACATGACAATGATTGTTATTAGCATTAATTAGTCAAGTTTCACATCCAATAGTTACACATAAAGCTAAAATTTTGAATTTTTTGGTGTCCTGGCTTGTAACGGTTGTGTGCATAATTTGAAAAAGTGTCTGGTCACAAACTTTTGAAAACTGAATTGAATTGTTTATTACTCACTTATGAAACATTTATATGTATGCAAGGTGTGGGGATTGTTTAATTTTGACCATTTGTCATTAGTATGTGAAGAAAACTTTTACAGGTTTGGCAAAATTTGGTGAATTTCATGAACCAACTCAATGTGCCGCTTTAAATTGAGAAACAAATTTCAGTGTACCATGTACAGTATGACATGTGATAGTCTTATCATCTACCATGCACTTAAGATTTATTTTTTGGGCTTATTTAGTATCTTTAAGGTACCTGGTCAATAGCACATGATAACAACCCTTAACAATTGTATTCGTAGTTATGTTTTTGGTTTATAATGTGGTAACAATGCCACACATTGGCATATTATGTCAGGCTAATGATAGCATGCGTATGTGACAAATCTTCTCACTCACCTACAAGTATACTACAGATGGTAAGTTATCTCACAGGTCTGCATTTTACACTTGGGTGGGACATGTAGTAGGACACAGCATCTTGTCCAAGGACAAAGCAACTCCTAGTGAGGAATTTTAACAAGCAATTTTGTATCACAAGTCTACCACCATGCTCATTATCCATTCCCATTCTGTCATAGAGTCCTTTCTGGTGAAAAAATATTGCTGCAGCACCGGCTGGTTACAACAATGTATACAATCACATTCTGAATTACATTCGTACCAGAAAAACAAATTTGACAACTCTTTACAAATAGTTTAATGGTCTGTTTGTTTCCTGAAAAAAATTAATCACTAGTTGTTGATTCACCAAAATTAATGTTATTTGTAATGTTGAATCTGTTAGGTCCTGAACCTGTGCCATACCCACCAAAAGTGACTGCCCCATTGAAAGATGTAGAGGTAACTGAGGGAGATCCATGGGAATTGAAGTGTAGTATTGCTGCCTACCCACGCCCAAGTCTGACATGGTACAAGAATGATCAACCATTGGTGGTGAAGCCACCTTTAGATATGGTGCATAAGGGCCGTACAGCCAAGTTATTGGTACCAGCAAGTCTGATGGAGGACAAAGGCAAATACACAGTCAGAGCCGTGAATCCACTTGGTGAAGTGTCAACGTCTGGGTTCATTAATGTTAAAAGTAAGTTTGAATGCTACTTTCATTTAGGCCTTGTGTATAATTGTGTGCTTCATAAGTTTAAAATAATTTGCAAATTTGCTACATGGTCAAATGAAATATTTGCATGCTGATCTTCTCTCCATTAGATATAGGTAGCTCCCAAATACCCGCCGATTGCCTGCCTGGGCGGGTTTTTCCAGTTGACTAGCTCAGCAAACAGTTCACGTCCTCTCACACCTCTGTCAGGCTGCTGAGCTGCTGTTCTGTTTGCCTATTGTGTAACTAATAATACAGTTGACTCAGCAAGGTAGAACCTCCTTTGTATTAGTAACTAAACTCTCATAGTTCAATGAGCATGGTGTATTTGCAGAAGAGATAAACCACTGAGCTCAGTGTGTTTGCACAGGAGGCAAGAGAGATAAAGTTACAGTGAGATGAGGACTAGGAGAGCTAAAATTGCTACCTAAATGTAATGGAGGAAAGTTTCTCATGTGGACATTTTGTTACCAAAGTGTAGGAGTGGAATTCATGGGACATTTTTTTTTATTTTCCAGAACGAGAAATACCACCATCACCTCCAAGGTTTAGTAGTATGTTGGAACCTCAAACCATCATAGAGGGAAAACCTTTGGAACTGAAGTGTACTCTTACAGGTTATCCCCAGCCAGAAATAACCTGGTTCAGGAATAATAGACCTTTTCCTGAAGAGATTCCCCATGACACATGGTACAGAGGTGGTGAAGCTGCCCTCAGGATACCCAAAGCAACAGCAGATGATGATGGTATCTATACGTGCAGGGCAGTCAACCCTCATGGCCAGGACTCTACCAGTGGGAGAGTAACGGTAGAAGGTAAGATATTACTGACCATGAATATTTAAGATTGAGGTGATTAAAGGTAAGTGAAACTGAAATGTGTGTCAGCAGACTTTTCATTCATTATCAGCCAGCATTTTACTGCACTTTAACAAATAAACCAGTTGTAATGTTATGAAAATATATTTCAGTGAAAGTAAAGAAATCTTAATAAAATTGACCTGCACTTCGACTTACTGCAGACTAAAGTTGACTAAACCTTTGTTGTAATGATTTTACAAGTTTACACACAACCCCACTACCTGCATCCTGTTTGTGCTATCCTTATAATGCATGTTTGTGTGCAATGTTATTCACATTTGCACTAATTAAACCTCTTGAGATTCATTTATGCAGCATTTAACACCGTATACTACTTAACAAGAACTAATTTGACATTATTAGAACAAGCTTAATATTCCCTTTCAGACATAAGTAACTACCTTTGTGACTTCAGTTTTCTTGATACGTTCTGGTATATTCAGACCAGTTATGTGAAAGATGTGCATTATTCTACTCTCTGTGTAGATTTAGTTGGGGTGATCTTCTCTGTTAAATTGAATAAAATCTTGTGATATGTAGATCTATCACTTGTGGTATCAATGTTTAGAATTAGATCTATTTAGAAATCTAAAATATCTCTTAGATAACCCAAAATCATGACACCTAATAGTTTTTCTTTTATAAGTAGTAATTAAATCAAGTTTAAGTAGTAATTAAATCAAGTTGAAGTTAGTCCAGTTGTACTGTATGTCTTAGGTGCATCGGTAGAAAACATTTAAATCTTATCACAGAATTAGTAATTTCACCATTTGCTATCAAGATGACCTTCAAGTTTTACCACTCATCCATCAAGTCTTAGATTTGGTCTCAGTTTTGGAATAAAATTTGGCCAAAGTTTCAATTTCATGTAAGTAGCATACTGGAAATAGATTTTATGAAAAGAAGGTCAAAAGTTTAGTCATTCTGAACCACTCCATTAAAGTTACGTAGATTGTATATTCTTCTTGTCAATTGTTGATTTGTAGCCGTACTGTTTTGTTTCATTTAACACAACTAACAACAGTCACACTTCCTGTTTCTCCTTAAACACTTGCACAACTAGGGGGTAAAAAATCCCTACCCAGACCAGGATATTTTAAGCCTCCGGTGAAAACCCCGGAGGAGAAAGACAAGGATGAAACTGATGGTGTTGAGCCTGTACCAGGTAAGATGGCCAGCTCACAGGAACTGATTTTTTTGTCAGGGTCACTTCATCTTTCATCATTGCTTCTTTCATAACTTTTGAGTGATTGGACCATTGCTTTACCAACTACATCCAGTGAAATGTCAGATAGGATTTCAAATGATACAGTGATGTGGGGGATGTGGGGCAGTCCTCCGCTGAAGCTGAAACAAAAGGAAAAAATTTTCTTTTGAATTGCATAATAACTTTACATATATTTTGTTCTTATTTTCACCGCACAGTGAAATTTTGTCATGTCCTTGTTTCTGAATGTTTGCTGTAATGTAGAGAAACTATAGAGTGCAGAGGCTGTCCTTATACAAATACCATAATGGAAGGCATTATAACCATCTCATAGCATAAGGTCTAAATTTGATTTTTTTTTTTAGAACCTTAACTGGCCCTTGAAAGTTACTAAGAAAAATTGGATTTGCGTCACGGTGATAACATGTTACAGTGTCATTAAAAACGTAGTGTTTGTTAAAGGCATGTATTGGAATTTGACATGTTATCCAGTTAGAAACTTTGGGATTTTATCTGTGTTCATCATTGTGTCAGCCCGGCATATTTCATTTGTTACCTTTTGATACATCTATCAAACATGTTTATGCTAATGTTATTTAAAAGCACCATTGTTTTATGCATATTTGCTTGCTTGCGCAAAAGTATCCACTATCCCCTCATTTAGGGATTTAGCTAGGAAAACTTAACCCCATCTCCAAATTTGATATGCTTTGTTGTGACGTCAGCCAATGTTTAGCCTGTTGTCATAGCAACTTAACTTGTGCAAGGTGATGTACAACTATTCTGGCCTGAAAAGAACCAAAATGTTGTGTCGATATTGGTCAGCAAAGGACCCAAGTATCTTTAAAGTCGCCATGCACTAATTGGAAGCAAAATATGTTGGGTTGATGTTGGTCACCAGGGACCAAATATTTCCAACTGACCTAGCTAAATTCCTATCTGTCTATTATGTTATTGCAGCTTTCACATATTGTTGCCCCTGTGTATCACACTCACCTCACTAATGCATGCTCACCTTTTGTTTACCCTTATTGCATGGTAAAGAGGATGAATATGTTGTCCCTGAGACAGTTGATGTAATACAGTCAGCTCCTGGAGAATTTCCCTTGCCTCATTTTTCATCTGAGGATGAAGAGGAAGGAGTGAAGAAGAAAGAAGACAATGAAACCAAAGAAAGGGCATCTGAAGGAGAAGGTTTAGAGGATGGGGATGATGTTGAAGACAATTTATCAGATGACAAAGAGCAAGGAGAAGGTAAGGGGGTTCCCCTTGTTACAACTGAAAAATCCACCTGGGAGAAATTAGAGCCAATTGATGGTGATGCAGATGGTAGTGATGTTTTAGCCACCCATCGTAATGGAGAGGAGGACGCAAAGTCACAAACTACATCTCACTCTGGTGATGAATGCACCAGGCCTGAAGATGCAGAGAATGGCAGGGACAATGTCAGTGATACTGAATATGATAGGGACATTGAGGAACTACCTGAGAGTAAAATGTTGAACCTAGACAAAGCTGAAAGAAGTGAGGATGAGGAACCTACAAAGATCACCCCAGAGATGATTGTCATTCAGCCCACTCCTGGTGATGGAGAGGATAGGGATGCTGATTCTGATAAGGCAGAAGAGGAGGACTGGAAATCAGTTGATGAAGAGACATCTTCTCAGAGTTTCCACACTGGGGATGAAGATACAGGTAATGAGGAGAGTGAAGGAGACAACAAAGAGAAAGATGAGGATGAGATTGGACAAAGCAAGTGGATTGATCCTATAGTGACAGTAGATGGGACTGAAGTTGAAAGGAAAGATTCTGATGGTGAGGGGTCTCATGTGGGTGGGTTTGAAGATGATGATGCTGCTGAAGGCAGAGAGAAAGGTTCTGAAGCTGTAGAACACAAAGAAGATGAAGATGAAGGATCTATTAAAGCCACAGATGAGGAGCCACTGGTGGTCATCCTAGAGAAGTACTTCCCTCCAGTGGATCAGTCTTCTGGTGATGAGGATGATGTGTTGCATGCTCCTGATAAAGATGCTGACAACAGTGGTAAGGAAGTCAGGAAAGATATCTTTGAAATAAGCATTCTTCTCAGAGTAATTCATATTCATGCTAAAATAGCTTATTGCTGCTGGTGTGACATTGTGGAATCTGTTCATTCATGTGTGGGTTTGATGGGTGAGCTTTCACACCGTATACATTGTATTAGTACATGCTATTCATGTAAGCATATGGTATGTAATCATTCAAGTTAAACTGTTTGTAGTGGCTTATGGCAAAGTACCTAATTTTGGTGATTTGTGAAGCCTGTCCCAACTGGTCCAGTATCTTGATCAGCTTTTTGGTTTATTATGGCTGTATAAAGTTGCAAGCTGCAGCATATAATTACATGATATATCATGGTAACTGTTTGTCAAATCTAAAAAAATCTAATTTATGCTACTCTCATTTCATCTCAGGGTATTTACAATAGCAGTATTAAATATGTCATATTTTTAACATCAGCAATTAAAAACAAAGACTCGTATTCGTCTTGAGTTTTGTAAATCTCGAATTTCAGTGTGATTGATTGTGTAACTTTTCCTCTGTCAAATTTTACTGTAAATCTCCTCTAATTTAGTTGGTCAGGTGGCTAAGACAATCTTTGACTCAGCAGCATGACATAGTAGTCCACATCTCCATGGTATAAATTTTATTGTGGACACATACATACATCTGTCTTTCTGCTTTTTTCTTTTTTTCTTTTTTTTTTGTGGGGTAAAATCTTTCATTTTTCACAAATGCTGTGGTTCCTTATGTAGGAAATCATCTCATTGTCTCAAAGTTTTATTCATGGGTAATGGCACATGGTTGTGGAAAGGTACTGAGAAATATTAGCAAAATACTTCTGAGTGGGAGGTTTTGTCTTACCCCTTACCCTCCCCCCCCCCCAAAAAAAAAAAAAAAATGCAGCAAGAAATTGGCAGCAGAAAGCAAAAATCTCAGTCATTTGTTTAGCTTTTGCAAGTTGGGAAATTATCATCAGAAAATTATCATCGCCATTGTTGGCAAATGGCATGAAAGATGAGCTTCACATACCCACTGCAAAATTTGGGAGAAACTGCAGTTTCTGCTTTACATAGCATTATGTACACAGAGATGTATTTTACAAGTGGTTTAGAATTTCATGTAAGAGGAGAATGATGCTTTGTTGGAGAAGTAGTGTTGTCTCCAGTATAACAACATGTACAAACTTTGGGGGAGGGGGCTCTCAAGGAATCTTACATCAATGTCCCACTTGAATAACATGGAGGTTAAAAGTTGGTTGATGTTTGTTGAAAAATATTTTCATATTTTCATGTCTTTTCATGTCAGTTTCAGTCTTTTTCGGTAGGAGTTGGTTGACATATATTTGTCACTTCATTTCAACACCTTTCATTTGTCTCCCTTATTGCATGATCAGAACATCCAGTAGAACATGAGAGGTTTAAACTTAAACAAATCTCACTTGCATCCATCATGTTTTTTGATGAACCTCAAGGTGAAGAGGACACCTCAGATGGTGAACCAGAGAAAGTTGATGGTAAGAACTGGAAAGATCTGATTAAACTGACTATTCTGATTTGAAACAAACAAAAAGAAATTTTGGAGGGTTTTGCAAAGAAAGCAGTGAAAGTGATAGCTTTGTGAGCGTAGAAGTTAATGCCTAGTAGACAAAAAGTGTAGATTTCAGTTGGTTTTACATTGTGACACAATCTGGATGTAGAATGTATCAGTGAATAAAATTTGTTAAAGAAAATGCTAAATGATATAGTGCTTGGAATGAGGTATAGAAGATGTTTTAAAACTGAGTTCAAGCCTTGAGAGGGATATTCCGGTGACAAAATATGAGTTTCATAAAATCAAGGAATGTTTTCTTTTCTTATTGGTGTAAATCCCTTCTCAATAGCATATTGCATTTGGAAGTTATGTTAAACGAAATTATCCATTTTACAGCAATGGAGTGCATTAAGGGAAATCTATGGTGTATTACAGGCAGACTGATTGAATGTCTTTTGTATTTCTTTATAATGTTCACACATGGAAATAAAACATGCAGTTACTTTTAGACTTGTAACCATTTTCCCCCCAAATTTTAAGCTCATTCTACAGTGAATGCTAGTCAATGTTTCACTGGTGTCAATGTCAAGGCCAAATTAATCACTTCAATTTTAAAGACTAACAGAAGATTTTGAAAGCAATCTGCCAGTATAACATAACATTTGTAACCTTGAAGCAACTGGAAGTCTGTTCTTGATAAGAACAACCTATCTTCAAATAGGAATATAGTGAGTTATGAACAAGCTGTGTGTTGGCTTGGAAGGGTATGTGATCAGGGATGTAGCTAGCCAAATTTGAGTGCCGGGTAATTGTCTGATCTGGGGAAAGCACCTCACCCCACCCCCCATGGCATCTACCCCATTTTTCAGCCAATAATTTTTCATTTTTCCCTCATTTTACTTTAGGGAGTAAATTTAGGGCTAGTTTTAGGTCTCGCAAGGCAGATTTGTTGTGGGCGGGGAGACGTGTGTTTGCCTGGAGTACCGGGCGGGAATCTTGAGTGCTGGGTGTCACCGCCCAGCACCGCCCACCGTAGCTACATCCCTGTATGTGATGAAAAATTATTCTTTCATGTAGGATGATCTTATATTGTCACTGGAATATTCCTTAAAATAATACAGTTTGCTAAGAATTTAATTGAAGTTCTGACTTTTTCGTATCACAGAGAATAGCATATAACATTAGAGGCTTGTTAGTTTCAACAATTTGAGAGGGACTATTTTGGGGACAAAATGGGGACATGAAAAGTTGCATTAATGCAAGGTTTAAGTAAACTTAAGTCCTTTGAACCTTAAAATTGGGGTTAAAAAATTTGACTATTTTTGACTATTTTGGGGACAAAATGGGGACATGAAAAGTTGCATTAATGCAAGGTTAAAGTAAACTTAAGTCCTTTGAACCTTAAAATTGGGGTTAAAAAATTTGACTATTTTTGACTATTTTGGGGACAAAATGGGGACATGAAAAGTTGCATTAATGCAAGGTTAAAGTAAACTTAAATCCTGTGAACCTTAAAATTGGGGTTAAAAAATTTGACTTCGCCCCATTTAAACTATTCAGGCACTAAAGATAATTAAACATTTTAGGTATGTAAATAAGACTGTCCTTGGTGTGGTGAATGGAGAAAAAAGAAGAGGACGTGTGCATGATAACTTTTCCAGGATGGTATAAGATTTTTTCCCTTACAGATAACATAATAGGCAGCTCAGGTCATACAGTATGTCCATAGAAGAAGTTGCTACATTATGCCAAGTTTGACCAGTAGCAGATTATCATTTAGTTAACATCCTGTCATGTCAATGTGTCCCATTTTATTCAGAATCATTATTTATCCACACAGTATATGTGTTAATCCACATGATCATAAAATTTGACAAAGTTTTTACTTTGTGTCTAAATATTTCTGAAATGTCAATAATAGGATAAAAGATTAATACAACTTTACAGGGTTTAGTATTACCATTTGTCTGCTACTTTGTATAGTTAAGAATCATATTACCTTGCACATGTTAGATGTATTTCTTCTATGGTAAGATTGGTGTGTATGGTATGCTGCATTACTAAGCTCTAGGCTGGATTTTTTTAAAAGGTGTAGATTTAGTCTTGTTTTCTTGTTGGAAGCAAATTTGTCTCATGAATAACAGATGACAAATTTGTAAATTGTGCCATGTACCTCTTTTTTCCTTTTCTTAATGGAATAATTCTTTGTGCTGGTTGGTTCTTATTTGCATGTGCAGCTGAAGAATTAATCCAAGCCTTAGCACTAGACACTGTGTTCCTTACACCTGAACCCCTTACCCCAACACCAAGTGAAACTTCAGCAGATCCTGATGAACCATTTGTGGAAGGTGAGAATGGCTGGGCAAAAAAACAGGCAAACGTGGTTCAATTTACAGATGTGTGGGAAGAAATGATACTATATTAGAATGAGGGTGCCTATCTCAGAAGAGATGAGGCTCTAGCTGTCCTGGAAAGGCTCCAGCCTTGCTAGACAGGCTCTAGTGCTGTTGGACAGTCTCCAGCCTTGCTGGACAGGCTCCAGTGTTCTTGGACAGGCTCCAGCCTTGCTGGACAGGCTTCAATCTTGCTGGACAAGCTCCAGCCTCAATTGGCAGGCTCCAGCCTTGCTGGATAGGCTCCAGTCTCCTGTAAATATTTCATAGTCACAGCCATTTAGTTTTCTTTTGTCACATTTTAATTCTGACCTGGATGAAAATTCTTCAGAAGTGGGGGTCTGGCATCGATTTTGTTGTGGTTTATTTTTGATTTGGGGGTCAGAGAAATTTTTTATTGAGTCCTTATTTCACTTTGAAATAAGTAACTTTTTATTGTTTAAAACTTAAAATTGTTTTTGTGATATGAAATAAAATTAAGAAGTTTTATTGACCATACACAAATGTTGTTTCTCCTAGTTTTTATTTTCGAGTGCTATAATTTGACACAATGAACTACCGCATGTTAATTATACATTATATAGCATTAACAAACATATATAGCATGATCAATTGTATATTAGTCATCTAGCATGCTGACATTGCCTTGCTGCTAGCACTTATTCACACAGTATTATACTATATAACTATTAACAGCATGCTGATATTAACTGATTGCTTTGTTCTTCTGTCTACTGCTGGTAGCATTACTACTGCTGCATTTTAACAATTAATATATGTGCATGTTTCCCTCTTGCTGTTGCTTGTTTAGAAGACGTGGTTGTACCAGAGAGGGTAACCTCCGTGCATGCTGCCCCCCTCTTACTAAGGACCTTGGACCCTGATGCAGACTGGACTGATGAAGGTAAGGACCAAGTTAGCCTGCATAGTAGCCATGCAGTTTCTGTTGTTGTTTTAAGAAATGAGGGAGCAACTGCATCTGTACAACAGGGCATGGTTGCCAACTCTTGTAGCAGAGGTTTGTGTCAAGTAGTAAGGGCAAAACAGCCCTTGAATCAAAGTTTACTGAGTGAAAATGTAAATATCAGTGGGAACCTTTCTAAAGATTGTAGGATATAGTACCTTCTACTCCCAAAGATTTTTTCCTATGCTTTACTGACAAGTCCATGCCAAGGAAATGCCCCTTACATATTTGCCAATATGGAGAAGAGGTTACAGAAGTGCTTATAAATCTGAAGAAAAAAATAAAAAAAAAAAACTGATCTATGCTCAATGTCATTGAATTTGTCTTCTTCAAATGAGATTTCCACTGCCATATTTGCCTAAATGTAGCAGTGAAAATGCAGGTTGGTAACTCTCCACTCACGTGCTGTGCTAGCATGGCGAAAATTTGGCATTCAAAATGCTCTTGGTTCACATCTCGAGTAAAATACATAGGCTCTCAGGGTGGCTGGTCCAAATCTGTGATAACATATCAGGGAACAATTAAGGAGGCAAAAGCCTTGTCCTACTAACTATTCATTATAAGGAAAATCTTGACTCGGTGGGACTGCTGATTACCTGTGTGTTAGCAAAATAACTAACATCAGTAAGGACCAATAAAAGTGGCAAGAGTCAATCTGTATCTGGGAAGATCAGGCTGATATAGCATCTTCCTGGGAAAAAATGTGTTAAAACATTTTTATTCTTGACATACGTGTAGCAATTATGGGCTGCTGTTCATTATACTTAGTAGCTTTCTGTAGTAGGCTCTATTGAACAACCTCACCTTCCAGGGAACATTTACTAGCAGATTAGATTTTACCAAGGTGGCATCCTTCAAATCTCCCTGTATGCTTGCCACAAATCATCCCCACTTTGACAGTGTTAAGACACGTTGGAAAGGTGCCATCTAGGTAGGATTCAACCATTGCCCAGGTGATATTCTAAAGTATATTGGGCTGTTCAATAGTACTATTAGGTGACAAAGTAGGGCTTACAGATTCTCAAACCAAGGTAAGTTTCTTGATCTCTACAAACACTGTTAAAGCTAGTGTACATGATTTAATGTTACATACATTATACCAGTAGTCTTCAGTGAATGATTTGACTTGAGCAGTGTGAATATTCTTTCACCTAGGGAGTGAATTTATTTTTAGATCAGAAAGTAAACAATGTCTGGACATGCCCTATGACAACAACCTGTCTGCTAAGTTTAAACTCTGTAGCTATGTGGCTGTACAATATCTAAATTTGGAAGACTGCATTGAAATTTATGAGATTATTTAAGAAGAAAGAGATAGGGAAAATTTAAATGTTCTTACTTTTCAGATAGTGGATTATTATTTGAAGTTCTAAAGACACATTTAGTAATTGCAGCAACAGTGACACTTTACCTCCTTTGTTCGATCTTAAGGCCATTGCCATCCACAAAAACTCTTTTTAAGTTTTGTGTTTTTGTTATATTCTTCCATAAACAAATAAATTAACTGTATCAATTAGTTTTGCTATTTCCTTCCATTCCTCATCATAGAGCCTGCAACCAAACCAGTGTTCACCACAAAACTGGCACCAGAAGTGACAGTACCCAAAGGAAAGCCACTTCACCTGAAATGTAAACTTGATTCCTCACCAAATCCTACCATTACATGGTACCACAAAGGTACTCTCATCCCAAATGAAAAACCTTATGAGATGTACCATACAGGGGATGAGGTGGGTCTAGTGATACCACAGACCCTTAAAGAGGATGAAGGAATGTATGCTTGTCGGGCAGCCACCCCTGCTGGTGAGGATATGACCAACTCAAAGGTGATAGTCAAAGGTAATAATCCCAAAATATGTTTGGCATCAGTGATGCTTTGTTGTAGTTCGTTATAGTTGTATATGTGTGTTTAATATGTCAACTGCCAACAACGTTATGGGATTGCTATAATATTTCTGTTTTAGTTTTATTCAGAAGGTTTTGGAAACTTCATTGCAGCTTGTTAAATGTTTTTGTATTGTATAGAGTTAATTTGTATACAAAGGCATGGTTTTGAACTTTAGAGAATTGAAACAGCTTGTAGACATACAGGATATACCTAAACAAGTGATATATCTGTAATGTAGAACAGAAGTTTGACATTTGTAGTGATATCCTTAATTGCATTGTTTCTTTTAGAGAATGGAAAAACTTTGGCTTTGATCAGTTCATTGAAAAAGTATTGTTTTTATCTTTGAAAAGCTGTGATACACCTGGGGGGGGGGTTTCATAATGGTGACAGGGCACGGATTATATTGCTACTTAAGATACGAAGAATGGTTTGCCATGAGTAACATGAATGGGAACAATAGTTTCCCATAAATCAGTTGTAAGTTGTAAAACATATCCATGTAAATTGAGTTTCTTTTGCTATTACCAGTATGGTAAGTGATAATCAAAGAATATGTGTTGCCATTAGAAACCATGTGGATTTCCTTTGAACTTAAACAGTAGTATGTGTGTTTGTTGTGCAGTATCACTGTTTAGCTCTGGTTCTTATGAACTTTGTATGAGCCGTAAGTGTGTGTTCCACTCGCAAGCAAGAAAGCATATTTTACTCTCCTCAGAATATACTAAGCCACAGTTTACCACCCGACTTCAGCCACAAATGACTGCCACTGAAGGGGAACCATTAGAGCTTCTATGCTCTGCCACCGGTGATCCTGCACCTACCATCCAGTGGTACAAGGATGGCAAACTTCTGGACAAACAGGCTGGTTATAATACAACCCTCTCAGGTGGAGAGGCCAAGCTGACCGCACCAAGGACAGAATACGGTGATGAGGGAGTATTTTCTTGCCGAGCAGTTAATCCTGCAGGAGATGATATAACTAGCTGCAACGTGGTTGTTGAAGGTAAGTCATATGTGTAAACATCTTCCAGCTATTACCTAGCTTTACCCAGATACCCTTCATCCATAGCCTCTTCTTTCGATAAACACACTTCTGGTTCTGCAAAGTATTCCTTTCTTTAAATATCTCTTTATGTCCATTGCATATACTTCATTTCTCTTCCTAATTCTGTTCTGGGTTTCTCCAGTCTATGCATTATCATCTAGTTATCATGTATTTATAGTTCCTTTGCACATTGGTATATGCATCTCTCACTTACCTTGAGGTATATTCCAGCACTCTCTTTTTCCCAGATAAATTCTAGAGCAGCTACCACCAAAATCATCTTCTTCCAAGAATGAATCTTTTCACAAATCTTCAGCGATTTGTACATACTTCTCACATAGTTTTCTTCTAATCAACATTTGTCATTTAACTTTAAATTTTTTCATCATTTTTCTTCCCTCTCTTCTTTTTGTTCGTTCGTTACTCCGCAATTAGAACCTGAGCCACCTGAAACTAAACCTCACTTCTTATCACGCTTGGATCCTGAACTTTCCCTCCCTCACGGTAAACCACTCTTCCTCAAATGCAAGGTGGATGGTTATCCCCCTCCTAAAGTAGCATGGTATAAAGATGGTGCTCCCATAGGCCCAGGCTCACCTATCCTTACTTTTGTGAGAGATGGTGAAGCTAGCTTGGAGATACCCCAAGCAGATGAGAAAGACAGCGGTGTGTACTCTTGCTTAGCCACAAACCCAGTTGGACAAGACTCAACAAGCTGTAATGTTTCTGTGTCAGGTGTGTATTATACTGGTGTTGGAATGATATCTGTTGGCTAGTATTTCTGATTATATATGTTGTGAGTGTTTACATTCCTGGGTATGTGTTTTCTGAGGTTATGCCCGTGTTTGGCAGATATGTCTTGGATATCCGTATTTTGAGTAGCGTTTTTCAGAGGACCTTAATACAGCCTCTGATCTTGCCATTTGTCCTCTTAATTAGTCATTCCTGAGAATCTTTTTTGTGAGTATCACTAATGGTGTTATAACAATGTAAATCTCGGTGTATATCTGTTCTGAGTATCTATTTTGAGAGTGTATTTTGTGTGCCCCGGATGTTACTGTCATCTTCATGTGACTGTTCTGCGTATCTCTGATTTAAGTATCTACATTGTGTGTTTCTGTTAAAAGCGTATTTGATCAGTTTGATAAAGATTCTGTGTAAGGATCTAACTTCTGTGTATCCCTGTAGTATCACCTGTTTGTATATCTCTGTTGTGAGTATTTTTTTCTTTTTTTTTGCTCACTCTCTTTTTTCTTAGTACCTGTAGTTTGGTTGCTTGTAATTTGCAAACACATGCTCTGAGTATCTTTGAAATATCTATTCTCTTATCTTTGCAGAGTACCTCTATTCTATGAATCTAAGTTCTGTGTAGCTCTGTCCAATTGTTTGTCTTGCATATGTTTGAGTTCTTGTGTCACCACAGTCTCAGTGTGCAGTAACGTGCAGTGCTAATTGTTGTTAGTTCTTGCGTCTAGTATACCTGACATTCCACTGATTCCAGTGAATGTGTCTTACATTTAAAAGGTTTTTTTTTCAAAGTGACTTTTGATATTCAGTTGTTGGTAACTGTAGTTGAAATACCATTTATGTAATCTTATAATGCGGTGTAAAGTGAATAGGGAACGTAATGTATTACACATGGCAATTATGTCTATGTCCCCTAGAATCTGAACCATACGTAAATCTCCTAGCAAGTTGAAGCTGTGGTAAAATATAATATTACAATTTCGTGAATAAATATCAAGTCTACTGAGGATTATAACAGTATGGCTGTGAAGTACAATATTTGTGGTAGGGGTGTTAGTGCTCTACTGCATAGAGCATGTTAGTGTTTGGTCTAAAATGTCTGTAAGGAAGGAAAGATTGGGATGGGGATACCTGTAGTTTCTACCAAGTTTGGGTTCGTTATGTCTCTTGTGGTCAGTAAGGACAAAGCAGTGCATTCTTGATGTGATATATATACCAAATAAGTCTTTAAATGCTGATTTCAAGTAGTGTTCGACCGATCATCTGTTAGATAATCGACATCGGGCCGATTATCGCACAATCGGTAAATAATCGGCATCGGTAAAATTTTGTCATTCAACCGATTACCATTACCGAGTATTTGAAAACTGGAAACAGGGCTAAAATACACTTCAAAGTTTCTGCAAAAATCTTTATAATTCACCAAAACACGCATTTCTTTAAGTTCCTTCCCAAAATATCAGCTCTGATACTCACAAAACTTGCAACATTTTAAGCTCTCCAAATGATAGCGATCGATCATCGTAATTGTTGCCATAACTCTAGTGCAGCACAGTTCAGGTGCATGAAAGGGCACACGGTATTACCTAGAAGGTGTGTATGCCATGGAACATGCCACAATCTGCATACAAATTGTACTACAGGAAGAAATGACTTCGCGCTACGTTTTTTCAAGTTTCAGTGCTAACCACATCATCGATACACATTTGGTGCACATACGTACTGTAGCAACTTTGGAAACTCGAGGCTAATTATCCTGCATAAATTATGTCACTTCCCACATTCCTTTCGTTAAGTTTTTAATTACCTATAACTTGCACATGCGCACACGTAATTGCCGTACAGTTCTTGAGAAGTTGAAGTTCACCTACAAAGCACACCAGTACAGTGTGTAATACATTATGCAAGCTAAGTGCATTGCCCGCCCTTTTTACGTAGCACGTTGGTCATGAACTACTCCGCGCTCCTAACTGATGAACGAAGGGAAACGGGCCCGTGTGAAATTCACGCTGGAACGGCAAGTTTTTCGATTACGGGAATTTATCGGGAATTAGTTTTACATTTCATTTGGAGAATCTTTTACATAAGACGTAAGTGTTGGGCAAGACGCTTTAAAAAGGGTTTAAAAAATATATATCCATATTGTTAAGGAACCATGAGATGAGTAAATCAAGTAAATTGAGTGGAATGTTTAGTGGCCCTTAAGGCCAGTTTTGCTTAAAACTGGGGTGGATAGGCTACTATGTAGCACTACTGCAGTCCAGTACAGACCTTTACACGGAATCTTTTGACATGATCGGTGTATAGAACTACTGTAGGCAGAGCCGTATGTAAGCCGACAGACTTTGGTTAACTTTAAGCCTGTGACATCGTACGAAAGCATGTATTTATGGTTGATTTTTATCTCAGTATTTCGAGAGGAAATCCTTCAAAAAACAATATTCCATTCGTGGAACGTGGGGTACTGTTATTAATCGTTCATCTGTAGTGTGAAGGTTATGTTATGGTGTGTGAACAAAGTTTGAAATATGCCACTGACGGCGAGAAAACATGACCTTCCTATACAAGTAATCGGCATCGGCCCGATTGTGTAATTGAATAATCGGTGATTACCGATTATGGCATAATCGGTGATTACCGATTATGGCATAATCGGTCGAACACTAATTTCAAGTGTCAAATTGTATCCTTCTTTTGGATAGGCTTTTATATCCAAAATTCAGCAAACCTGTGGCAGAATTGCTATTTTCTACTGACTTTGGCTCAATAATATCTGTCACATAGATAACTGTCTATGAATTGTATGGCAGTCTTATTTAGAGACTTAAGATGCTTTTAATTATTTCTTTGCAAGTAGTGTGTAGTTGTAGTACTCCAGTAGCATAGCAATCTCTTTATTCTTTCTCACTGTAGAACCAGAACCACCTCCATCTAAGCCTCACTTCATTTCTCGACTTCCTTTTGAGCTGAAACTTCCTCATGGTGACCCCCTTTACTTGAAATGCTTGGTAGAGGGTAAACCAACACCTAACATCAATTGGTTTAAGGATGGTATACCACTTAAGAAAGATCCGAGATACCATATTGACTTCCAGGATGGTGAGGCATCACTGAGGGTCCCAGAGAGTGTTCAGGATAATGGTGGAGTTTACTCTTGTCTGGCTACCAATCCTTCTGGGCAGGACTCCACCACATCCAATGTTACTGTTGGAGGTTGGTGCTTTGATTTCTCCAGCATGCTTGCATTACCCTTCAGTAATATTGTATCTCAGTATATCTATCAGTTAATTGTACTACTTATCTTTGGCTGTCATGCATCTATGGTATATACTAAGTCCTTTATAGCCACATGGTAGGTCATTTGTGGTTTGTATGTATAACACCATAATATTGGCCATCTTAATACTTGTAACAACTCATACCAACCATTGAATGATGGCTGTCATAGTTGTATGGGTTAACCACTTTACCAGTATTTCCTTCCGTAACAACACGTTGTAATCTACGTAACAACTCTAAACAATCCATACTGTGCTATCAATCTATACTTTCATATTCTGTTGTATCATTCCTACACATTCTTTGCTACAATTGTAACAAATAATTCCCATGGATGTTTAATCATCATCTTCTCGTCAAATTATTTCTTTCAACCATATTGTACCATATAAAGATACTGATTGTATCATTCTTCCTGTGGTTGCGACAGTCTTATTCATCTCTCTGTTTTACTCATTTCTCTTATGATATCATATTTTCTTCTCTTATTTCATCTTACCTTTCGTCACTATAGCACAAGAGCCCCCTCCCTGTAAACCTCAGTTTGTATCTCGACTTGCCCCTGAACTGACAATCCCCCATGGTGAACCCTTAAATCTTAACTGTGGGGTGGAGGGGTACCCACCACCAAAAGTGACATGGTATAAAGGTGGTGTTCCTTTGAAAGATAAACCTGATTGCACTGCCACTTACCAAAATGGTGAAGCCTCTTTGGACGTACCACAGTGCAGTGAAGACGATGGTGGTGTTTATTCCTGTGTGGCATCAAACCCATCAGGGAAAGATTCCACTAGCTGTAATGTTCTTGTGTCAGGTTGGTTCTTAAGGTGATTTTGTTCGCACTGAATGTTTATAAAGTTCATAAGGTTCAGATTGTATGTCATGTTACATTTTTGTTTGTATTGAGGATAAAGCATTCCCTGTTTCGTCTGCATAGATTTTTTGTGTGAGTCAACAGTATAATTCATCAGAAGGTGTCATGACAACAAGTATCCTGACTCTCATTCTCATCACAGAATCATACTTTTTAATAGTTTGTGTATTGAAAGGACTAAATTTGATATTAGTGTATTGCCAAGAGGATAGTCTTTCCAAATTTAAATCAGCTGCTGTAGGTAAATTCATCCACTTTTAAAATCATGTTAGAGTAGCTGTATTTTCAGAGAACCATTCTTACACACTTATGAACAAGGATGGCAAAGGATGTTTTATGGAATACTGTAACCATGGCCAAATGAAGAATGGAACATGTATCACTTAACTGTCAGTATTCATCATTAAATGATAAAAAGAGATTGAAGAATATATTCAATTTTTCATTCTAAATGATACCCTTCACCCTCTTCATGTTAAATATAGCTCCAGAGCCTCCTCCATCAAAGCCAAACTTCATCTCTCACTTGGTGCCAGACCTTAAGATTCCTCATAGAGAACCTCTTGTCCTGAAGGCACTCTTGGAGGGTTACCCTAGCCCAAATATCAATTGGTTCAAGGATGGAACACTTTTGAAAAATGAGCCAAGATATGAACAGAGTTTCAGCAATGGTGAAGTAACATTAAAAGTGGCTGAGTGTGTTCAGGATGATGGGGGTGTATTCTCCTGTCTTGCGACTAATTTGGCTGGTCAGGACTCAACCAGTTGCAATGTTACTGTGGGAGGTGTGTTGAAGCATGTTTTGTTGGTTTCTGATCTCCTTTCATCTTTTCATGTCTGTAGTTCTTCATATTGAGCAGTGAAGTACCTGCTAGTGGTAACCTGTTATTGGTTCTCATAGATAGGAAGTTTGAAGAATCACACCTTTGTCTATTATTGTCTTGCGTATAGTGGTCCAAAAATGGTCCTTAAACACTTGATCACTCAAAGCCAGGATCATACTTTCCTTCAGTTCAGGCAGATATTATCTTTGCATTCCAGCTAAAATTGTCAAAAGTTTTTGCAGTATTTGTAAAATTTAAGTCAAGAGTTTTTATGTTCTGAGTATATCCCTAAGGTTCCAAGTTTTGGCTTGTTGTGTTGTCAGTCCTGATGTGAGTCTGAATATTTCAGTAATCTGAATTAAAGTACTCTACCCTCAAACTCTTTGTCATTTCAAACAAGCACCGGAACCACCTCCATCAAAGCCACACTTCGTATCTAGGCTTGAACCAGAGCTTGATCTTACCCATGGCTTACCCCTTGTCCTGAAATGTAAAGTTGGTGGCTACCCACCACCAAAGATGACTTGGTATAAGGATGGTGTTCCCCTGAAGAATGAAGAACCATATCAGATTACTGACAAAGATGGTTCATCCACTTTGGTTGTACCCCAAGCACAAGAAGATGATGGTGGCGTTTATTCATGTGTAGCTGCCAACCCATCTGGTCAAGATACAACTAGCTGTAATGTGTCTGTTGCAGGTTTGTTCTTAACAACAAATGTTTGAAAATAAATAAGTCAAAAGTTACGGAAAATTTGACAATATCAATTTTGAACTCTAATTCAAACTTCAATATGTGCAAACTTGTTGATGGCAAAGCTTGGTGTTATGGGATCCATACACCAGGTAATACTTTAAAGGATTGTTTGCTGACATTGATATGCAAAGTGTTAATTATTCGACATCTCACTACAGCATATTTTCTAATTGTGTGCAATTAAATTTTCTTTTCAACACTTTGCTTCCTTTTAGCACCAGAGCCCCCTCCATCTAAGCCCCTGTTTATCTCACGTCTTGAGCCTGAGCTTGCTCTTTCAAATGGGGAACCTTTGGTTCTCAAGTGTAAAGTGGGAGGTTATCCCCCACCCAAGACTGTTTGGTATAAGGATGGTACTCCTTTAAAACATGGACACCCTTATGAGATAGGTGGTAGAAATGGTGAAACATATATGAAGGTACCTCAAGCAGCAGAAGATGATGGTGGCGTGTATTCATGTCTGGCTACCAACCCATCAGGACAAGATTCAACCAGCTGTAATGTTACAGTTTCAGGTGTGTGGGTGTGTCTGTCTGTATTTGATGTGCTTGCTACAGGCAACCTGGCAGCCTAATGCTAGAATGATTTTTTTTAGCTTTGAATATGAGTCTGGTTTGCAAATTAACCCCTCTGAAATAACAGTCTTGTGTGATTTTGAAGTCAATCTAGCTCTGTAGGGGACTTGTTATTTCGTTTCTGTAAGGTCGTGATTTGTTCAGTCGAGGTCAATTGATGACATTTTGGTCAATGTTTTGTCATTAATGGGATGTTCTGGAAATTCATTATTGAGTGGTACTGTTGGTTGTGAAAATGTCTGTCATGTGTGTCAGCGAGTGTTTCAACTCTTGTTTGTGAAATGTCATGCTGCCTTGCATGATACTAACACATAAGTAATTTGCTTTCTAATGGCCTTGTGTAAACATTTTAAAGATAAATTTTACCTTCCCTATCTTAAACCTCCCTTCTCCAACCTTTGTCTGTCTAATGCAGTATTTCTCATTTTGGCTGACAGTTGATTTATTTCCAAATTGGTACTTGTTGGTTCAATAGCTGAATGGCCAATTTTCTGAGGACATTACTCTCTGCTAAAATTAAACTGCAGGATGTTAGTGTCAATATATGTGGAAATTATCAACTTCTTTTGTGTCCTGTGTCCCATAACATGTATCAAATTAATTTTTCTGCTTGTAGCCCCCTTTGAAGTACTTCCATTGGTTATTGGAAGGCCAGGTCTAGTTGGGGGGAGGGGGGAATGTGGTGGAGGGTTTGGGAAAGTTGATATTCATTTGAGAGGAAGGGAGGCACTCACCCAGCTATGATAGCCTTAGCTTCCCTATTGGCTTTTCCTCACACCTTGTTTATAAAGCCAAAATTTAGAGGAAACAGGAATATGTCACCTGTCTCCTTCAAGTTAATTTTCTCAAATGAACATTTTCTTGTTACAAAACCTTACTTTTTTCATTCAACCAACTCTGTAATATTATGAGACTTTCTTAATTGCTCACAACCATCCCTTATTTGTAGTACATATATTATGGTTACCCTGTGTGACTTAAAAAACATTTACTTGATTTCTTCCTTTATACTTCCTATTTAAGAGTGAAAGATCCCTGTTTGGTACACTTTAACATACATAGTACTGATCTCATTTTGGTACTAGTGGATATTTGTGTATTAATCAAACCTCAATGCTCCTCATTTATTTCACTAGTGTCCTCATTGTATTTCATTTATATTATCAAATCAATTTCATTTCCACATTTTGCATTTAAATCTTCACCCTATAATCTATCTCATCACACATCTTTAGCCTGTTTCTTCCATTTTCACCTCACCCAGTTAAAGCCCTTCATCATCATTTTGCAATTTCTAAACATTCTTTGTAGTTTTCTTTACATTCCTAAAGTGAAAGCATATGGTTTATTCTTTCCATTATTCTCTTTATGCTTTCTTTAACACTTTATAGTATGACCATTAATATTATACTCTTTCTACTTGCCAAGCACAAACATAAATTACCCTTATGTCTACCACAGCCTTTTTTCTTATAATTCAATTTATTTATAGATCTTGCATGACATAATTGTACAATCTACAAAGTATAAATAGCAGTCTTAATTATTCGTATCCTAAGCTCTATCTATCTACCAATTCTTACCTTTCCAAATTATATATCATGTATTTCCAATTGCTATACACTGATCCATGGTATAATCTTCCCTGCAACTTTAAATATCTTTTGCTTTTTCACACATTATATTCATGACTGGCTTGCTGGCATCTCTTGCATTGACCATTGCAACATCTTAATTCAATTCATGATGAAAATTTGATTTTGAATTGAAAAATATTGGATAAAGTTGCAGAATTAAAGGATAAGGTAAAAGGAAGTTCAAGCAGAAATTTACCCTTACATGCTTTTTCCAGCTTTGTGCATTTAATAAAAATGGAACAAGTTAAGGTTATTTTATAGTTTAGGTGAAGGGGAAAGGGGGAAGAAAGAATCAAGTACAAGGAGGGGGCAAGGCTGGTAGAAGTATTTGGATCAATTAAAAGCATTCAAAATGTAATCATGTGTCACATCAAAGGAAACAAATTAAATCATGTAAGTCACAAAAACTCAAATTCTCATGTGTGCTTCCATCATCAGTAAATCAAAAATTTTTGGTCATGTAGGAATTGCATAAAGCAAGCTTTGTCTGTAAATCATGCCATGGTAGGTCCTTGCTTAGAGCAGCATGCGTCATGTTATCTATCTTGTCATTCTTTCCTCAATTCTAGCCACAGAACCACCCCACTCTAAACCGTACTTCTCATCTCCGCTTGTACCTGACCTCAAACTCCCGCTTGGTGATCCCCTCAACCTCGCATGCAAAGTGCACGGCTATCCACCGCCAACAGTCATTTGGTACAAGGATGGCTTGGCTTTGGAAAATGAAACTCCGTATGAAATAGCCTGTATCAGAGGCACAGCCACCCTGCATATCCCTGAAACCATCGCAGAGGATGGTGGAGTGTATTCTTGTCAAGCCAGTAATCCATTGGGACAAGACTCCACCACTTCAAATGTTAGCGTTGCAGGTGTGTTCTCTTCGCGCCACCAAGTGACTTATTAAACAGCACTTATGCTTCTTAAGTATTTTTGTTGAAACAGCATTAAAGTTTCATTCACTTCATATGTATTTAGTGACCTGAAAAATTTGGCCAGCATGTGGTCTGTCACCTATAGTCCACTCCAATTTGAAAGACTTTTAGTTTCAAGATGTCAGTGATTGATCCAAAATAAACGTAGATGGAAGAGATATTCACCTGAAGGAAATTTGCTGAATGTTCTTCTCTATCTGTATGTATCTATGTTTACTATGGTGGTTGGTTCATGTAATAGTCATATCACAGTGCATGCTCTTATAATTCATTCTTTGATTTTGATTTCATAGTTAGTTTATTTTAAAGCTGGTTCAGAAGTACACATCATCGGTAAATGGTCTTTCAGTAATTGTGCAACACCCAGAAAGTGCAGTGGGGAGGATGTGACAAGCATGAAATGTAGGTGACAATGATTCGGAGGGGAGGGAGAAGCGTGTATCAAGTAGGATGCATAAGTGACAGTGGATTAGTTGGCCTTGATGTCCTTCCAAATTGTTGTTTCAGTAAAAAAATATACTACACCATCAAAGAGGGCTGATAGTTGCTCTGGTCTAATCTGCATCATAGCTGATATTCCTTGTTTGTGAAGGTGCTTTAATGTTTTAGAAACCTTGAATGGCTGGTACATAATGCAATTATGGTTTCTTCTTTAGAAACATTGTTTCTGTTTTAGTTTTACACAGTCATAAAAAACAGCTTTTGCTTGGTACTTTTAAACCAGTTTTGCACCAATGACTTTTAGCTGTTAGTCTGTTGAGATGGTTGTACAAATAATATGTATTTTAAGTGTTCTAGTAGGTAACTGTTTTACAGCAGGAGTGTGCAAGTTTAGGAGGGTTTGGGGATGGATAGCATATGAAAGCCAGAGTGGAGTATACAAGTTTAGTAAGTGCTTGGGAATGGATAACATGCTGAAGACAAAAAGAAAAATAAAATAAAAAAAAAAAAAAGTTAAGTATCCAAATGCACACAAAAAAGTTGTTTTGTGGAAGTTCTGAACCAGCTAAGTTAAGAGTTTATCAGCAAAAGTATTTAATCTTTTTTTGATTATTTCTAATAACCTATGTTGATGTAGGTATCATGGCTTACCTTCCCCCTAGTCTCTTTATTTGAAAAGAGGGGTGTGTCAGAGGGCCAACTGCCATGCCTAGATTTCCTTGCATGGTTTGCACCTTAAAATTCAAAGTAGAATAAACATGTGGTAATCATAGCTCTTGCTGGGTTATGGTTTATTGCAAAGGTTGAAATGCTCTATTTTGCAAGGTTGATTAAGGGTGCCAATTTGATGGGAACCAAATCAATTCTTGGCCTTACCATACATTAAGGCATTCAGAAGAGATTAAGTCATTAGGAAGGTAATTTGTGATGCTGTGCGGTTGTACTTACTACTGCATTTTGTGATTGAATTAACACAGTGGGACATGTTGGTTAGAAGTCAGTGCATTGTTATGTTTCACCATTACATAAAATCCAGCCAGACTGGAGTAAAACCATGCTTTCAGCAAACCACAAGGTTTGTTTCTGGTAAAAATAATGTGAGGTCTGGAAATAGAGGAAAATACATACAACTCAGGTGTTATGTTCCAGGCTTTGAAATAGTTTGAATTTAAATGAGATAAGGTGGAAAAAATATTGAGGCTTAGGTCAAAAAATATTACTTTGCTTGTACTCATTATTTTATGAGTCATTGAACAAACTGAAGAATTTTGGGGTAAAATGCTAACAATGATTGGAAATTGAAGTACAGAAGTCAGCTGATAATATACCCAAGTTAATTTTGAGAAAATGCAGTTTGCTGGACAACATACCTAAGGAGCATTTATGACATGGAAAGAAAAACAAGTTTTGAAACAGTGAGGTTTGCCACCATGTTTATTGTTATCACCTGTGGATGAGACATAGCACTGATTTACTAATAGACTATTTTTGCATGTTGTGTAATGGCTTTATTTAGCATGTAGTCTTAACAATAACAATATGTAACCAGTTCCATTTATACATGTAAATAATGATAACGTCCATGTAACATTAATCGGGAACGCATCTAACTATATGCTGCTATGATATATGCCTCTGGTATTATGCATTGTATTAACAACCATTATTTGTATATTTGAATATATTTCATATGCTATTAACAATAGTGCATAAAGTTCAACATTTTACCTTAATTGTTAAAAATAATTTCAGATTTTGAAATATACATATGTATGTGATATAGATGCATTTTGTCTACCAAGGACATGGCATAAGCACTTCCTGAAAGTGTAGCAAAATTAAGGTCTTTGAGTAAAGCCAAATATTTATTAAGACAAGAACCAGTTAATTTGCTTCCTTAAAAAAAAAAAAAAAAAAAAAAAGAACTTCCAGTGACTGTTCTAATATGTACATCCGTATGTATAACTTCTGCAGTAAACAAAACATTTTTGGTGATTTTTACACCTTATAAGCATGCCATTAGTAAAAATTGAAGCAGTGCCCCTAAAAGGTACTTCCTAGGATATGTGAAAAACTATTTCTACAGTTAAAGATTGAAAGTGTTCTTGTGAGAAGTGGGTAGGGGTGGGCAGTATTTGCAGTGTAAAATTTATATATGCTTATTCAGTCAGTTTTTAGACAGGGACAGTATCATGTCAAGTTAGTCAAGCATAACTATACAAACTACTCTTTTAGCTAAGCCTGAAAGTGAGTTGTCTTGGTAATAAACTGTCTTACTTGTGTTTATAGTAGCTGAGGTCAGTCTGTTATGCCAAAGATGAAAGGAAATTTAGGTGGTACAAAAACAATGAATATGAGAAATTGTTTCAGTTTTAATGTTAGTAGTGAGAGTATGTCTATTGGTGGTATCGTTTGCATTAGGTGCTTGATAGTTTACACAGCAGCTATATAACCATGCAGCTGACTTATTGCGTTATCAGCTATCATACAATATGTGCTGCACCTTCATTAGCATTGGCTACCTCACAGCCTTTTTGCACCTGTTCATTTGTGTTGTTATGTTGACTTGAATTGAGAATTATTTGTTGGCTTAGATTGTTCATTTAACTCATTTTTTTACATGAATAGCAGAAGGTTATTCTGTATTTAGTAGGCTACACACCAAACATGAAGTTTCTTTCAAAACAAGAATTTATTTTTGTGATAATGTGCTAATGTGGGATTTTAGAGTTGTAAGCAAAGACCTTATACTGGTTGTATTCTGTAGTGCTGAAGGTGAAATAGGAAACATATCATGCAGAGAATTAGTTGTTCTTAATTCAGGATAAATTAGAAGTGATTCTCTAGAGCTAAAACCAACTCAGGAAAATAAACTGAGGTGTTAATAGAGGTGCCACAACAGTTACAAACTGATTGTGAAGAATAATTTTCTTTGATCATTTTTACCAAAACATTTGCTTTTATTTAATATCCATGGTTATGGCAACAAATACAGTCTAGTGATGTAATCATGCACACAGCTTCTCCTTGTTTTTATATTCTCAGTTGTAAAGTGCTATGACATTGTTTTAGAGGTGCGTTCATGACTAACAATGACCACCAACCGGTGCTTTATATAATTACAACCCATCATGCAGTTCAGTTTGCTATGATTGGGTACTTGGGGTTGCAATGCTCTTCTGCTTTCTAAGTTTGCTGTGTCATCGTGTGTTTCATTGCTTTTCCATCTCTTTAGAGCTGTTGTCAGTGATCATTTTGACCAGCCCCCTCCAGCAGTCATTTAATATATTGTGTCAAACCTGCAACACGATTTCAATCTTACCCTACTATCCTGGAGTCATGTATTTAGAGTTGTAGAAGTAGAGCTTAGATCTAGAGGAGGATTGGTTGGGATGACCACTGACACTGCATCTGTAGTTTTGCTGATACAGTAGAGAAGTAATGTTTCTGCATAGTTTTAGATAATTTCTGTCTCTGTTCTTGTTTTCTTCTGTCCATCTTTATCATTACATCATCATCAATCTCTCTTCCAGCACCAGAGCCACCACCGTCTAAGCCTCATTTCACGTCTCGCCTTGAGCCAGAGTTAAACATTCCCAATGGGGAAGCACTGACACTTAAGTGCAAAGTTGGTGGCTATCCACCACCAAAAACAACATGGTACAAAGATGGTACCCCACTTAAAAATGAGCCACCTTATGAAATAACTAGCCGCAATGGGGAAACTTGCTTAAGGGTACCACAAGCAGAGGAAGATGATGGTGGAGTCTATTCATGTCTTGCTACAAATCCGTCGGGACAGGATTCAACCAGTTCTAACGTGACTGTGGCAGGTTTGTTAGATAATTCTTAGTGTCAGCTTTTCTTGCTTCAAACAGGCTTGAATGAATTAGACTTATACTGTACTTGAGTCTGAGAGGCAATTCTCCTGTGTAGGGAATTTGAAATCCAAAGTATGTTAGGTGCAGAAAAAGGTTGGGTGTGTATATAGATTCATTGTTCTAAAAGTTTTGCCAGTTTTAAATGGGAAGTTCAGAAGCATGGACATGTGTCGTCCTGATTCACAGGGTATAATAATGACTTAAGCCCCACATCACTGATTCCTGAAACTTTTTAAGTCTCGTCATCTAAGGAGTCAGGCTTGTAAATTTTATAAACTTAAAAGTAAACTTTTCTTTTCATACTGAATATTTTTGGGGTGTATGAAAAATACACTACTATCCTGAACAAAAACCATTTCTGAGTAGTATCCCCCTCCCCCAGCCCCCTCCCTCTATATATTAGTTAGCTGGAAATTTGTACTTGCTATCTTTGATTCAAGTCTTCTTATCATCTTCATATCTTACAATCCATTTCTCTCAGTTCCTTCAGCCTCTCTCATTTGTTGTTGCATTCTTAAAAATTTTGAAAACTATTTCTTGAAGCACTATTTGGTAAAGGGCAATGACTCTTGTATTTCTTGTGTAGTGTACATTGCAGTTTATATCTTCTTGGGAATTGTGAACATTTATTTCAGTTTTTAAAATAAATCATGTAGTTCTCAATTCTTTCAAGTAGAAGTTGGTAGTATTAGTATAAATGTAGCACTATTCTAATTCACTTTCTCTTAGCTCCTGAACCACCACCATCAAAGCCACATTTTATCTCTCGTCTTGAACCAGAGGTGACCATACCACATGGTGAGACTTTAAGCCTCAAATGTAAAGTTGGTGGCTACCCTCCACCAAAGACCACATGGTACATAGATGAGACTCCCCTGAAAAATATACCACCATATGAAATTAGCAGCAGAGGGGGTGAAGCATCCCTAAGAGTCCCACAGGCAGTAGAAGATGATGGAGGAGTTTACTCATGTGTTGCCACAAATCCATCTGGACAAGATTCGACCAGTTCCAATGTCACCGTTGAAGGTGTGTTTACTATTCTTTGTACTGTTTGCATTCATTACCATCACCTATCTAACCTTAATTAATTTTTCCCTTCCATTTTTCCATTTAAACCTTTTGTACTATTTTCACTTCCCATTTACAACAAGGTACTATACCTTTACACAATTATGAAATCTGCTTAGGATGTTTAACATTGCAAAGTACAACATGACTTGCTGTTAGTTTTAATAGTGGTAGATATTTGCGCTCTTAAAGATTTTGAAGTTTACACATTTTCGTGGCGAGCTGGATCAGTGTCAGAAAACTGAATGGGCTTCTCAGACTTATGTTGTTTATAATTTTTATATTTTTGTCTTTCAAGGTGTGAATTTTTATTTGTTATAGTCTCAGTTATATCCTTGGTTTAGACTCTGTTGTTTGTACAGCATGTCCAGCTTTGTGCACTGTTAAGGTCTCATACGAAGAACTGAAATACTGTTTACTTCCTGTCAAATTATTGGACTTGTTTGTAAAGTTTTATACTCCAGACACTCGCATGTTAGTGATATCTGTACAAAGAACATTTACCTTCTTGTTGTGACTTGCCATTGTTTGCAATTACAATACCCCTCTCATGGTCATGGTTGCCATATTAAGGCTCTTACTTAGCAGAATGATTTTAAGCCTATCTTGCAAAATTTCCAATGATTTCTATGGATTAATCTCTTCATGTTGACTTCAGGGATGATTTATTGTTGGGGACCACTTTCAGTTTACAATGTGTGCTATGGAGGTAGAGATGTTAAACTTATAGAAGTAACTTCCTGGCTAAATGAAAGTCCAGTCATTCCTATATTTAGCATTAGCTTCTGTACATGGTATAGGTATTAATCTTATTCTGTTATGTGCTATGTGCTTCAGTTGTAGCGGTCTGTTGTCACTAGAGGTAGCAGAGAGTATATATAGAATGCCCGGCAAAGGGCTAGGGGATTGAATGGCAATTTTTTTATCATAAAAGATAGCTTTTTCCCTGGCATGTTTCCATGTTTTCTTGGGGGGGGGGGGGTAGGGTCTGTGTGGCAGTTTCTGTCATAAAATGTCATGTTTTCCCTTCCGTATTTCCTGTTTTTGTTATGTTTAAGCAGTGTACATGTATAACTGGGAAATTCAGTACAAAATTCCTTCATTCAGAGCTTATGATGGAAAAGTCATTAAAGGTTGTCACTGAATTAGAGGTTGTAGAAAACATCTTTGTGAAGTCATGGAATCTTGCATTATCCACACGTCCTGATGCATACACAGTATGTAGATGTAGCATTCTTTGTAAAGTCATGTAATCTTGTACAGTCCACACATCCTGATGCATACACAGTATGTAGCTGTAGCAGTATTTGTAAAGTCATGTAATCTTGAACAGACCACACATCCTGATGCATACACAGTATGTAGCTGTAGCAGTATTTGTAAAGTCATGTAATCTTGAACAGACCACACATCCTGATGCATACACAGTATGTAGCTGTAGCAGTATTTGTAAAGTCATGTAATCTTGAACAGACCACACATCCTGATGCATACATAGTATGTAGCTGTAGCAGTATTTGTAAAGTCATGTAATCTTGAACAGACCACACATCCTGATGCATACATAGTATGTAGCTGTAGCAGTATTTGTAAGGTCATGTAATCTTGAACAGACCACACATCCTAATGCATACATAGTATGTAGCATTCTTTGTAAAGTCATGTAATCTTCCACCGTCCTCACATCCTAATGCATACGCAGTATGTAGATGTAGCATTCTTTGTAAAGTCATGTAATCTTGTACAGACCACACATCCTAATGCATACATAGTATGTAGCATTCTTTGTAAAGTCATGTAATCTTCCACCGTCCTCACATCCTAATGCATACGCAGTATGTAGATGTAGCATTCTTTGTAAAGTCATGTAATCTTGTACAGTCCACACATCCTGATGCATACACAGTATGTAGCTGTAGCAGTATTTGTAAAGTCATGTAATCTTGAACAGACCACACATCCTGATGCATACACAGTATGTAGCTGTAGCAGTATTTGTAAAGTCATGTAATCTTGAACAGACCACACATCCTGATGCATACACAGTATGTAGCTGTAGCAGTATTTGTAAAGTCATGTAATCTTGAACAGACCACACATCCTGATGCATACACAGTATGTAGCTGTAGCAGTATTTGTAAGGTCATGTAATCTTGCACAGTCCACACATCCTGATGCATACATAGTATGTAGCTGTAGCAGTATTTGTAAGGTCATGTAATCTTGAACAGACCACACATCCTAATGCATACATAGTATGTAGCTGTAGCATTCTTTGTAAAGTCATGTAATCTTCCACCATCCTCACATCCTAATGCATACGCAGTATGTAGCTGTAGCAGTATTTGTAAAGTCATGTAATCTTCCACCGTCCTCACATCCTAATGCATACGCAGTATGTAGCTGTAGCAGTATTTGTAAAGTCATGTAATCTTCCACTGTCAACACATCCTGATGCATACACAGCATGTAGCTGTAGCAGTATTTGTAAAGTCATGTAATCTTGAACAGACCACACATCCTGATGCATACATAGTATGTAGCTGTAGCAGTATTTGTAAAGTCATGTAATCTTGCACAATCCACACATCCTAATGCATACACAGTATGTAGCTGTAGCAGTATTTGTAAAGTCATGTAATCTTGAACAGACCACACATCCTGATGCATACACAGTATGTAGCTGTAGCAGTATTTGTAAAGTCATGTAATCTTGAACAGACCACACATCCTGATGCATACATAGTATGTAGCTGTAGCAGTATTTGTAAGGTCATGTAATCTTGAACAGACCACACATCCTGATGCATACACAGCATGTAGCTGTAGCAGTATTTGTAAAGTCATGTAATCTTGAACAGACCACACATCCTGATGCATACACAGCATGTAGCTGTAGCAGTATTTGTAAAGTCATGTAATCTTGAACAGACCACACATCCTGATGCATACACAGTATGTAGCTGTAGCAGTATTTGTAAAGTCATGTAATCTTGCACAGTCCACACATCCTGATGCATACATAGTATGTAGCTGTAGCAGTATTTGTAAAGTCATGTAATCTTGCACAGTCCACACATCCTAATGCATACATAGTATGTAGCTGTAGCAGTATTTGTAAAGTCATGTAATCTTGCACAGTCCACACATCCTAATGCATACATAGTATGTAGCTGTAGCAGTATTTGTAAAGTCAAGTAATCTTCCACCGTCCTCACATCCTAATGCATACGCAGTATGTAGCTGTACCAGTATTTGTAAAGTCATGTAATCTTGCACCGTCAACACATCCTGATGCATACACAGCATGTAGCTGTAGCAGTATTTGTAAGGTCATGTAATCTTGCACAGTCCACACACCTAATGCATACACAGTATGTAGCTGTAGCAGTATTTGTAAAGTCATGTAATCTTGCACAGTCCACACATCCTAATGCATACATAGTATGTAGCTGTAGCAGTATTTGTAAAGTCATGTAATCTTGAACAGTCCACACATCCTAATCAGAGAAGCCAACCCTCCTTGATTCTCAGGGAGGCTCCCTGAAAATTCATGGATTTCTGTCCATTCCGACTAACAAATATGACAACCTCCCTGATTCAAGAAGGACTTTCCCCTATTAAGTTGCATGTAATTCTAAAAACCTCTCTGATTTCTGTGTGAAACCTCCCTGATGTCTGGATGTAAATGTTGGCATCTCTGCCTAATGCATACACATTATGTTGCTGTAGCATGCAGTATTTGTAAAGTCATTGAAACTTGCACAATCCACACATCCTGATGCATACTATGTAGCTGTATCAGTCTATGTTAACAACATTGCCAGTGACAATGTACCCAGATAATTGTTTTAAATTTAGTGTCTAGGGACACTATTAAAAGAGGGTGTATCAGATAACTGAAAGGGAAGTTAGTGTACATCTTGTTGACGATAATGTGCATGGCTCATGCATTCATTGTTCTGTAAATAGACTCTTCAACCCTCTCCCCCTCCTTCCAAACAGGATGGCAATAGTTCATGGAAAACCCAAATTTGTGTCAAAGAAAGTTGTAGAATTTAATTTGATCACTTGTGAACCCTCATTAGCACATAAAGATTTTGCCAAGCATTCAGAGTTCTTTTTGACAAGTAAACTGTGGATGTTCATAAATATCACTACAATTCTTGCATCATCATTTTTCATTCTTGGCCTGTACTAAAACCTTTGACACACGCCCTTCTTCATTGCATTGGATGGGTCTACCTGCATCAACCTCTACCTAGCATATTTTATTAGCAAGAATGTTAGAAACATTTTGTATAATCTTTTCCTGCTTTACTTATACTAACTCAGCTCCTGAGCCTCCCCCATCCAAGCCCCACTTCATCTCTCGGCTCGAGTCAGAGCTCAGTTTGCCAGATGGAGAACCACTGGTACTGAAATGCAAAGTAGGTGGATACCCACCCCCAAAGACTACATGGTACAAGGATGGTATACCTTTGAAGAATGAACCACCTTATGAAATAAGTACCAGAGGGGGTGATGCTGCCCTTCAGATACCAGATACCATGGAAGATGATGGTGGTGTATATTCATGCTTAGCTACCAACCCATCTGGTCAAGACTCTACCAGTTGTAATGTCACTGTTGCAGGTTGGTTAGTCTGTTAGATGCTTGGGTTGTGTTTATTTTTAAAATAAGTTCCATTAGAAAAATAAAGAGGAAACCCTGAGGCTCAAAGTTCAAAAGAAATGTGCTTGTTCAGATGGATATGCCTGACTCAGTGGGATAATCTTGATCAGGCTGGTGCTAGAATGTGGATTTATAGTTCTTTTCCCCTTCTGAGAAAAATAATCCTAAATACAGTTTTCATCTACAGAATAGTAACAGGTTTGCTTGCATGTAAGGATTTTCAGTAATCTCACTTCCCTTTACATTGTAATGGTAACGCCCTCTTTCTTCTCCTTACATTAGCTCCTGAACCACCCCCATCTAAACCCCTTTTCATCTCACGTCTTGAGCCAGAGCTCAGTCTAGAGAATGGAGAACCACTTTTACTAAAATGCAAAGTTGGTGGATACCCAACGCCAAAGATAACATGGTACAAAGATGGTAACCCTGTAAAGAATGAAGTGCCATTTGAAATAAGTACTAGAGGTGGTGAAACATCTTTGAAGATACCTGATTCTGTTGAAGAGGATGGTGGAGTATACTCATGCTTCGCTATAAATCCATCAGGTCAAGATTCCACAAACTGCAATGTTTCTGTTGCAGGTTGGTTTTTTTCTAGGATTAGTATTTCTCCTGTTTGGATGGAATAGCAACTCATAATCACATGTTAATCAGGTCAAGTTATGAAATCTAGGAAAGACACCCCTCTAAGGCCTGAGAAAAGTTGATATGTCCCAGAAAATAAAAAAAGACAAGCAATTCTGCCAATTAATTTGAAATTTTAAACAAGACAAAAAATTAGCTTTGATTTCAACAGATCATATCATGAACCCCCTTTTCAAATTTTCTGAAAATTTATTATGAAAGCACAGTCTGAAATTGTATTTTGTGGAAAGTTTATTATTGTTAGTGGTTGTTGAAATGTCCGTAATTGGAAGTTTCACCGAAATGGGTAGAAACTCTTTTGGCAATTTCAAGCTGTTTTATTCAGGGATCATTATATCTCTGTATTTTTCATACCCATTGACATTTCCAAAACATTCCAACAATTCTAGATGGGTACAAACTGTTAGCTCACTTGACTAAACTGCATCATCCAGAATTATCTGCCAGATAGAGTCATTGCAAAAGGCTTTGTAAGATACAAGTACCAAGAGCAAGTTGTTTTTTCATGATCTTCCACTGGTGTGAATTAACTTTCTCATGTAGTGCTATTTCTTGCCTGCAAATAACATTGTTCTCTGATAACTGTATTGCCCTTTTCATACTTCTTTAAGACTTCTTCTATCTCTCACATCCTCAGTTTTTTACTACACCTAGTACTGAATGCATAGTGCATGTAGCTTCATGGATGACATCTTTACCAGGACTGTAGCTTAGAACTTGGTTGTAGGGAACATGTATCCATTTTTTTGTATTTACCCCTTCATATTTTGCATTCCTCCCTTTTTATGTTCAAATCAGCTCCTGAGCCTCCCCCATCTAAACCTCACTTCACCTCACGGCTTGAGCCAGAGCTTAGTCTTGGCAATGGGGAGCCATTGGTACTTAAGTGCAAGGTAGGAGGATACCCACCTCCAAAGACAACATGGTATAAAGATGGGGTACCTCTGAAGAATGAATTGCCTTATGAAATAACTTCAAAAGGTGGAGAAGCTTCTGTAAAGATACCAGATACCATGGAAGATGATGGTGGAGTGTATTCATGTGTAGCTGCCAACCCATCAGGGCAAGACTCCACCAGTTGCAACGTCACTGTTGCAGGTTGGTTAGTTTGCTGTGAAAAGCATGTTAGGAAAACACCTTGCAACTATAGGAGGCTACCAGGTATAGGGATCTGAGTTTTGAAAGGATTTCTTAGCCATTCGAAGGTTTTTAGATGTATTATTTTGTAGGAAGAATTTATGCAGTTTGTAGTGAGATAGAGAGAATACTTCAGTCATTCTGCATACCAAATATTTTGTGCATCTTCTCGTCTAAACTTTGCATTTCTTAAAGAGAGGGGTCTAAGCTCGAATGGGGTTTTGATATGTTAGAGGATTCCTTATTCTAAGCATTCTGATGAAATTTGCATTGAAATCTGATGCATGGTTCTCAAGATATTAGCAGTTAAAGTTGTCACATTTTCAGCACAAAGTGCATGAACTTGAAGCAAGCATTTATGACATCATAGCCTCACATTGGTGAACAGTCTTTTGTTTTTCTTTAAACTTTACAATACATTTTCTCCTCCACAATCCCATGTTATCAGAATGTGATTGCGTGAGAGGCATGAGAATTTTACAAACTTCACATTCCCCTTGGGGAGATCTTAGCCCTATTAACTTCAAGGTCAACACAGCAGACTGAAAAAAACAAAGGAAACAAAGCATTTCTCATCAATGTGAGGAAGTGATATAACCTTTGCTTACCTCAAGCTCACTTAGGGTCACACAGATGTAGTAACTTCATTTGTTGATATTTTGAGTACTTCATGTCTGATTTGAATGGAAGTTTCACCAAATTGCCTAAATTTAGTTTCTCTTTCACATGTGGAAATCGATTTTTTGCTCAAACCCTTCCTTTAAATATACCTTCACTCTTTTCCTTGTCATTGCTCTTCTCTCCATACTTCCATATATTTTGTTCATCTTTAACCCCAAGGTTTCAATTTTGTAATATTCTTTTTTCAAACTCATCATTCATTATTACTCTCTTTACATGAATCTGCATCATTTAGCATTACATAAACGTCTTTCTTTCATTCCTTCATTAAACTTACTAGCTCCCGAACCGCCCCCATCTAAACCCCACTTCACCTCTCGACTTGAGCCAGAAGTTAGTCTGGAAAATGGGGAACCACTGACATTAAAATGTAAAGTTGGAGGGTACCCACCCCCAAAGACTACATGGTACAAAGATGGTGTGCCACTGAAGAATGAATTGCCTTTTGAAATAAGTACCCGAGGTGGGGAATCTACCCTAAAGATACCAGAAGCTATGGAAGATGATGGTGGAGTGTATTCATGTGTAGCTGCCAACCCATCTGGTCAAGACTCCACCAGTTGTAATGTCACTGTGGCAGGTTGGTAGCCTATCATACATGTGTTTGAGGGAAATCTACAAAGTTTGAATTTCACTAGAAAGTGAGGAAAGTTATTTGATGGTTTCAGAGCAGGACTTTTAGAAATAGACATAAAAAATGATTATTTTGCACTATTCTGGCCATTCTGATTGCACCAGACATTTGGTGGCACATTTGAGTATTGGAATGCTCAGTGACGGTATGTGTAAAGGGTAAGGACGTAACATCAGCATGAATTGAGGAAGGCTTTCCAGGGATGGGATGATATTTGGCTGTGTTCTACTGTATCCTCTTCCCTGTGTGCAGTTCTATTAAGCTGGTTTGCATAACCAGAACAATATCATATGCTGTCCATGTTTTCCAGTTATCTCTCTTAATCATCTAACTCTTCTTCCTCACATCTTGTAGCTCCAGAGCCTCCCCCATCTAAACCACATTTCACCTCTCGACTAGAGCCAGAGCTAAGTTTAGGAAATGGGGAACCACTTTTACTGAAATGCAAAGTAAGAGGATACCCACCTCCAAAGACCACATGGTACAAAGATGGTAACCCCTTGAAGAATGAGTTACCATATGAAATCACTTTAAAAGGTGGCGAAGCCACCCTTAGGATACCAGATACCATGGAAGATGATGGCGGAGTGTATTCATGTTTAGCTACCAACCCATCTGGTCAAGACTCCACCAGTTGCAATGTCACTGTTGCAGGTTGGTTAGTTTGCTGTGAATGGCATGTTAGGGAAATACTTTGCAAGTATGTGAGTGCTACCAGCTTTACGAATCTGAGTTTTGAAAGGACTTTTTAGCCATTCCAAGGTTTTTTGATGTATTATTTTGTAGGGAGAATTTATGCAAATTTTTTGCAGTTGTTTTCCAGTTTAACAAGATTTTAGCTTGGATATGTGGTGGTACATTTGCAATAACTCAGTAAAATCATGACATAGCTGTGGTTATTGCTAGAACCTAGCCAACATCCAGTTTGTAGTGAGATAGTGAGAATACTTCAGTCATTCTACATATTAAATATTTTGTGCATCTTCTCTAAACTTCTCATTTCTTTCATGTATACCTTCACTCTTTTCCTTGTCATTGCTCTTCTCTCCATACTTCTATATATTTAGTGCATCTTTACCCAGAAGGTTTCAGTTTTGTGATAGTTTATCTTTTTTCATACTCATCATTATTACTCTCTTTACATAAATCTGCATCTTTTAGCATTACATAAACATCTTTCTTTCATTCCTTCATTAAACTTACTAGCTCCTGAACCTCCCCCTTCTAAACCTCACTTCACCTCTCGACTTGAGCCCGAACTTAGTCTGGAAAATGGGGAACCACTGACATTGAAATGTAAAGTTGGAGGGTACCCACCCCCAAAGACTACATGGTACAAAGATGGTGTGCCACTGAAGAATGAATTGCCTTTTGAAATAAGTACCCGAGGTGGGGAATCTACCCTAAAGATACCAGAAGCTATGGAAGATGATGGTGGAGTGTATTCATGTGTAGCTGCCAACCCATCTGGTCAGGACTCCACCAGTTGTAATGTCACTGTGGCAGGTTGGTAGCCCATCATACATGTGTTTGAGGGAAATCTACAAAGTTTGAATTTCACTAGAAAGTGAGGAAAGTTATTTGATGGTTTCAGAGCAGGACTTTTAGAAATAGACATAAAAAATGATTATTTTGCACTATTCTGGCCATTCTTATTGCACCAGACATCTGGTGGCACATTTGAGTATTGAAACGTTCAGTGACGGTATGTGTGAACGGTGAGGATGTAACAGCAGCATGAATTGAAAAAGGCTTTCCAGGGATGGGATGATATTTGGCTGTGTCCTGCTCTATCCTCTTCCCTGTGTGCTATTAAGCTGGGTTTGTATTATACACATAACAATATCATCTGTTGTCGATTTTTTCCAGTTATCTCTCTTAATCATCTAACTCTCTTCCTCACATCTTGTAGCTCCAGAGCCTCCCCCATCTAAACCACATTTCACCTCTCGACTAGAGCCAGAGCTAAGTTTAGGAAATGGGGAACCACTTTTATTGAAATGCAAAGTAAGAGGATACCCGCCTCCAAAGACCACATGGTACAAAGATGGTAATCCCTTGAAGAATGAGTTACCATATGAAATCACTTCAAAAGGTGGCGAAGCCACCCTTAGGATACCAGATACCATGGAAGATGATGGTGGAGTGTATTCATGTTTAGCTACCAACCCATCTGGTCAAGACTCCACCAGTTGCAATGTCACTGTTGCAGGTTGGTTAGTTTGCTGTGAATGACATGTTAGGGAAATACTTTGCAAGTATGGGAGGCTACCAGGTTTAGGGATCTGAGTTTTGAAAGGTTGTTTTAGCCATTCTAAGGTTTCTAGGTGTATTATTTTGTCGGAAGCATTTATGCAAAGTTCTTGCAGTTGTTTTCCAATTTAACAAGATTCTACCCTGCATATGTGGTGGTATGTTTGAAATAATTCACTAAAATCATGATATTGCTCTAGTTGTCCTGAGAACTTAAGCCAACATCCAGTTTGTAGTGAGATAGTGAGAATACTTCAGTCATTCTACATATTAAATATTTTGTGCATCTTCTCTAAACTTCTCATTTCTTTCATGTATACCTTCACTCTTTTCCTTGTCATTGCTCTTCTCTCCATACTTCTATATATTTAGTGCATCTTTACCCAGAAGGTTTCAGTTTTGTGATAGTTTATCTTTTTTCATACTCATCATTATTACTCTCTTTACATAAATCTGCATCTTTTAGCATTACATAAACATCTTTCTTTCATTCCTTCATTAAACTTACTAGCTCCCGAACCTCCCCCTTCTAAACCTCACTTCACCTCTCGACTTGAGCCAGAAGTTAGTCTGGAAAATGGGGAACCACTGACATTGAAATGTAAAGTTGGAGGGTACCCACCCCCAAAGACTACATGGTACAAAGATGGTGTGCCACTGAAGAATGAATTGCCTTTTGAAATAAGTACCCGAGGTGGGGAATCCACCCTAAAGATACCAGAAGCTATGGAAGATGATGGTGGAGTGTATTCATGTGTAGCTGCCAACCCATCTGGTCAAGACTCCACCAGTTGTAATGTCACTGTGGCAGGTTGGTAGCCTATCATACATGTGTTTGAGGGAAATCTACAAAGTTTGAATTTCACTAGAAAGTGAGGAAAGTTATTTGATGATTTCAGAGCAGAACTTTTAGAAATAGACATAAAAATGAATATTTTGCACTATTCTGGCCATTCTGATTGCACCAGACATTTGGTGGCACATTTGAGTATTGAAACGCTCAGTGACGGTATGTGTGAACGGTGAGGATGTAACATCAGCATGAATTGAAAAAGGCTTTCCAGGGATGGGATGATATTTGGCTGTGTCCTGCTGTATCCTCTTCCCTGTGTGCAGTTCTATTAAGCTGGTTTTGCATAACACTAAACAATGTAATCTGTCCATCATTGTCATCTCTTTTTCCAGTTATTCTCTCTTAATCATCTAACTCTCTTCTTCACATCTTGTAGCTCCCGAGCCTCCCCCATCTAAACCACATTTCACCTCTCGACTAGAGCCAGAGCTTAGTTTAGGAAATGGGGAACTGCTTTTACTGAAATGCAAAGTAAGAGGATACCCACCTCCAAAGACCACATGGTACAAAGATGGTAACCCCTTGAAGAATGAGTTACCATATGAAATCACTTTAAAAGGTGGCGAAGCCACCCTTAGGATACCAGATACCATGGAAGATGATGGTGGAGTGTATTCATGTTTAGCTACCAACCCATCTGGTCAAGACTCCACCAGTTGTAATGTCACAGTGGCAGGTTCGTCTCTGTCAGAAACATCATTTTTGTTGTCGGTGTATGCAGTAAGACTCATATAGCAGTTTCATGTGATTCTGCATTCTCCTTGGAGCAGGTTACAAATAAGTTGTATGATTCATTAGGATATGCATGGTACTGCAGACCTTCCTTACCCGATAAGGAATAACCTCCCTTTTACTGACATATAGGATTTGTCCCCTTGTAGAATTCTTGCAACTATACACTTGTTTATAATTACATTGATAAAGTATATTGTCATACCTTTTCCCTCTTTTTCATAAATCCTGCCATCTGCTAGTAATACATTTCGATTTTGTCTCCTTTCTATCACTTACCTTGCTCTGTTTCTCTTTTCTTTATCTTACCTATCATAACCTCTTTCTCAACTCCATCTGTTAACATAGCTCCTGAGCCTCCCCCGTCAAAGCCTCACTTCCCCTCCCGTCTTGAACCTGAACTAGATCTTGAAACTGGGCAACCATTGGTACTTAAATGCAGAGTGGGAGGATACCCACCACCAAAGACCATGTGGTATAAAGATGGTAACCCTCTGAAGAATGAACCCCCGTATGAAATAACTTCAAAAGGTGGTGAAGCTATGCTTCAGATACCAGAGACCATGGAGGAAGATGGTGGAGTTTATTCTTGTTTAGCTACCAATCCATCAGGTCAAGATGCTACTAGTTGCAACGTAACTGTAGCAGGTTTGTCACATCTGGAAGAAGTTTGCTTTGAGATCTAACTAAAATAATGTGAAAGTAGAGAAATATATGTTTTTACAAATTCTGACAGCAGAAACCAGCTTGATTGGAAAGAATTTAGATTGCTATTAGAAAGGATGAATTAAATTGACCCATGCCAGTATCATGCAAATATTAAAAAAGTGTTTTACAATGAAAAATGAAAGAGAGAACCAGCTTTCATAAATCATTACTAGCACAGTATAGATTTTTAGAGTAACAACATTGTAGGGACATTCACTGTACACTGATGCTGTGTACTTTACACTTAGTCTTCTCTTCTATTACTGTCATTGAAAAGTTCCTGTCCTCTCTTTTTATTGGATTTTAGTGCATGTAACTATGGAACTGTGGATGCACAGACCCATGGATAGGTGGGCCATGCTTGTATAGAGGGGGTTTAAAGTATAAATACATTAAAGGACTTGTTGCTGGTCTTGGTTGTCGTGAAGGGCCAATTAAATTGTCCCAGGCAGTCAAAGCTTTCTTAACTTTGTGTCTGTCCCTTCTTGCACTTTAAAAAAAACATTTGTTGACTACACCACCTAGACAGGCACAGTAGTCTGCCCTGTGTTTAAATTGTTCAAGGCCACATCTGCAAGGTAAACTAGCTCACTGCTGTATGGAGGAAACTGTCAAGAGTGGCATCACTGTCCTACTGTAGAAGCTCAAATATCAATAGCCATGATATGCAACTCCATAAACATAGTACAACACCTGCTTCGTAATTTTTTATCGTAGCTTGTACCATTGAAAATTTCTGGAAAGATTTATAAGTTGCAAGTTGACTATATGTGGTATCAGTTGAGAAATAATTGATGGTTCCTTTTAATATCACAAGGCTGGATACCTTATTCAAGGGTCTGTTCATCCACTCATTTATCCTCCTGTTTATACATGAATGCATACTCAAACTTCAGTTGTATAATTCTACCATGATCTTTCCTTTCATAACATTCCTATTTCTCATCCTTCACCCTGCTAGCTCCTGAACCACCCCCATCTAAACCTCTTTTTATCACCCGGCTTGAACCTGACCTTAGTCTAGCAAATGGAGAACCTTTGGTCTTGAAATGCAAAGTTAGGGGATACCCACCTCCAAAGACTGCATGGTACAAAGATGGTGTTCTTTTGAACAATGAGCCACCATATGAGATAGCTGCAAAGGGTGGTGAAGCTAGTTTAAAGATACCAGAGACCATGGAAGATGATGGTGGGGTATATGTGTGTTTGGCTGCCAACCCATCTGGTCAAGACTCCACCAGTTGCAATGTCACTGTTGCAGGTTGGTTGTAATGAGCAAACTATTAAAAATTAGGTGTGGATGTAGCCAAAAGTAAACAAAAGAGATAGTAATAATATGAAGAATCTTCCTTAGAGTGTTGTTTCTAGAGTCAGTCATTTGTGCCATATGGAAAAGTGTTCATGTAATTGTTTGTAGTCTTTGTTCAAACTGATTTCAGGTTGTCAAGTTCTCTCAGGTTAGACCTGTATGAGGTCTTGCTTTGTTTCTGACACTTTTAAAGATTTAGCAAATTTTCCAGTTTGTGCATTGCTCATTCATATCTCGACAACATGCCTTTAATACTTCCTTGGATA
Source organism: Holothuria leucospilota (assembly GCA_029531755.1). Classification (NCBI taxonomy): domain Eukaryota; kingdom Metazoa; phylum Echinodermata; class Holothuroidea; order Aspidochirotida; family Holothuriidae; genus Holothuria; species Holothuria leucospilota. The sequence continues at coordinate 38,827,151 of CM055983.1, read as the reverse complement.
TCTACCTTAATTGCATTCAGGTATTTTACAGTGATGGGTACATCTCTTCCTCATTAACATTTCTTTGCGCTCTTAATCACCTCTCATCTTTCTGTCTCATCTCATGTAACATCTTTCTTTCATAAATTAATAGCTCCTGAGCCTCCCCCATCTAAACCCCACTTCACCTCTCGACTTGAGCCAGAGCTCAGTCTTGAAAATGGGGAGCCATTGGTGCTTAAATGCAAGGTAGGAGGATACCCGCCTCCAAAGACAACATGGTATAAAGATGGGGTACCTCTGAAGAATGAATTGCCTTATGAAATAACTTCAAAAGGTGGAGAAGCTTCTTTAAAGATACCAGATACCATGGAAGATGATGGCGGAGTGTATTCATGTTTAGCTACCAACCCATCAGGTCAAGACTCCACCAGTTGCAACGTCACCGTTGCAGGTCGGTGTTGTTTGTAATGGTGTTTTACTGAAAGTTCCTATGAAAAGAAATGCTCGGTTTTAAGTCATGTCTGTATTTGAGCAGCTAGTTTTGTTTCTCAATAAGTTAACATGTCTTTCATTTTGTAAAAATCCAGAAAATCTGAGCCATTGATCACAGGTGTGTGGAAAAAGTGAATATACATACCCCTCCTTACATCCTATTTATATATGTAACCCCCACCTGTAAATAGGAGATAAGTATTGGGGCTTGTAGATCTCTAAACCAGGGAGTTTAAGGGAATTTTTGGAACTTTGTCTGTAGAGTTTCATAGTTATCCTCAGTTTGAATATATCCTATATGCATCTCCCAGTACATCTGAAGTGGTTGGTTCAAGCAATATGTACATAAACCAAGGCATGTGCCTGTACTGATATATGCTATGAAGCATCACTGTCTACCACTCATCATTTTAATATCTTTTCATTCCTTCCTCTACTGACACAGCTCCTGAGCCTCCTCCATCTAAACCTCATTTCACTTCTAGATTAGAGCCAGAAATGGGTCTTGAAAATGGGGAACCACTATTATTAAAATGCAAAGTTGGTGGATATCCTTTTCCTAAGATAACATGGTACAAGGATGGTACCCCTATAAAGAATGAGTTACCATATGAAATTAGTGCCAGAGGGGGTGAGTCTACTCTTAAAGTACCAGAAACCATGGAAGATGATGGTGGAGTATACTCCTGTGTGGCTGCCAATCCCTCTGGTCAAGATACATCCAGCTGCAATGTTACAGTAGCAGGTGGGTTTGGGAAGTTGATCAAGTCAGAAAGTTGTCAGGGGAGATGGAAGGCAAAGCCACGAGGGGAGGTTGGGGCAAAGTCACAAGGGGAGGTGAGGGCAGCAAATTTATACAGTGTACATATCAAAATGTTAAGTCTTCTAGATGCTCTCTCTGGTATGTTGCCCCCAGTTTAAGAATGCAGCTATTGTAATTTGTTTTGGTTGTTACTTGGAGATCTCATGTCACAGAATGTCATGTAAGGGAGCTCTCATGTCTTACTGATTGCATTGAAACAGCCTTCCACGTAGAATTTTTTAGTCAATAATTTTCTTAACTTTGCAAGTATTTCCTTCTCATAACTTTCTTTCATTTAAACTTATTTGCTCATATATTAATGTTCTTTTCTAACAACTTTTTCTCACAAAATTTCTTTCCTCGTCAATTTTGCATCATACCACTTTTCTTCTCATAACTTTCCCCTGTTTCTTAAACCTAGCCCCTGAACCACCTCCATCAAAACCTCATTTCATTTCTCGACTTGAGCCTGCCTTGGACCTCTTGAATGGTGAACCATTGATATTAAAGTGTAAAGTGGGTGGCTATCCACCACCCAAGACTTTGTGGTATAAGGATGGGATGCAGCTTAAAAATGAAGCCCCATATGAACTGACCAGCTATAATGGTGAGCAGACCTTAACTGTTCCTGAAACCAAGGAGGAAGATGGTGGGGTTTATTCATGCCTCGCCACCAATCCCTCGGGTCAGGACTCCACCAGCGCTAATGTCACTGTGGCAGGTTGGTGTCTTCGAATCCCATCAACTTTTATTGGTGTGTCTTGGAAGAAAAGCTTGTTCTTTTTATTTGGTCTTTTTGTTAAAAAGCCGGCTTTTTGGTGAAGATTTCAAGATTGACTGTATTTTTGTATTTTGAGCTTTTGGCATAAAACTGACTGTTAAATGTTTTTATTACACCTAGTAGCGTTTAGCTTTGGCTTCTATGGTCAGGAATGGTTTATGAGATTCTTGAAGGGTGCCGGTCTCCAGGTTTTTACTGTGATTTTTAATTTTACTTTTGGATATGGCTGTTTTCTATGGTTTGAAAAAGCTTGGGGTGACACTTGAATTGTTGATTGTCGCTTGCCTCTTTTGACTTCATGTTGTACTGTGTTTCTTTTTTTTTGTATGTACTTCAAAGCTAAATGCATGAGAAAACTATTCAGTTGTTTTGTTTCTGTTTTTGTTGTCTAAGCAGTTTGTGGTAAAAAGGAAATGTCAGGTGAAAGTTGAACTGCGCATATTTAGGCCTGTTGGCCCTGGTGGTGCTAAGTTAGAGTACGTACAGTCAGTATTTTTTGTGGTTGTACACCACCCCTCTGCCCCAATAAGAGTTGATAGATATCTTCTGGCCTGGGCAGTTAGTATACTTTGAGTGGGATATGACATATATGTATTTGTAAAACTGACATGTTTAAATTCTTTGAACATTATATCTGTTAGAGGAATTGAAATCTTAAACTGACATGTTTAAATTCTGTGAACATTATACCTGTTGGAGGAATTGAAAATCTTGCAAATGCTTGCATGACAGTTCTGTGTGCCTAGTAAATGTAACATGAAGAAGTGATGGAATGTTGTTTCCATGTACCAGACCTGGAAAAATCATGCTATTTTGTAAAGACTGTGTAAACTTGTTTTAAATGCATGTACAATAAATTGTATTTATCTGTGATTTTAATAGAATGCATGTAGTCATGAATCTGTTATAATTTGGTCATGAAATGATTATTGAATATTATTAGGGACCCCTTAAAGTCCAATGTGCTTTTTGAATCTAACAAAGTGTTGTTTAATTAATTTCACTGTTAAATGTAATAAATCAAGTACAGTATGTGTTTGATTGTTACAAAGGAATTAAGAATGGAGTAGAACATTCTTTTTATGAAATTGTGGAAGCAGTGGTGTAACCACGAGGATGAGGCGGGATGCAGAGCAAACAGCATTTTATATCTTCCATTCTACTGTCTTTAGACCCCAGGAGGCAATGTCCTCATAAGCCATCAAAATTTAATTTGATGAGGCATTCCTGTGTAGGTATTGTTGATAATGACTACTTCCTCAAATGAACATAAATAACTTTTGTGTTGTACCTTAAAGTATGTGCTATAGCTTATAAGAACATTTTACTGGAGGTGACATTTTCGGAAGGGTCAACCTTCTCTGATATTGAGAGGTTGCATGAAACCCTATAGAAAGGTTTCATTTATACTTGATTCATTACCTCTAATGTATACAGTGGAAATAAGGAGATTAGAGTACTAAGTACTGCGCTCTTTACAAAATCATAAAAATTTTTGCCCTTTATGGGAAATTGTTTCTGCTAACAAGAAGCTTTGCGCAGACTTTTTCTGAACCCATAGGGGAAACTGAGAAAGTCCCTTGGCTAAAGTTTAGTAATCTATGCACCTACTTTCATCTTCTTTCTTGCATGTAGGATACTTCCATCCTATTTTCCATCTTTTCTCACTAGTTTGCATTTTCTGATTCTTGTCCCTTTTCACCCTTAGCACCAGAACCACCCCCATCTAAACCTCATTTCACCTCTCGTCTTGAGCCTGACTTGGATCTCCCCAGTGGTGAACCTTTGGTGCTCAAGTGCAAAGTTGGTGGGTATCCCCCACCCAAAACAGTGTGGTACAAGGATGGCAACCAGTTGAGGAATGAGGCACCATATGAAATAATAAGCAGTCGTGGTGGAGATCAGAAGCTGACCGTACCACAAGCAGAGGTTGATGATAGTGGTGTATACTCTTGCTTAGCATCAAACCCATCTGGTCAAGATTCCACCAACTGTAATGTGACTGTAGCAGGTTTGGCTCCGATTTTTTTTTTTTTTTTTACATCAAACATACATTCTCTGTGCTTAATACTTGAATTAAAAAGATATCCCGCAAGCCAACTAGAAAAACATCCCTCAGGCCAAAGGAAATTTAAAATTAAAATCAGTGCTAAAGATGAAATTTGAACAAACATACATTTGCTCCTAATGAATATTTTTTAACTACCCTGTTGAGATACAACCGACTTTCAAGATTTATGGACTGATGTGAAGGTAGTTGTTGACCTTTGGTGTTTTATGTTAGTGCTGAACATTAGACACCTAGTGACTTTTCCTACCTCTCTTTAAAGGTATAGGAAACCAACTTACATGGGGTAGAAGGGTTAGCTGTAACAATCTTTATCAATGCTGCTTGCTTAGGCCAGTGTATGAAAAAGCTAGCAAGAAATGGGTGTGTTTTGGGAGGGGGAGGGGTTGGGGTGGAGGAAGGGTTGGAGAGTGTATGTGTAGGAAGGGTTAAAGAGAGGAGGGGAAGAAGTGTGAGGAACAGTGCCTTGTATCCTGTTTCAAGCCAAAAATTGCTATACCATGGTACATCATTAGCTGTTCTTTCATTTCTTCATACTAACATAGCTGCCGAACCACCTCCTTCTAAGCCTCACTTTACTACTCGCCTTGAGCCCGAGTACAGTCTGCCAGATGGTGAACCTATGGTGCTTAAATGTAAAGTAGGTGGCTATCCACCACCAAAGACATTGTGGTACAAAGATGGCATTCAGATAAAGAATGAGCCCCCGTATGAAATAAGTACCCGTGGTGGGGAGCAGACCCTGAAGATAGCCCAAGCAGAGGAAGACGATGGTGGTGTATATTCTTGTTTGGCTACCAACCCATCAGGACAAGATTCCACTAGCACAAATGTTACAGTTGCAGGTTGGTGTTGTGTAAGAATTGGGCTGAGGTTAGACTAGGGATGCTGCTGAATTGATAAAATGGTATTTTGCCTAGAAATGCAGGGCAGGAGGGGGGGGGGGATGGTTTCACTTAACTCACATTATGTTAAACAAAGGAAAGATACCATTTAGTTCTCATTGAAAGATATACTGTAAATTGTTGGAACATTAGTTTCTACTGTTGACTGCACTGCCAGAAATCATTACTTGCTTTTCACTTGCAAGTGAAAAAAAGTAAGGGTCAGTATGAAGTTTCACGGTAGCAGTGGCTTCAAATAGTGCAAGTATGGTCAGTTATAAGTACATGCCATAGGATAGATACATCAAAATGAAGTAAGTCCAAGGAATTAGTGTGTAAGATACAGCAGCAGTAAATACCCTGAATTTGGCTTGGAAGTAACTTTAAGTTCATATCAAAGCCACATGGTCGAATTCAAACATCAGTGGTGATTGACACAGCAGCAGGGTAGACTGGTAGAATTCAAATACCTTGAAAATTGACCAACCTATCCAGGGTAGTGGCATTCTTATTCACTTTTCATGCATCTGTTTTGGGCATCACCTGGTATTGGGTTAATAACTCTTCTTTTCATTTTTTTGGCACATACTTCTCACGTCTTTCTGTCATAACATTCTTTTTCACTCGTAGCCCCTCAGCCACCACCCTCCAAACCACATTTTACTTCTCGGCTGGAGCCAGAGTTAAACTTGTACAATGGTGAACCACTGGCTCTTAAATGTAAAGTAGGAGGCTACCCACCACCAAAGATAACATGGTACAAGGATGGTACTCCCCTGAAGAATGAACACCCTTATGAAATCAGTAGCAGGGGTGGGGAATCTACATTGGCGATACCCCAGACAGAGCAAGAGGATGGTGGAATATATTCTTGTCAAGCTACAAATCCTTCAGGTCAAGAATCAACAAGTTCTAATGTGACTGTATCAGGTTGGTAATGCATATTTTATAGCATGCCTGACTTAACCTTCAAATAACGCTCATAGTTTAAATGAGTGACAGGACCAGAAATGTAATTGTAAAAAAATGAAACAAATTTGTAAGGCACCATATGGTATATAATTCCTTCAGATTGCATCAGGATTCATCACATTTGTTCATCGTACCATTATTTCCAAACAGTAAAAGAAAGCCATCCTTACTGAAGTATGGTAGTTCTTTTAAATCAAGGAAATTACTCCATAGTTTAGTGTAGAATTCTGTACAGAATGTTTAAATTTGATTAAGGTCAGTATTTCATTCATTTTATCATTTCTATGAAGAAAAATATCCCTGAAGTAGTAATGACCTAGTTACCTTTCTGTGTAGTTTAAATCCTAGCTTTAACATTGTTCCTGTTTCTTCTTAACACTCCTTTTAAGCACTTTTTTGTGGCCTTTACCATGTATTGCACTTTATAGAGATTTTCTTTACATAATCGATACATTCCACACTCTTCTTAACTTGCAGAAAATCCAAAGTTTGTGCACAAACAGTTTCACTATTATGATATATCTTCTTCCATATTTATAAATGCTGTGCAATTTCAGACATTGTGGTGGACTTACTAATTTTTAACAAAGCTTTCATCTATTACCAGTCTTCTTATCCTGGGGTAATTGAAATCATCATGCCTTACCCTCTTTGAAGTAAGGATTTTGCAAATTATGCATCACTCACATATGGATATAAACCAACAGCTTTTGGAGGCCATGATACAGTGTATGATGGTGTATTTCATACAGTGGCTTCCATACAAATTTAAATTTGGGTTAGGGAGGGTTGGACTATTTTGGGAGGACATTTTAGGCCAATGGGACCTATTTAAAAGATGTTTTTCTTTTTTGTTGTTATTATTGATGGGGAAGGGAATCCCCCCCCCCCACCAATTTTACATGCACTGCAGGTCCTTACAGTAGCAGCTTTGTCTTCCTTCTTCTCACATCTGTCTGTCCTTTCTCTTCATCTGTCACCTTGCAATAGCTCGTGAGCCACCGCCTTCAAAGCCGCACTTCATAACACGCCTAGAACCCGAAGTCAACCTGCCAAGTGGGGAACAGTTGGTACTAAAATGTAAAGTTAGTGGTTACCCTCCACCAAAGACCATATGGTATAAAGATGGTGTTCAATTGAGGAATGAATCACCCTATGAGATCACAAGTAGGGGTAATGAGGTAACCCTTAAAATACCACAGAGTCAGGATGATGACAGTGGGGTGTATTCATGTTTAGCTACCAACCCATCTGGTCAGGACTCCACAAACTCTAATGTCACTGTTGCAGGTTTGTTATATTCTGTAATAGTATATTTGTGTGATCAGTTTGTTATGGCATTGTTAAATATTCACAGATGATTTACATAAACTGTAAAGGGAATTCTGTTATTTACATAGTATTCAGTGAAAGTACAGATTGTGCAGTCACTTCAGAGGGGTAAGGTTCTCTTCAAATTACAGTGCTTTATCTAATTCGACTATGATTTTGAAATATTTGAGTGGTTGGACTACCCCGTACTTTAATCTTATGGTATGTTGAGAACACACCTGAATTGAGTCCATACAAACTTTCAAGCAGAAATATCAGATTATGAGTGCAAACATTCCCCTGAATTGCACAGGTATATGTGAGTTCAACCACAATGTATTCTGTTACAGTGTTGTGCACCATTATAGTATTGCAAACTGACTGTTGTCTTGATTGGACTCCTGTGGGATGTGTAAGTACCACACAGTGTATCGTACTGCCACAAGTCAGTTTGCTAGGGTACATGACACTAGAAATGAATAGCAAGTTTTAGCCATCTCTAGTTGACCACTCTTAATCCAGAATCTATCAGAGAACTTCCTGTTCAGGTATCTTGAGATCAAAAGTTAAAGGGGTTTGAGCCCCTTTAGAGACTGTTTGGTCAATAGAGCAATTTTGTTTGTAAAAGGGATTAACTGTTGCAATTATAGAGATAAGCTTTACCTGGGAAAAAGCCTTTTTCTCAGGTAATATTGACTAAAATGTCCTATTCAATTCTAGCAGCATGAACAATTGCATTCTCTCATACAGTATGTCCCAATGCTATCTTAAGTGATGGTGCCAGAGTTCTAATACAGAAGTAGGGTGTATGTGTGGGATTGTCAAAAGTATAAAGTATGTCATAGTACAATTGTAGACCTGTCAGGATCAGAATCCATCAGTTCAAAAAGTGTGAGATACTGTCGCAAGAAAGTTTGAGATAACTGTCTCAAAAAGTATGAGATACTGTCATACAAAAATGTGAGATACTGCCACAAGAAAGTGTATCTTAGTGTTATCACAGACTTACTTTGTCTAGAATTTCTTTGTGTACTTGTGTGCTAGAAGCACGTTAGCTCGTAAGCACAACTTCACTGTTATCATAACTGCTCAGAGAAAGTGTGAATAGAGAACAGATGAAGAAGACTTAGATTACCTGTATAGAACCCACAAATGTTCTAGAAAAAAGATGTTTCTTTCAGTGTTTTATGTGTCTTTTATGTGTGTTAGTAGAAAACCAGAGTGGCGATGGGGTGAAATACAGTTTACCATACAGAGAAAACATACTTCAGTCTGTGGTATCTAATCTGCATGAGGACAATTTGTTGAAAGAATAGTCATAAATGAGTGTGAGAGGAGTAAGAGTTCAGAATCACTGCAGTTTATATGTGTGTGTATATGAAGTGGTATTGGAAGTATGATTGCAAAGCCTTGTACCAGAGTATGAGTAAATACTGCATCTGATGGAGAGTCTTTTGGTATTTATGAATTCCATCAAAACACATTTCAGCACCTGTTGTCTAGTTCCCTGCTGCAGTGTTTACACTAGGGCTCAGAAACTGGAGGGAAATTTCCCCTCTGCCAAATTTTTTGGGGCGGGATTTCAAATTCTAGGGGGGATTTTCAGAAATGATAAATAAGCGAAATGAGTGTGGTCTGCGCGGGAAATTCCCGCAGACAATTATTTTTGTTGCGGAACTTGGAAAGATAATGCGGGAATCCCGCAATCGTACACCTTAGCATGAACACTGCCCTGTTGTAGAGCTAAGATATCAGTAAGAGTCCTTGGTGAGGTTGAGACCCTTAAGGGAGATTTGCATGTAATCTTTCTCCATTAGTTTTAGTCATTCTCATGTTATTTCTTTCACTTTTGATTTCATCACTTCATTAGAACCAGAACCGCCTCCATCCAAACCACATTTCACCTCCCGACTTGAACCTGAAGTTGATCAACCGAATGGTGAACCACTGATACTCAAATGCAAGGTTGGAGGGTATCCTCCACCAAAGACCACATGGTACAAAGATGGTGTTCCTCTTAGGAATGAGCATCCCTATGAGATACTCAGCAGGGGAGGGGAATCTGTCTTGAAGATACCAGAGGCACAAGAGGAGGACAGTGGGGTATATTCATGTACGGCAGCAAACCCCACAGGACAAGATTCTACTAGCTCAAATGTTACCATAGCAGGTGTGTTACTTGCACTGGGTAGTATAAAATGTGCATACTGTAGAAACTGTCATTATGATAATATTGGGTGAGGATACCATGTGTATGTTGATAAACAAAGTTTTTTTCTGTTATTAGAGGTATTCATCCAAAGATGAAGAGATTGATATAGTATTCAGCCTGTACCAAGTGAATGTTTGTTAATACAATTGGTTCGTGTAGTCTCAGGTACTCATCCAAATGTGCCAGCACATGAATTTACCTGTACCCTTGAGGTTCATCTCAGTAAACAGTAGGAGTACATTGTAATTCTCTTACAGACTGTCAAGTGACATTATCATCTGAAGTGTGTACGCTACATATGTCCAGCTGTGGCACAGAATATGCAAACATTTCATATACAAGATCTGTGACTTTTTCAATATTCCCACCACTGACATGAAATGATGTAATGCAATAGCCTGAAACAGTGTCATTACATGACATGAAATTACATGGCATTGTATAAGGTGACATTATGACTTATATTACCTTGTATTTTATTACATTACCAGTGCAGTATGGATCAGTACATTCTCATTTGTATTAATGTGATATTTACATCAAGCTGACACTTAGATTAAGATTAACATTGAACTCACATCACCCTACCTTTTGACATTGGTAGTAATCCTAAAGTCCATTTCATCTTCACATGATCATTCTCTTCCAGCACCTGAGCCACCACCTTCTAAACCTCACTTCATTTCTCGTCTGGAGCCTGAACTTAGCCTTGAAAATGGAGAACCATTGCTTCTGAAATGCAAAGTTACTGGATACCCACAACCAAAGACCATGTGGTATAAAGATGGTACCCCATTGCAAAATGCAGCACCATATGAGATTGCAACTACCAGGTCAGGGGAATCTTCACTTCAGATCCCAGATACAGAAGAAGGGGATGGTGGGGTCTACTCCTGCCTGGTTACCAACCCAGCTGGGCAGGACTCCACCAGTTGCAATGTATCTGTTGCAGGTATGTCCCTCTTATAGCAATGTATGTTCCTCTTATAGCCATGTACAGTGTCCCTCTTGTTGCTATGTGATCATGTCCCACTTGTTGCAATGTGGTTTTGTGTTTTATTGCATGTGTGTTGGTGTTATTGCTGCAACTTACTATCCAACTCAGCTGGGATGGGAGACAGGGTTAGAGTAGAGTTGTAATGCTGTCATTCCCATACTGCATTGCTAAGAAGTGCTAAAACACAAAAGAAATTGCATCAACACATGAAGCAAAGTCAGAACAAACTCATTCCTACTCTGGTGATCTTTTAGGATGGCTTCCTGAATTCTGCTATTGTTACATCCTATGGGCTTTATAGTCCTTTTAAGTATGAAAGGTGCTTGCTTATCTGTGTTCATGTAGTATGACTTGTGTATGATGGATTTAGATACTGTGATTTAGTGTTATTTCTTTGTACAGTAGTTTTCTATTGTTATGTATACTATGAGGATGATGGTCCATTGACCTTTATTTTTACTATGAGGATGCTGTGATGGTCCATAAACCATTATTGTATCACACTGGTTCACCTCTGATATTCAGAAGGAAGCTGATTTGAATCTGGCTAGCTCTACTTCATCATTAGAAGGACTTGCTTGATATCTTACTGTGCCTTCTTTGCAAATTTGTGGCCTGCATTTAATAACATAGACTTATGCCATTTTAGAAGGAGTTGTACAGCAACCCATGTATGAATCTCTGTATCATACTAGACTGCCATATGTATACTGTGGCATGAACCAGTGTAAAATGACACTGGTTTACATCTGGTTGTAACCTCTGTGAAGCACTTCTTTCATAATTAGTAGGACTTAACAACCATATCTTGCTGTACAATATGTGTAATATTCTTGGCATGTATTTAACAAAGACCCTTGTGGAATTTCAAAAGGACAGATGCATACTTTCTATATAGTTCTGGGCTGCCATTTTTTTACCTGTGCTTTGAATCAATGTAAAATGATTGAACCCCCTATATAACCACTCTAGTGTGTGTACTTGGTTGTTAATCATTCCAGTTATGTAATGATATCAGGTTATGTACTCTCTAGAATAATCATCAACTGCTGTGATGTAGAATTCATCTTTACTTCTAGCTCTTTCATTTGTGTCTATCTGTTTAGAGCTTTGTTATGTAAATTCTCTTTGTAAATCCATGTAATGCCTCTTCATATATATATATCTTTATACATCCTATGATCCTGCATCTTTGGTTTCTTGTCATTCTCATCTTCATCTTAGCTCCTGAACCACCTCCATCTAAACCACATTTCCTCTCACGGTTTGAGCCAGAAATGAGGCTCCCAGATGGGGAACCTTTGGTACTCAAATGTAAGGTGGAAGGGTACCCTCCACCCAAGGTCACATGGTATAAAGACGGGGCACAACTGAAGAACGAACCTCACTATGAAATCACCAGTAAAAATGGTGATGCACAGTTAAGGGTACCTGATGCCCAAGAAGACGATGGAGGGGTGTACTCATGTCTTATTACAAACCCATCTGGTCAAGATTCGGCCAGTTGTAATGTAGCTGTGGCAGGTTGGTTTGTCAACTAAGAATGTAAATTCCTTGAAAGTCTATGTTTCTCTTTGTGCTTTATGTAAATTAAGAAAAGAGGTTTGAGACTATTTGTTTGTGTTGTTTGATATGCATTTCATGAGAACATCTGCTTGTATGTAACGTACATGTGACAATGAAGAAAGTTGTATTGTTGTTTTTTTAAATGATTAGTAGTACAGAAATGCGATAGCACTGTGTTGCAAGACAAATTTTGAGGTTTAATAGGAAATACTGCTTTAGAAGATTTGAGGCAGTTGTTTCCATCATGCTGTGTTTCTTAAGTTCCTTACCCTGTACCTGCCTGTCATATTATGCTGTAATAGAAACATTTTTTTTAAAGAAAAGCCACTTTCTTTTGTAACAATCAGTCTTAATTAGAATCAAAGTCATATGTGAACTGAAATTCATGTCCATTTTCATAATCTGATTTGAGACTTGCTTTTACTTCTGCCTTTTACAAGCAGTGGTTCTCCTTCAACTCCATACTATCATTTTCTTATCATTTCTAGTGAAGACTTTCTGACATCTTTTCTTACAGCTCCTGAGCCACCACCATCCAAACCACATTTCACCTTGAAACTAGCACCAAATCTGTCATTTCCACCTGGGGAACCAATATTCCTTAGGTGTAAAGTAGCTGGTTACCCACCTCCCAAACCCACCTGGTATAAAGATGGTATCCCACTAAAAAATGAACCCCTGTATGAAATAGGGTATAGAAATGGAGAGTGTACCTTCAAGATACCAGAGGGTATCGTAGAAGATGGTGGAGTTTATTCGTGCTTGGCGTCAAATCCCTCAGGACAGGAATCTACCACCACTAATGTTGTTGTGAAAGGTAGGTTGATGGTGAAATTTTCTTGGTGTAGCTCTCTTCTGGTGGTATGGTAAAGGCTAATGTAACCAAGTCATTCCCAAAAAAGTTTTGTGGTGGAAAACTCATATGATTGCATGCTTTCTGTGGTAAATGGTGCTCATTTAAAATACTTTTTAAGTCACTCATTTCCTTTGCGGTAGATTTTCAAGCTCTTATAAGTCTGTCGTAGTGTATCATCTTGTGTGCTAATTTGGAAATCGTTCCTTCTTTTTCTCAAAGTGAATTTAAATATCACATCATTTCTTTGCTTTGAAGTTCTCTTCAGATATTTACTTCAAGTATAGTCATCTATTTAATCAGATAAATCCATCATTTCACCATGTAACACCATCTATCATCTTAACTTTTATCAAACATAGCCCCAGAACCACCACCATCCAAGCCTCATTTTGTGACTAGGTTGGCACCGGAGTTGAATGTTACTAGTGGGGAACCTATTGTCCTGAAGTGCAAAGTTGGGGGTTACCCCCTTCCCAAACTGTCCTGGTTTAAGGATTCAGAACAAGTGCCAAGTGAGCCACCATATGAAATTGACAGTAGAGAGGGAGAGGGTACTCTGAGGTTACCAGAGAGTGCTGAGGATGATGGCGGGGTCTATTCATGTCTAGCTGTCAACCCATCTGGTCAAGACTCCACCAGCTGTAGTGTTTTTGTAACAGGTGTGCTACAAACTGGCTTAAATTTTTCAATTTTTTACCAAGTATTTTTAAAGGTCTTCTTCTCTTATTCAGAATTTGAGTGCCTGAGAAATTTTAAGACTTGTAGCAGATAGATTGTACTTCATAACAAAAGAGAATTCTATTTTTATAGGTAAATTTACATTGTTTAGAAAGCTGAGCCTTACAGAAGTTGGTGCAATTGGAAAGACCAGGGTCAAAAGTCATGCTCTCAACCAGTGGTTCCCAACCTTTTTCAGCTCACAGACCCTTTCACCAAATTGGGTTGGGAAAACACACCCTCCCCCTTCTGTAACATAGTAATGCTATGAATGAAAGAACACTAATAAAACATGTTGAAGAGAAAGGTTAGGCCTACAGATACATCATTTTAATGGCTCCAATCTAGGGTAGCAAAACAGGGTTACAGGACTCAGAAGGCTGCCTTTTGTGTGATAGTGAACGCTTATAATCAGCGGTTAATGAAAGTGTGAAGGCTTGATAGTCGAGGTCGGAGGAATTATTTTGAAAGTGAACACCATGGGAAGCACCCCATGAAAGTGTAGTGTATCCCTAAGGGCCCTAATGGGTCATAGAGAAATGACCCCGTGGGGGACCAGGAGGCAAAGCCCAGGGAAGCTTTGGGGTATTTACAAAATTATTCACTCATGATGGAACACTATGAGTCAAATTTTGACTATCTTCCAATTACCTAATGACCTTAAATGTGCACTAAAAGAGATTACAAAAATTACCCTTAAACTAGCTCTATTTCAGTAGCTACTAATGGAAGCATCCTTGATGCTGCATGGGGCTTGTGGGCGGGAGGAAGAATCATAGTATGGGCTGTATGGGGCTTTGAAACACTTGTGCCACTCAAGCTGTACTACAAGTAGCAATAATGAGAAAGTCAAAATTGGGGCACCAAAAAACTGCATCTTTGAAAACTTTAACATTTTACTTCATTGTACAGTACATTGCAGAAGTTATCTATTGTGTTACAGTTAATATCTAGACTTGTCACTTTTATCAGTATGTCATGCATAAAAAAAAATACCAGATAAAACTAAATTCAAGACCAGTAAAAGTGGTGGGATAAATTTTAGTCTTGGCCAGTGTGCTCACCGCTTTCACTGCCACGTGGGAAAATGAGGGTCCTCCAGGAAATTTTTGAAATTAAACATGACAAGGTGCGATTTCCTGGCATCTGTCAGGAAGGATAATTCACAAACTTTATAATGCACCTGAGAAGGGAATATTAGGCCTACTCAACATGTTGACTTCATTTTCTCATTTATATGATTTGAAAGCTCATCTAGAGGGAACCTTTTGAAACCTTGAAAAGCCCCAGTTCATAATATCTCATTTTTTCAACCCCCGCCTTGCCCGTAGCGCTCATCGCCTCCTGAGTTGTGAAGATGCCCCATTGGGAACCACTGCTGTAGACTCATATTACTGGTATTTTGAACTTTATAACCATACTGGTATTTGGTTTTACCCTTTCGATGATTAATGTCATGGTTGTTTTTGTTGCAATCAGCTCGGGAACCTCCACCATCTAAGCCTCATTTCACCTTGAAATTGGCACCAGAGGTGATAATCTCTGATGGAGAACAATTGGCATTGAAATGCAGGGTTGGTGGGTATCCCCTACCAAGAACTGCATGGTATAAAGATGGTTCTCTAATACCAAATGAACCACCCTACCAAATCACCTATAGGGATGGAGATTCATCCTTGGTAGTACCAGAGAGTACCGAAGAAAATAGTGGTGTGTACTCATGTCAAGCGACCAACTCCTCTGGACAGGAGTCAACAAGCTCTAATGTTATCGTGTCAGGTTTGTCTCTCAGAAAATCCTTGCTTGGGTTTGAAGAGAAGCGGCCTGTCTGCAATTTGCTGTTCAAAAGCTTCCCTTGAAAGAAAGAAAAAGGCCTTTGTAATAAAGATTTTTTTAAAGACTGCTGTGATATTTGAAATGTGTTTTGCCATGCATTCAAATCTTTGAAAAGATTGCATTAATGGTTGTGTGGAAGAATCCCAATTAAAAAAAAATCAGCTTGCATTAAAGTTTTTTTTAGAGAGACTGATTTGCCTTTTACTTTATCTAAAGTTTTAAAAATCAGTGCTCTTATGGTTTTGACAAAGGCAAAAGTGTCACAACTTATTGATCTAGGTTTTCTGTGTCTGCTGTTTATGGAAACCTTTCCTGATGGCATGAAATATATTCTGAAAATACTGAAAACCAGGTAATGCTAGGTCTGTTCAGTTAGATAATCTACAGTAGTGATGTTTGTAATAAAAGTAGAGAGGAAATTAGAAGCAAATTTTGCATTTATGTGACACTGAATTCTGCTTTGAATGCATTTATTTTTAATTCTTGTATGACAAAGTTTTCTTTCCATTCTGCTGCAATAAACTTGTTCTTTCTGTAAAAGCTAAATAGTTTGAAGTGATTGCTGTGACAAGTTCTCTTGAAGACTTAGTCCTTTTTCACTTTTCACCTTGATGTTAATGGGATTTCTGTGTTGCTGTTATAAATGAGTAGATGAGGACTAGTTAAAACCCTATCTCCTCCTTTTCAGTTCCTTTTCTTTTGGTTGAGGTGAACTTTTTGCAAATAAATTATAAAAAAGCTTCCAAGTCTTTAGTTTTGAAGAATAGAAGGTATTTGTTCTTTGGAAATTCCCTGAGCAGTGTCTTTATGTTAGGTGCTTCCTGTAGTGTGTGATGTATTGTCAGTTCTGGTATCTCTTTTTGTAGGATATATTTATAGGGTTTATTCCCTTTCATTTATGTATTTATGTAGTTTTAGTTTTTTGTATTTGATGTTTAAATTGTAAATGTTAAGGGACTCAAGAGCCCTTCCTCCTACCCTAGCAAGAAGACAGAATAAAAGAGAGAAAAAAAGGGGGATTGTTATGATTGTGATAAAAAGTTTATAAGTTGAAGTAGGTGGATCTGGCATTGAGAATGATAATTGGAAATGTTCACGGTGAGCTATGTGTCGGTGTTGATACTTTTAGCTTGCCTAGACTACCGTCTTTCATAAAAAGGGGATGCAGGGTGGTCATGTTGCAGACAATTCCAGACAGGAAGTCTCTGGTTACATTATTAATGTGCTCATGACTTTTATGTCAGTCTGCTGTTTACATCACACTTCAGGTGGTGGCATGTATTTATACATTATACATAGGTGCTGGCATGTATGTACGTACATAAAACAAAGCTGGCGGTGTTTACCTTACATCAGACATAGTTGGTGGCATGATTGCATGATTCACTTTCAATTCTTCTACCATCATATATATATTCTTCATTTCATAGCACCCGAACCTCCACCCTCCAAACCACATTTTACATCACAGCTACCAGAAGAGTTTAAGGTACCTCCAGAAGAGCCTCTCCTTCTTAAATGTAAGGTTGGTGGGTACCCACCACCAAAAGTAACCTGGTATAAGGATGGTGCTCCTTTGAAAAATGAACCAAGATATGTGATTGGTCAGACCAAACATGGTGAAGCCACTCTTCATGTTCCTCAGACAGCTGAGGATGATAGTGGTGTCTATTCCTGCTTGGCATCAAATCCATCAGGACAGGAGTCATGCAGTACTAATGTGACTGTCGCAGGTGTGTGGTTTAAAGAATTGATTTGTGTGTGATCAGGAGAAGAATGGGAGGATATATCATGGATGAAAAGAATTAAAACAATTTACCTCTCTGAATGTGTATTGATACAAGTACAAAGACTTACACGATGTGAATCCATAAAATGAAGACAATTTAAATGTCAAATTACTCGAAGATAGTCAAGTTATATTCCACCATGGTGGCGTGACTTAGAGCTGACTGAACCAGTTATAGGATACTAAAGTTTTCCTGTAGATCTGGTTTTGATTATAGACTGGGCATGATGGAAAATTTAAAGTGACATAAAGAACAAGGTGGTTACCTCTAAGTAAGCTAAGGTGGGGACTTCAGTGAATGGAACACTGCTTTGAACTTTTATTTAGATAACAGATCAGGAGTTATTTTAAAGTATACTGTAGCATTACTCCAAAGTATGAATCGGTATTCTGAAGTTTTGTGAAGTCCCATGGCGGCAAAGTCATGCACAGAATTATTGAATGATTTTGCCTAATGGTCATGAAATTTCAAATCAACTTTGTTGTAGAGATGCCAAGGGATTCATATTTGATATGTTTTCTTTGGAAATCCCCTCCTTCACATTTACCTCATCAAGTTTAATTCCATTGTGCTAATTATTATTTTCTTTTCATATTTTAACCTCACTTTCATCCTGTACCATGCTATCATCAAAAAGAATTCTTTTATCTTTGGTACACACATGGTATTATTCTTGGTTGCTATTCCCATACATCATTTTGTTTACAAAATATTAAATGAATTCTACAAAATATTGATTATGGATCTCTTAATCCATTGAAATGAAATGGGGTTTTGATGATCTGTTTCCTTCTTAAAATTGATCAGTGGTCAGGATCTTATACAAATAATCAATAGGTTAATTTACAATGATTTGTTGTAATTAGGAAGATTCCGAAGGCAATATGCCATTGGTGGCTGTCCCTCCCCCTTAATTTTTGTCAAGATAATGTTTCAGTAATAAAATATATAAGTCAGGGAAGTGGACAGGCCTTTTAGTTGTCCCCCTCCCCAATTACTTGGGAGGGGGTAGGCATGACACCCCTGTCAGCTTTTCTACAACTTCTTGCTATTCCTTTGTTTAAATGGTTAGACTGACATATAAGTGAAACTTGCATTAGCTTCCAGGGGCTTAATAGACTTTACCACTAGATTTATAGTGCTTTTCACAAATAGCTCATTATGATGACTTACTCCAAAATAATTCAGGACTGTGTTAGTCAACTGTCTTAAGATTCAGTGTCGCAGTCATCTGTGCTATCATTTTGTAGTAACTGTGGAATTGTCTGGATTATACTGTAGTACTCTGTGTATCAGTGTTTTAGTACAGTAAATAGTAAGCTTAGGTATTTGGTGGAATTTAAAGGTACATGTACTGAATTTAAAGTACATATGTAGTGGAATTCTGAGGTATTGGTTTAAGAGACTTGGTTGAACTTTTTGAGCATTGGTTCCTTCTAGTTGGGGATGTTTGTTTCAAAATCAACCATTGAACATGTCATATAATTTTTCTATGTCTCATTCATATATTCATGTTTTATTTGCACCTTTCTAACCATCTCTGTCCATTGCCTATTTTCATACCATGTAGCACTGGAACCACCGTCATCAAAGCCGCTCTTTGTCACCCGTCTCTCACCTGAAATGGGAGTGTTGAGTGGAGAACCAGTGCTGTTGAAATGTAAGGTGGGCGGTTACCCTCCCCCGAAGACAGCATGGTTCAAAGATGGCGTCCAATTGAGAAATGAACCCCCATATGAAATAACTAGTAAGGGAGGAGAGCATTCTCTGCAACTACCAAAGAGTGGTATATCAGACAGTGGTGGATACACCTGTATAGCAACCAACCCATCTGGTCAGGACAAGACTGCCTGTAATCTGTCTGTCACAGGTGTGTAACCTTTGAACCCAAGTGATGTGTGAGGACCACTGTTGTAGTATATATACATATATGTAACCCTGTATAAAGCACTTCACTTATCCAGAATGTATGTTGTATGACACTTTATGGGCATTGTGAAATTTGATAGAACTAGTTTTACCTGCCTTGGCATCTATTGTTAGAGTAGCAGTCTACCTCTTCTTAGAAGACTCTCATTAATACATGATATAGGTTCATTAGGAATTTTGATCTTTGTACATATGTGTGTACCTCTTAGTTGCATTGTGCTTCTCTACATGATATACTGTTTGGGAATCATCAGTCTTTCTACCTACCAACCCCTGATATCTCTCTGATCCTTCTTCCTGTTCTGTGTTTTCTATCCTTTCATTTTCATATTACTTGTCTGCATGTACCATGTATATCTCTTTCATATAGCCACCGAGCCACCACCATCCAAACCCCATTTCAACTCAAAGATGGAACCAGAAGTCACCATACCAAATGGTGAACCAATTGTCTTGAAATGCAAGGTTGGTGGTTACCCTCCACCCAGTCTCTCCTGGTACAAAGATGGTGTACCTCTCAAAAACAATCCAGAGGTAGAGATAACCACTAAAGGTGGAGAGTCCACCCTGAGGGTACCAGATGCTACAGAAGCCAATAGTGGCGCCTACTCTTGTCTGGCATCCAATCCTACCGGACAGGAATCCCAGAGCTGTAATGTACTGGTGTCAGGTTGGTGATTCATATTGTGTTGAGCGGTTTGATAAAACACTGCTGATGAAGTTGGCCACAAAGTTCATGTGAAAATCACAGAATACTTTAATGGGTTTGATGATATTTCACAACAAAATGAAACAGTAGGGAAAAAGTGGGGACAAGAAATATTGGGATAGAAGAAAAATGCCCTGAGAGGCACTGTGTAGTGTGAAGACTGGGCTAGAGACTCACTTTTAATGCTTTCTAACTTTCAACAACTGCTTAGGCCAGAAAATGAACTTTTGTAAAATGAACTTTTGTATACATTATTTGGTGAACATTTTAAACATTTTCAATATCTGTGTCAGCTGTGTATTAGACCTTAGCCAATAGTGTGACTTACACAGGGAGCTTTGATTCATGTGATTTTTTTTTCAGTCACATAATAGACCCTTTTCCAAATAGCTATTACAAAGGATTGTAGTTTCTATTTGGAAGAGGGTCTATTTTTCATTAAACATAATGTCTCCCATCTTAGAGCTCGCTTGGTGATCATTAAAGGGGCCATCTCACGTTGCAGTTTTCCTTCTTCACATTTCTTCCATTCACTGTTTCTCTCTCCATTCACAAACATGTAGCACCAGAGCCACCTCCATCGAAACCTCATTTTACGACCAGATTGGTACCAGAACTACCCCTTGCTCATGGTGAAACCTTGAACCTGTCAGCAAAAGTGACAGGGTATCCACCTCCAAGAATCACTTGGTACAAAGATGGTACTCCATTAAAGAGTGGACCAGATTATAAACTTACTGAGAAGAATGGTGCAGTCTCCTTACAATTAACCAAATGTTACCAGGATGACGGTGGGGTTTATGCCTGTCTTGCCACAAACCCATCAGGCCAGGACTCAACCAGCTCTAATGTCACAGTGTCAGGTTAGAGTCTTATAAGTAATTCTTTATCGTCTGAGCAACTCACAAAATTCAAATTGATGTCTCTGGTGAATTTATTTCAGCTCAAATTTCATAGCCATACTTTCAAGTAGCATTTACATGGAATCATTTCTTATGAAACTCTTTCCTTGCAAACCATTATTTAGAATAGTACAGTAGAATTGTTGCCTCTTATGTGTTGGAAGGGAAATTTCTCTCAAAAGATGCTTATTTTGTCTACAACCTGCCGATCTGTGCAAACTTTAGTAACACTAGCTTTATGCTTTAGTTCGATTTATGGTCAATTAGATGCCACTCACGCTTGATTATATGCTTTTGTTATTCAGAGTTTATGTCTTTCAGCTGTTTGCACAGTTTTTCACTTTGTTGTTTTGTTATATGTCCATTCTGTTTCTTGGTTGTCATTATAAGAACTCATCATCACCATCATTCTTTATCATTATTTCACGATGCATTTATGTGGAACTTCTTTCTTTCTTTAACTCTTTTTCTTTGCAAACTGTAATTCTGAATAGTAGAGGAGAATTATTGCCTCACATGTGCTGGTGAGAAAGTTCTCTCAAAAGATGCTTATTTCCTCTACCAACCTGCATATTACTGCAAACTTCAAACTTCAAAGTAGTGCTAGCTTTATGCTTCAGTTGGATTTATGGTCAATTAGATGCCACTCATGTTTGATCATATGTTTTTGTTATTCGTAGTTTATTCATTCATTCATACCTCACAGGCTTTGGTACTTTAACAGTTTTTTCTCAAAGTTCATTTTTACATTCTCATTGTTTCTCAGTCATCATTATAAGAAATCATCAGCAGCATTCCTTATTATCATCCTTTTGGCCATGTGCTGCATCTTTTTACAGCTCCAGAGCCACCACCATCCAAACCACGCTTTACCACTCGCCTTGCACCACAAGTCCAATTACCCTATGGCGAGCCACTTGTTCTCAAAACGAAGGTAGATGGGTACCCTGTCCCCAAGATCACGTGGTACAAGGATGGTGTGCCCTTGAAAAATGGACCATCTAGTGAGATAAGCTTTAAGAATGGTGAAGCAACACTAAGAGTACCCCAGACCCTGGAAAGCGA
This sequence comes from Holothuria leucospilota, assembly GCA_029531755.1. Lineage (NCBI taxonomy): Eukaryota > Metazoa > Echinodermata > Holothuroidea > Aspidochirotida > Holothuriidae > Holothuria > Holothuria leucospilota. The sequence goes on along the minus strand of CM055983.1, from coordinate 38,805,280 downwards.
TGGAGGGGTGTATTCATGTGTGGCATCCAACCCTTCTGGACAGGATACTACCAATTGCAATTTGTCTTGTGCTGGTAATAGAGCATAGATATGTCAATTGGCCTATCATTTAATTTTTATTGTATTGTTCACTTAAGTAAATTAGCACATGTATGACATGAGTAAAATATCAGGTTAAGGTTTTTTTTTTTTTTTTTATAAACCTTGCCAAAAAGAATTGACCATGAAAAGTAATGTTTCTGACCTAAAAATGGTGTCTTTTTGGGGTTTGGTGGTCATTTTCCAACTCTTTTCCAGCTTAGTAGAGATAAATGTAGTTGTGATATGTTTGGGTCATTTGCCTGTTTGGTTTGAGCATGTGGACGTAGAGTTATCTGAAACTTGAAACTATATATGAATGTATGTGATTACTGAATGGAAAAGTATTTAAAATGTTGACAGTTCTCTTTTTATGTCAAACCAGTTTTATTACCTAAGTATTATTTTCATCTATAATAGCTCCTGAACCACCTCAGACTAAACCATTCTTCTCAGTCAAGCTGGAACCATCTTTGACAGTACCCCAGGGAGAAACTGTAGAACTCAAGTGTAAGGTGAATGCTTACCCTGTACCAAGGATTGCCTGGCTCAAAGAAGATGTTCCTCTACAGAATGTACCACCATATCAGATGACATACAGAGATGGTGAAGCTGTCCTTAGGATACCAGAATGCCAAGCAGAGGATGAGGGTGCCTATACATGCCAGGCTTTTAACCCCATCGGACAGGATATGACTGAATGTCAGTTGTCTGTAGCAGGTGAGGATGTAGAAACATTTTATTATCATTAAAAGCTCAGAAAATAATTGGATTGTACTTTAAAGTTTAAATGACCTCCTTATGATGGGATATTTGATTTGTGTTTACTGCTTGCATTACTTATTCTTCTTGTAGATGAAATTTTAGGTAACTATCACTGCAAGTATCTATCAGCTAAGTTTGAAATGGTTTAATAATGTGTTTCTTATACTTGTTTGTTTTTTCTGTTTTCTTCTCATTTTTTCTCTTAATTGGGGAAGGGAAAAGTTGGCTGTACATTTCCTGGAACATTTTTAGATTAGAACTTTCAAAGATCCTATCTTGGATTTCCCAAACCCTCTTTCATTAATGTATTTAATGATGTGTAATCGAAGGAGGTCATCTTGTGACCTCTGACCCCTTACCCTTCAGTTGTACTTTCATTGTGATCTGAATCTTCATAATACATTGATTTTTCTCATAATTGCAATTTCATTGCTGCATTTAAGTGCATTAGCCTATTTAATTGTAGTTATTTTTAATTAGCTTCAAACTTATACAGCCGTATAAGTGCTACTCTATGTTTGAGTGAAATTTTCATTACCAATGTCTTCACATATGGCGTATGCATTACAAAGGAAAAATCATTGCAGATTGAGTTCCGCAGAAGTCAATCTCATCCTAAATGCTAAGATTTTGTGAGATATTAAAATCTTACAAAATTTTTATTTTTTAATGGTAAAGAATTAGCCTGGTGTCTTTGAAGTATTAGCTTGGTAAAGTGACTTCAGTTTTATAGCATGTTTCAGGAAAAAGATGGTAGTATAATAACTTCTCAGGAAGGAACATAGTGACACTAACTTGAACAATTAATGCATTTCTACCTTGTAAGTAACTTTACATGTGGATGTAGTATTTTCTGATGATGGGGCTTGAAACTTGTTTCCCTTGAACATGGATTTAGCTTGTCTAGATTTCCTAAGCTTTGATTTGTCATGGACTGGTACTTACCTCAGGTCCAAGTTTAGATCATATGAAAGAGATGTTGTGGGTATGTTTTTAATGATCTATGCTGTGTCTTACGAAAATAACATCTCGAAGGAGCATGTATGCTTTTATATGTGAAATAGAAATTGCAAGCACTTAGCCAACCTACGTAGCTGGATGGCGGGGGATGCAAGATGGCAAAACCACATTTTTATCCCTGTTTTAAGAAGATGCAGAGGATTACAGTTTACTAAAAACTTTCACTGTCTCCATTTTATCCCTAAAAATAACTGTGGGGGGGGGGGGGGAGGGGTACTTTGCTGTGTCTGTATATGAGGTTGTGTAACTAACAAAAAGTGAGTGAATTGTTTGAATGTGATAGTTGACTGTAGACACTCACTCTTTAGTGTTAGTGAAAGTTACATAAATTAATAGTGTACTGTGTGCTTGTTGTAAAGTATTAATTTTTCTTAGGACATATTTTTGGCCCTATTATTCTTTAGCAAGTGGCTAAATTTGCAAATCTGTAGTATTTATAGAACTTGCTTCTCTTAAGCAGACCCTCTGCTTCTTTTGAGAGTGACCTCTGCATGTAGCTGATGATGAGGTCAGTTCTATCATTCTTTCATTATCACCATCATTCATGCCAGAACCTGAATTACCTCCTGCCAAGCCACATTTCACTGAAGGCCTTGAGCCACAGGTAACCATCCCAGTGGATGAACCATTGCTCCTCTCATGTAAAGTAGCTGCTCATCCACCTCCTCAAATCACATGGTATAGAAATGGCACCCCTATCAGAAATGAACCAAAGACTCAAGTCAGTTACAAAGATGGTGGAGCAAGTCTCAAGATACCCAGATGTAGCAAAGCTGATGCTGGGATGTATTCCTGTTTGGCGACCAATCCCCACGGAAACGAAACATCCAGCTGTAATGTCAACATTGCAGGTATTCACAGTATCATTCCATTTATCATGCTTTTGTATGGTCATGCCAGCATTTTAGTCTTAAATTCTACAAAAAGTTTATATACAGTCTGAATAAGATGTTCTCATATATCTGTCATAAACAGGGTTGATCCTAATATGTGGGATATTATATAAATGTGATTAAATTATATAAAAGTTTAAAACCTGTGATCTTTCAACAAAAATTTAGCAAACCTATTAGTAGCTTTCAGTTAACTCATACTGAACTCCTAATCAACCACTGACAGATGTCTGACTTTAGAGAGTCTTGTGGTATGAACATGTTTGAGAAAAGGTTATGAAGTCCTAAAATGATTTTTTTTTTTTTATTTTGTTCAAGTGAGTAATAAGTGAGCTTGCTTTTTTGTGGATTGAGGTTCATATATCCAATGTTTTGTAAGTAACTCAATCACAGCTGTACTGCAGGTAACAACCCTGATAGTTACTCTCACACTATATTGCATCTATCTAGTCAGCTTCTTGACATACTGCCTTTTCATTCTTTCTGTCACTTGCTCTTAAGTATATCTAAAGCACTTGAAAAAAATTACATCTTTTCATGGTCTCAAAAATTGCTTTAACTGGTGAGCTCCATTCCCTCTAGAAGTCTCTGTATAAAATAAACTATTTAACTTTATACATTTAAAATTAAAAAGTTCTTATTAAAATATTTTATATTTATTTAAATGATTGAAGTAAACCTTTTTCACAAAATAAACTGCTATTGTTTTATGTACTTGGTTTCAGTTCCTTCCAAGCCAAATTTTGTCACTAGACTTCAACCACAGATCAGCTTACCAAAGGGAGAACCACTTTTCCTTCAGTGCCATGTAGTTGGTCATCCAACACCATTCATTACATGGTTTAAGGATGGTATGCAAATCAGAAATGAGCCACCATATGAGATGTCATTCTCTGATGGAGAGGCAATTCTCAAGATGTCTGAGTTCACAAAGAAGGATGATGGTGTGTACTCCTGCCAGGCTACCAATGTACATGGGAAAGACTCTACCTCTGGCCAGGTAGAACAATTAGGTGAGTATATGGTGAAGTGTACAAAGCAAGAATATACCAAGAATGGCTAATAAGTACTACTTCAGCAGCCACAGAGACTTTTGTTCAGGCTTCATTGCAAGAAGACTTATTGTCCATACTCTGTAGCCAGAAAGAGATATTGGCCAGGAAGTACAGCCAGATAGATATTTGCCCAAGCTCTGTAATCAGAAAGACTAATAGCACAAACTGTGTAGCCAAATAGCTGTTTGCCCAGGGTATGTAGTTAGAAAGACTAGTTGCCCAGACTGTGTAGCCAGACAGTTATTTTCCCAGGCTGTGTAACCAGAAAGAACAATCGCTCAGATTGTGCAGCCATGAGGACATTTGCCTCAGCTGTGTGTTGGGGAAAGCTTTGGCCCATCCTGTTTACTATGTGATACTTTAATACCTAAACTTTGAAGGCAGAAAGGTTTCCATAAGCTATGCAGTTAGGAAGTGCTCAATAAAGCTGTAAATTTGAAATCATTAGTTATCATTTACATTGGATAATTGCTGAATGATGAAAGAAATTACTACACAATAGGCTATAGCAGTTAGGATTCTGGGACAGCAGTGTTTGGAACATTATTTTTAGGTAAAAGTTCTCCATTAAAATATTTCATATTATTTAACATCCTCAGAACCCAAGAAGCCTTCCACAAAACCAAGGTTTACTGCACAGCTAAAACCAGAGATCAATGTTCCTGTAGGAAGTCCCATAGAGCTTGCCTGTAGGTTTACTGGTCACCCAGCACCTACTCCTTCATGGTACAAGGATGACAGGCCCCTGGCAAATGAAGCACCTATCCAGCTGACCTACAAAAATGGTGAAGCAGCCCTGAAGATACCAGAGAGTTTTGAAGAGGATCAGGGTATCTACCAGTGTAGGGCTGTCAACCCTGTTGGGGAGGATGTGTCAAAGTGTAGGGTTGTGGTATCAGGTAGGTATCGTGGCACTACTTCAGTGGTATCTTTAAAACTTGTCCACTCTGTGGTACCTCAGTTTGACTGTTCCACACAAAACAGACAAGTAATCATGCCTTAATTCTGACATTTTAACTTTTCAGTTTCGTAAAGCAAGACATCTATGCATAGTATCACTCAGCAGTTTAACTAAGCACCCACATTTGGGGAGGTGGGGAAGGGTGTGGAGTGGGGGTAGTTGGATGGAGATAACCCTTTCTAAGTTTGCAAGTGCTGTCTTTAAAACAAGTTGACATTTATAGTACATTTTAGGATGCTTCTATGATCTCTTAAAAACTAAATTGGGATGATTTCTACCTCTTGTAAGGGCTTACCCCCATGTAATCCCCTCCCCTGTATTGTAAATACTGGTAGTGTCCAAATAGTCATTCATTTTTGCATGTCAGTGCCTTAAAAGGGCTCCTCACGTATACCCTAAAAGGGCACCTCATGTGTCAGAATAGATTCATGTTGAAATTATTTTTCAAAACATTTTCCATCTTGGCGTGTTTTCTGTGTTTACTTTGGAAGAATGTTATGTTTTCAAATAAAGTTTCAGATATCGATTTGGGGTTAGTTGCAGCCATTCCAGCTCTAAGTGTAACATCAAGGAAAATAAATACAGTGGAATTCTAACTTAAGTTTCTTGATTTGTTATTTGTAGCAAGCAAATTCTTACCCCTTTCATTTTCCCTTGCAAACATTGTTATACTGAAGAAAGTTGAACATATTTGAAACCAGATATTTCTTGGTAAAGTAGAAATCTACAAGCTACAAAAGCGGGTTTTCATTAATAGAACATAGTTATTTTTAAATTAAATTTTTTGTCTGACAAAGCCTTGAAGATCCCACCAAGGTTTACAGCTGGACTAGAGCCAAGACTCTCTGTCCCACAAGGTGCTCCCATTGAACTGAACTGTTCAGCCATTGGTCAACCAACACCTACACTAAGCTGGTACAAAGATAACAGACCCTTGAGGAATGAACACCCATACAGTATCAAAGGTGATGATGGTGATGGATCCCTCAGAATTGAGGAGAGTAAAAAGGCAGATGCAGGGACCTATACTTGCAGGGCTCAAAACCCGCAGGGAGAGGACAGTACAAGTTGCAAAGTACACATCGAAGGTAAGGGAGTAAGTTGGGAAATCAAATCACTGATGTGGATCATATCTCATTACAAAAGATGTGATGAAAGATGCTGTGTATTTGTGAATTTTATAAAGTTTTATGGATCCTTATGAAAATTAGATTGCTTGTGGGATATATTTTATATTGGGTCAGTAAGACTTGCTTATAAGTAAAGGTAAGAAGTTACCTTCATTGTGGTAATTGTTGCAATGCATTTGTATGTACATATCTAATGTAGCAACTGCAAGTTGTATTGCATGAGTCTTTTGCTTCAAAAATTCTATTTTTTCCATTTTTTCTGTGTAGTTACTCCAGTGTTCCCACCAAAGATCATTCCTGGCCTATCAGAGCACTTGGAAGTTCCTCTTGGTGAACCATTAGAAATGGACTTCAATGTATCAGGGACACCTCAACCCTCAGTGAAATTCTACCATGATGGCAGAGAATTGAGGCCATCCAGTAATGTACAGGTGTGTTTGTAGTAATAGAAAAGCTGTATCCAAACCATTTGACTATTTGGAATCTTTTATAGTGGGCCTCAAAAAAGTTTTCCAAAACTGTATATACTTAATGAAATGAACAAGGTAGCTGCTAGTGTAGGAAACAACAGATAAATGATGTTTCATATTGTTCATGGGAGGAGAGATGAGGGGAGGGGTGGACTGAGAAAAGGGAAGAAAAGTAGTGGGTAGAAGAGCAATGGTGTGAAGTACCCATTCTTTCACCCCTCTTGGAAGTCCTCAAGTCAACTGGCATAGCTGTTGTAACATTTTTCTTGATAACTCCTTTTCCCTTTTCTAAAGTGAGGGTGCATTAGACAGAGTTACATCATGCAAAAAAAAAAAAAATACCACCATGTATAAACTACAAGTACTGTCTGTTGCAATATATTAGCAAATTTAAGGGTTAGCATTACATTTAGGGTCTGTTTTGATACATTTGCAAAGTTCTTAAATGTGAAAAGATGAGACTGATCAGAAGAGTTTGTTTTTCAGATTGAGAAAGTGACAGAGAAGATGACTGAAACTGTGTACAGGGTCAAGGTTAGAAAGGTCACACCAGAGTCTGCTGGACAGTATACACTGGTGGCACAAAACCCTGGTGGACAGGAAACAAGTTCAGTTTATATAGCAGTGTAAGTATGATAGGTTTATTATTGCTATATGAGAAGGCAACAGGGTGTATCTCTATATGCTATGCCGTGCTATGATATCAGTACAGTAGGTTGAGGGTGAAGTGTGATATGGGAACTAAAGTATATTATGGGGTTGGGGTTTATTATTTAGTAGATTGGGGTAGGTAGGGGTGTGGAGAATTTAAGGGTGAGGGTCACAAGAAAGGAAACAGAGATGACAACTGGTGGGAGATGGAAGGAGGAAAGGGGGAGGGGAAATGCATTCCAGAGGAGTCTTTATCCCTCCCTTACAACTGTATAGATTTTATAAAGGGTAAGTTTGTGTTTGAAGTGACCCTTATGTACATTTCCTTTATTAGTACACAGTTCATTTGCATGCAAACTCTTATCAAGCAATTCTTAAGTTTAAGGTTGTTACAAGATCAGATTAGGGGCAAATGAAGACAAGGTAAATGTCGTTGTCCTTGATTCAGCTGTTTTAACCAAACTGTGTTGCCATGATTTTCATGGTTTTCTTTGATTCTGATGATTACCTTAGACCTGAAAGAAGGGCACCTCGCTTCACCACTCCTCTAGAAGATCAAACCATCAAACAGGGCAAACCAATGGTCCTCAAATGCCAGTTATCAGCTCCTTCAGAGCCCAAGATTGTTTGGACCAAGGATGGAGTTGAAATCCCTGACAGGCCCCCTCACAGGATGAGGTATGTGAACGGGGAGGTTATCCTGCGTTTGATGGAAACTTCTCCTGAGGACAGTGGAGTCTACAGTGTGCAAGCATCCAATGAAGTTGGCTTTGATAGGACCAGCTGTAGGATCACCATCCAGGGTAGGCATCTCCATCTCGTAACATGAAAATCAATGATGATGTTTAAAGTAACTTATGCAGTAAATCCACTTTCCAAGAAAGAAAGAGAAAACTGACAGGTTTTCCTGTAAGATGTACTTTTATCGTCCTTCATTTATTCCCTACCTTCCCCCTCCCCCCCCCCCCCAACTTCCCCACTGAAGTGAGAAAAAATTTCCCAACCTTCTTGGAGAAAGTCACACATCCCTAACTTCTTTGGACAGATAGTAGCTGCAGGGTGTGCATGTTAGGGTTAGTTTTGGTCATTATTGGACTGGTTGTGGTGAGCTATGCCCAATTGTTCATTATTACACTGTATGCAGTGAAGCTAAATTAATCACATTTAATTCAAAGAAATCAAACATAAGTAGTTGTGATATTAAGTGAAAAGAAGTATTTACCCCTCCCGGCAACCATTGGCCCTAGTCAAACATGGCATAGGTTTAGAAGACTTTACAGTTGCATTGGTTGATTCCATTGTGATGTCATTGATCATGTATTGTCTATTTTGCTCCTCCTTGCTTCCTATTTACATATGTATGCCATTGTTTACATTGTATACATGTATACATACCATTGTATGTATTGTATACATATGTGTACCATTGTGTATACATACATATACATATGTATACATTGTATACATATATCATACATGCCAGGGAGTTTTGGGGGTAATATTGCCGAAAGGTTTGTATCACTATGCAGGTAATCCATGATATTGTAGGGAGTTTTTATATGTGCTCTCTTCCATTGATAGTTCCAGGAGTTGCTCCTAGAATCACCTCTAGTAGAAGACAACAGGAAAGGATGGAGGTACCTGCTGGTCAGCCTATTGATATGGAGTTCCAGGTCACAGGTACTCCCCACCCCAGGGTTAAATTCTACCACAATGACAAGGAACTGAAGGAGTCTCAGGAAGTACAGGTTGGTAGCATATCAAACTAGCACATTTTTATGGCCAGTGGTGTTGTGCCAAAGGAATATTTAGGGCATGTGACTTAACATCCTCTTTTGTGACTATTACCTCTTTATTTTGATATCAGTGAAACATCCTTGACAAATTGGGGGTCCCATACCCTCCCAGCTCCCAGTGGCACCACACCTCTGTTGATAGCTCCTTATCATTCAGGGATTACATAGTATCTTCAAGCTATTGGAAAATTGCTTCATGTACATGGTCTTTCAGGGCAGGAAAATGCTTTTTTGATTGAAATTTGTCACTTAAACTGGTGGGAAGCTTTGACCTTACATTTAGAGTTTCCATCCTCTCTCCATTCCTTTTAGTATAATTTATTGTCTGTATTTCATCGTGCTGTTTTGTCTTTGACTCAGATAACAAGAGAAGAGACAATGTATCGACTTCACATAAAGAAAGCAACACCAGAAAGAGCTGGAAAGTATACCTTGGTGGCTGAAAATGAGAAAGGAAAACAGACAAGCTCTCTCCACATAGATGTGTAAGTATAATATCAGCATATAGCATAAGGATGTATGACTGCAGAATACAATGCCAGACTCCTGCTAAAAAATGTTCACTTGCAGGGATTTTAAATTTTTTGTTGCTTGCCAATATTCATAACTCACCTGGAAATGTTTAATCACTCTGTAAACTTAAAGGATCTGCAGATATCATTTAAAAAGAGTCAAAATCCTGTCCATGTGCAAACACTGGTCTGTTTGGTTATTTAGCTTTTGTTTTAAAGCTCATAGTTTTATGGCTGTAATGTGCACTTAGACTTGTAATAGGTTTTGAAAGTTATTTTTATGGTTTTGTTTTTTCCCATCTGTTTTGTTTGATTTGATATGTATGTGATACATATATGAGTACTTTACTTCGTAGAAATCCATATATGTACAATTTTATTGTGTAGTATTTGGTTGCAGTACTTAATAGTACAGTGAGCCATTCTACAATAACATTATATCAAGTTCAAGATAATGGAGACATCCATAAATGTAATACCTAGATGTAAGCATAGTTGATATCAGTCTCTGTATACTGCAACTTTCTCTTTACCAAAAGGGTGGTATTAAATAAAGAAGGTTGAAATGTTTAAAATCCAAACTCCAAGTAGCGTCACTTTCACATCATGTTGTGTGGTCATTTTACTGTTTGATCACTGTGTCACTATATATTTCCTCACTGCAGTGTGAAAGTATTATTTTAGAGAGAGTGTAACTTTTTTCATGTAAATGTTAAAGTGGTACATCATCCATCTATTTCCTTTCCTTTGTTAGACCTGACAGGACCCAGATCAAGCCTCGGTTTAGTCCACCATTACAAGATCTGGTGGTACAAGAAGGAAGCCCAGTCACTCTCAGGTGTGGTGTCTCAGCTGTACCACTGCCAGAGATAACCTGGACCAAGGATGGTTCTCCCATTAAAAATGAACCTCCGTATGAGATTACCTTTGACCGAGGTCATGTATCTCTAAGAATATCTCAAGCTTTCCCAGAGGATGAGGGAAGATACATGGTCACAGCTGTTAACCCTGCTGGTAGAGCTACTTCATCTGCTAACATTAGAGTCAAGGGTAAGTCTACCCCCTCCTCCTTTTCTTCTGTAGTATTTTATGGGTAAATCAAGTCTTCTCACTCTTTATGCCTTCCTTTTATGAGTTCATCGATTCTTTTACATCATTGTCACAAGCTTACGAAGCATACTCTTTTTCAGCCCCCATCAGAGTGTATTTTAAAAAAACTGTAAAATGTTTTTGAAAAATTGTGCATGGCTCTTTGAACCTTCCTCCTCCCTCATGTTTATTTTGTGCCCCTTTGAAAACAATGACCAAATGAATGGTTCCTTCCTTACTCAGATATGAGAATTGGCTTTTCCAAAGTGTAGAATAAACAAAACAATAGTGTGAAAAATTCACAAAGGGGGAATAGAAATTTCCTAAGACCACAAATACCTCTTGCACTCATCTTCAGAAAAGTATGTTTAGTACTGTACACCAGTATATAAACTGGTAGTAGAGTAATTTAGTGACATTTCATTTGATGTGACCATGATAATTAAGAAAAAAAATCCTTCTTTCCTCAGTCCCAGATGATGACATCAGATACCCATCAGCTCCTCAGATCACATCAACAGAGACACAGGAATTACAGATACCAGCTGGTGAACCAGTGGAGCTGGAATTTAAAGTCAGTGGTACTCCTCGGCCAAGGGTCACCTTCTACAAAGATGAAGAAATTCTCCATGAGACAGAGGACATTCAGGTTTGTTTGTGTAATTTAAAATTTATGGAAGATCGTTAACTTTTGAAAATTGTGAAGATAATTAGGAACTGATTGCAGAGTTGAATCAAGTGTAATTTATCTGAATAAATAGAGTTAATGGGGTATATTACCATACCATCTTTGTATTTTGTATTTTCCCCAGTTCAAAATTATCTTCTGAAAATAAAGGCTTTGTATAAGGTACCCATGAGTACAATTTGTTAGAGAATACTCATTCTCAGGTTCCATATATCACAGGACCGTGTACAATTTTTGTAACTGCTAGGTTGACAGCTAGGCTAACAATCAAGACTTAATATGTTTCCTAACTTCCATTTCGTTTCACAGATCATCAAACGAGATGGTGCCCATATACTGTACATCAGAAACCCAAGGCCATCAATGTCTGGAAGATACAAAGTTGTTGCTGAGAATGAGAGGGGAATAGAAACAGCATTTCTCACGATCCATGTGACTGAACCAATCATGTAAGTGAAATGCCATCAGATTGAAAATTACTTGCTCTCAGTAGATTAAAAAAAGAGTTTGTGATACATCATATCCTCCCTGTCAGTAAGTTTACAAACTTAACCTGTATAAAGTGTGATCAATACTGCCTGGAAGATATAGTTTCTACTGTGTTAGTGTCTTGACTGCTGCTCCTTCACAAGTGGTGTAAAGTTTGAGAACCTTGCAACTTGAAATCAGACATTTTACATATTACTCCTGATTAAATAACTAGTGAGTATTTGGAATAAACCAATGACTGTTTCAGTGCCTATAATCCCTGGTTTTGTTCTCTTTGAATCTAGTCGAGCTGTTTCAGAACAGACAGTGTACACTCAAGCAGCACCTTCTAGATACCAGAACCCACCAATCAGAATAGAGGAATTTACTGACCAGGAGACAGTCACTGAGATATCCCAGATTAAACTGCGGGTAAAGATTGATGGTCCACCAAATGCCAAGGTAATCTGAAGAAAATTTTATTGTGCAATCTTGCTACGTAAATGTTTGATGTATTTTTTTTTTCAAGTTTTACAGAAGAAGAGATTTTCAGTATTAAACCAAGACTGAGTTGTATTGGTTAACCAGCTTTCCACATTTCAGTATTTCCAAATGAAGAAGACAGTTGGGGTATACCTAGAGTTAAATCTGGATACATAACATTGCTGAAGTGAAAAGTACAAAATAAACCTGACTTTTTGGCTCAAATAACTATTTTATTTGTTTTGAATGTACAAATCTTTTTTGCACAGTTTGTCCATTCCCACACTTTAATATGATGATATGATTATTTTGATGTGGTTGGTCATTCTGCAGGTGACATGGTATCGCAATGGCATTGTGATACCCAAGACTGGGCGCTCAGTCTATGAGCAGTTGGGTCAAGAATACTTCCTTATTATCCACAAACCAACCCCAGAGGATTCTGGTATGTACAAGATGGTTGCTAACACAGAGAGGGGAATCATCTCATCAGAGTGTCGGGTTAGTGTCACAGGTAGGTGCACCACAGGTTTTGCAAATGAGAAAAATAACTTTGGAGGTCTTTCCTCATGTAAATAATGTGCTCCACAAGAAACATTTCAAGTAATTGTCATGCAGTCAGTTTTAAATGTAATGTGCTGTTTCCCTAGTAACAAGTACTATGGTAACATGAATAAAATCAGTGACATACGAGGTAATGAAGGATAGCAGACAGATGATTGGAGCTTTGATCTCTTGCTGGTTGAAAGTATGATGTGCATTTAATTATAGAGCAGTCTCTGGTCTTCCCATCCATATTAATAAAAAGAATTTGACCAAAATTATTGAATTGGAAGTCTTCAACATGCATGAAGTTGCTTTTGGTGTATTCATAATGACTTACGGTTATTGAGTTACTACCCTTTGGGTCTAAATCAGACTTGGATGAAGTCAAGTGGTTCACCTCTCCAGTGTTTCTCCTTTCCAGAGAGAATACCACCAGACTTCATTCAGCCTTTGGATAACAGGGAAGTTGAAGAAGGAACAACCCTTCGTCTTGAATGCAGAATAATTGGAACTCCAGATCCCGAGGTATGGTATTACATTTCATGTATGTTCTTGGAAGTTTATCATTGTTATCTTATAACAGTTGGTTGAAGATGCTTTTTAAACTTGTGAGATTAGTTCACTTCAGTCTGTCAGAGTTAACAGGGAAAAAACATTGCATTTTGTTTGACAAGCTGCTGAAATTGCTACACAAAGTGGTAGATTTGATTTGGTAAAGGATAAAGCTTTAGTTGTTTCAAACATTTTATAGTGCATAACTCAAAGTTGCTGTACAAAATTAGAGTATTTAATTATTTCCAGTGTAAAGAATTGATAAACCCATTTAGCCAGGCTTCAGGGTGCAAATTTTGATAGAGTGCAATAACTCAGAAACATACTTAATGGTGTTGTATAAATATGAGAAATGAAATACACTATTTGTTTTAAAAGTAGGTTTTCAAAGCTACCCTAAAAGATGGAATGGTGGAAGATAGCCTAATATGGATGGTATGGCAATCTGGAGTTAAGGACCAGCTCTGGAATGCCCTACACATTGATCATTAGTATAGCTTTCATGGTGGTCTTCTTTAAGGGAAGATATTACTACTTCTGGTCATGTTACTCTATGGTTTTGCAGGTAAAATGGACAAAAGATGACAGACCTTTGGTTGAATCATCCAGGATACGAACTCTGAAGGATGGAGATGTCTGCAGTCTCTTAATAATCAACTTTAGACCAGAAGATGCAGGCAATTACAAGATCTCGTTAAGCAACCCATATGGCATGTCTGTGTCTTCAGCCATTATTGCATTAAGATGTAAGTAAAAAGTTACATTACACATAGTGTACCCACACATCCCCTTCTCCTGGCCTTATCAGTCCTTTTACTGTAATTTTGTCTTGCAGGAGGGAAGATGTGTGGGTGTGTGGGTGTGGAGGAGGGGGGGGGGGTAGGGGCATTTTGCTTTGTGACCAGGTTCTTATGTCAACTGCATGACATTTTGTCAACTTAGTAAGAAATTGTTGGAAAAGTTGTCTTTAGATGATTTGATCTTTAGTTTTTTTCTGTTTACCTTTTTCGAATGCAATAATCACAATCAGGATGGGAATAACTTAATTCCTGGTAAATATGGTTCACATATGAAAAAGACAGTGGAAATTTGTTTGGGTAAATGTAAAATTGGTAAGAGACGCAAGCAAAGCAAATGTATCTATTTTTTCCTCACTTGTAGCTTTTAGACGACATTCAGACAGACCTGCCATCACCCAGGCACCTCGTGATCTTAATGTCAGACCTGGAGAAAAGGTTGAAATCTCATTTAATATTCGAGGAGAGCCAGGTCAAGAGGTCATTTGGTTTAAAGATGGTCAGAAAATTTCTGAGAGTGATACTTACAGGGTGAGTAGTATACTCACAAAGAATTGTACTTGCGCTACCATCTCCCACCACCTTTTATTTTCTTGTGACATTCAGCCTTTAAGTGTAAACAATAATAAATAAAAACCAAACATATCAGCAAGGTGACATTCACAGAAATAGGATAATTTGTTGATGAATAGCTTTTACAGGGGGTGATTTAAATAGATTATTATTTGTGTAAAATTATCTAATAAACAAAGCATGATTTCACACAAAAAATCTGGTAAGCTGTTCTTACAAAAGTTTGCATATCACATTTATTTGATATTTACCACCAAGGGTTTTCCAATTAACATTTCTGGGTGTCAACAAAGACAGAGTGTTCATTATGCCAGTCTAAACCTGCTAAAATCAAGCTATTTGTGGCTGAAGTATTGCCTCATTTGCCATGTACACATGTTACAAATTCCAGTTTTCATAAACAACTCCCTTTAGACCCCTTCTTCAGTTAAGTTACTCAGAATGTTGCATTGGAAAATTAATCTGGTTAAATCACTGTATCTGAAAACTTGTTTTTTCTTTTAATTTTGTTAATGTATTCTGAAAATAACATTTTCTTTGAGGAATGATGTTAACTTGTTTGCATTTGAATACATACTACTTCACCAAACGTATAGCAAGATTGTCATTCTGTGTGTAACTGTTGTAGTTAGAATCTATCAGTGACCATCGTTAATTTTCAGGGGGCTGTGTGTGATAGAGCATTTGACAAATATTGCAAGGTAATTGGGTTGTATATGGTTTACTCATTACTTGGGTCTGTGGGTTATATAGGGCATACTTAGTACTTGGGGCTGTAACAAGTTCCTGTATCTTTGATTTTCATGGTACATCCATTATCTGTTAGAGGCCATTTAAGATTCAGAATTATTTCTTGAAACAGGATCTTGTTATGTGAAGTAAAATTTAGAATCTAAGCTCGGCAGTTTGTATTTCCTTAAGTAATCTAGGCCTATTGCTGTATAAAAGTGAACAGCACTGATGTGTTAATTTTGATCTTTATTTTGGGGTGAAAAAAACATTGCTTTAGGTAAATAATGACATAGGTATCTTTAATGCTTCATTCATACTTTACCTCAAACCATATAAGATTGATACCTTTTGCTTGAATCCAGATTACATTTTTGCACAGAGAATTATTTTGATTGGTAATGAAATGAAGGGGGGAGGGAGGAGAGGGTTGAAGGTGGTATGAGGGGTAGGTAAGGGTGGTAATATTGGCACATACAAGGGGTGGGTAAGGGTGGTAATATTGGTGCATACAAGGGGTGGGTAAGGGTGGTAATATTGGCACATACAAGGTAGCATAAAACTAGTTCTTCCTCAAAATAGTTGACTTTTTCAAAGTTCAAATGTTTCATTATGTTGTTTCACCTAGATTACTACCACTCAGCATAAAACATCCCTGCTGATCAACGAAGCCAAGGCAGAGGACAGTGGTACATACTCAACACTGGTTAAAACTAGAGTAGGAGACGCTACTTTTGTGGTGCGGCTTCACGTGGACAGTAAGTTTTGAGAAATTATCATTGAGAGTGGCCAACAAGTATGAAGATGTATCCCCTACTGTAGTGAAAGGAAAGGTGCAACAGTTGAAAGATGGGACGTAGACATCCTTAGATGATACGATGTTGGTGGAACTTGATTGCAGAAACTTATAAATGAAACAATTCTATATGGTTGGGTGGGTTTAATAACATTTGATTGCAGAAATTTATGAATGGAACATTTCTCAATGGCAGTGTGGGTTTGTTCAAACTTGATTGCAGAAATTCATGAATGGTATGATAATCTGTGGCTGGGAAAGTTAAGGGAAACTCGATTGCAGAAATTTGTGAATGGAACAATTATCTATTACAGGGGGGTTTAGTCATTCTTGATTGCATTAATTATGAACGGAAGAGTTCTCTAAGGCAGGGTGGGTCTAATAATATGTGATTGCAGAAATGTACAAATGGCAAACTTGTCTATGGCATGTTGGATTTAGTCAGAATTGGTTAGCAGGGTGGGTTATGGCCTTGCTTTTGATGTAATGAAATCTTACACCTGCCAAGTCTAAGTATGCTGGACCTTGTTTATAAATTGTCACATGAACTGTTTCCCAATGGTAGGTGGCCTTGCACATTGAAGAATTTCATATTCAAGTAAAACTCATTAGTTACAGCCAGTTGATGTTATGTGACATATTTGTTGGGTTTTTGTGTTTGTTGATATCCTTATCATTACTGACAGTCAGTCTGATGTGCCCTTCATGTTTAGATTTACCTATTTTACGTTCACCTGAAAACTTGTGTTTTGCTGGACCTAAGTTATGAGGATTGTATGTAATTGGTTAATTGTTAAAAGATTCTTCTAAAATGCGTCAAATTTTATCCAGATGTTCTGTATATGTTATTATAAAAGATTTTGACTCGCTTTCTAGTAATAGTTTACATTAGTTGGTTATTCCTTTGTCCAAAGTACATGTGTAATAAATGACAGTTTAAGATGGTATTTTAATCTAAGAATCACATTGTATTAGCTCAAGAAGGCAAGTTAATCATATTCTTTTTGCTCAAGAAGGCACGTTGTGACATCAGTTTGGAGTAGACTTTCGAGTACACAACTTTTGTCCTGTTGTATTGTAATCTGACAAAGCAGAGAGTTGTTACAGATGGAGTACAAACTCTTCTCCCTCCTTTGACACTATGTGGTTTGCAGACGTTAAGTGCCCATTTGTCATGCTCTTTCAAATTCTTTACCACTTGAGATAACAGGATATGATGACAATGGTTGTTGTTGTCTGCCACTGCTCAAACAGTTTTAGAATGGTTTTACCCATTGCCATGATATTGCCAGTCATCAAGGAAAACAAAAATTATTTCATCTCTTTACGCCAGTTTACACTTTTCGAAAGGGTCCAGTAAAAGTTAAAATAACTTACGGAACATGGATCCATGATTCTTAATTTTAGGAACTGTCTGGAATTTCGTTTACATTTGTAGACAAAATGTAGACTTTCTGGCTTCACCATAAAGGGATGCTGCTTTACATGCCAAAAAATTAGAATAATTAAGAAACTGGATCCGTTAAAAGTGTAGTTACAGTCTTTTATATCAGAAAGATGAGAAAGGTTTAACATCTGTCCGTGGAGCAGATCACTTCAAAGCATTGTTTTCATAAAACCTTTGTTTGAGGATTACCTTAGTATGAAAGGATCAAACTCTGATAAAGAAGGTTAGGTCATACAAATTTAGAAGAGGAACTTAAGGACCTGTTAATAAAAATCTCCCCTAACAAAATGGATTAAATTATTCTCAAGTGCGTATCGATTAGGTGATTGAACTCCATACGTAACAACTCCCTAACAAAGTGATGGATAAGTTGGGTCTTCTGACCTAATGCTAATAAAGAACTAAAGTATGGTGATACCAATTTTGTGGAATAACTCTGTGAATAACTACAAAATAATGTTCCTTTGTTAAAGATTAAATGAGCTTATCTCAGAATGGCTGTTGTATTTTTTGTTGCAGTTTCAAGGCCTCCAGGAGTTGCCCCTCATTTTGTGAAACCTTTTGGAAACAAGAAAGCCTATGAGGGGGAGAGGGTTGTGTTTGAGGGTATTATCACAGGTGAACCAGAGCCCAACATCAGCTGGCTTAAGAATGGAGTAGTAGTAGAACCTGGAGTGTATCAAATATCAGCTGAAAACCCACGATATTCACTCACAATAGCAGAAGTATTTGAATCGGATGAAGGAGTTTATGAATGCAGGGCTGGCAATGATTATGGAGAAGCAGTTTGTGTTGCCACTCTCAAACTTAGAGGTAAATAAACTGAACTGAACTGATCAAGTCTAGAGAGAGAACCTGCTAATTGGTTAGAGTGTGGATTTTTGGACAAATATTATTGATGGACTTCACAATTTGCGAAAATGTTTGCCTTTGAAAAACTCTTTTTAAGACTCTTTTTAAGTCAGGGATATTGCTAGACACAAAATTTTAGATGTGTTAGTTCTGTTGAACAGTTGTGTCTCTTTATGCCTTTTTTGGAGAGACACATGTTTACAAAGAACTCAATCATTGAAGGATTTGAACACTTATATTGATCTTTTGTATCAGCTATGAGTTTTTACGTGTAAATATTGCTTATGGTGCTTGCTTTTGCTGGATTTAATATTTTTAATGTTTAATGGATTTTTACTCTGCTGATGTTATGTCATAATAACAAAACTTGCCAAATTTTGTTCGTTGGGTCAGCTTACCGGTCATTCATTCACTGTTGTTAGCCATTCATAAATTTCCTTGATTTAGTTAAGTAGATGGGAACAGAGATTTACCATTAAATAGAAAATACTTTGAAATTGGACATGTTAAAGAAGTATGCAATATTTTCTAACTTGTGTACAAATGATGGGATTAATTACAACCCTATGTGTATTCACATAAGTTATATCTGAGCTGATGTGGTTCCTGTTTTGTTTTGGAAAGCATATTTGTAGAAACTTAATAATGAGGACAATGCAAAGCTATATGTTCTTGTCATTATCTTTGAATTTTGATGTCCAAACTTTATCCAAACTAACTTGAAGTAGGATGAGAATAGGAGAGAATGGACATTGTTTCTTAGGGTCCTTTTTGGCAAGATTTGATTAGGTAGGGGAGTTCAAATAATTTATTTCTTAAAGTGTTAACAAGGATTTGACAAGCACTTTTAGGATTCTTACATCAAAAGATGGAACCTCATTCACTGACAAGGGAAATCCCTATGTATTAAAACCATAGAGATCACAAAGTATTTCAGAATTCACTGGAGACTGAATCCTTTTTAATAGGGAAGAATTAAATTTAAATTTGAGTATGTACTATCAAATTAATGCCAAATTATGAAGAGGATGGTATGGCTGAGCAGAGGGAGTGAGGTCTATCCCATTAACGGGTGATTTGTCTGTCTCATAATTCCCTTATTTTACTGCAGATATCCCGTATACTGCTATTAACTTTTGCCTATTGTTCAATTTATATGTTTAAATTGATCCCTTATCTAGTCCCTTCCCTTGCCTTATGTAACCAATTACTGTTGTCTCCTTTATGTATGGCCTGCCTCTCTGTACTATTTCCCTACGTTCTTCAATAACTGTGGTTCATCTATAGGTTATACCCTTCCTTCAGACTGAAAGGTCAGCCTAGATTCTTGACATGCCAAACATTTTAATGTCTAAGGGTGATGTCTGACATGAGCTTTGTACTGATAACAACTTCTACCTAAAGCTCTGATTGGACAACAAGGGCATATGAAGAAAATACTTGATTTTTGTGTAGTGGTAAAATGGGCTTGCAATTTAAGCAGAAATTGCAGGAATTATGGCTTCTGAGGAGTTGTACAGTTTATTGGAAGTGTGGGGTACGGATAGATGACAAAAGTGGGGAATGAGGGATGATATAAAGGGTGTCAAATTGCACCAAAATATTTTGAGGAGGGTAGTGAATGCAGTACAAAATAAAAGCAGTGGAGCTCTTCTTAACCTCGGGACCTAGGTTAGACTGATTTGCTAGGTAACAAATACCAAATAAAACACAGACACAATATTTGTTAGGTTTGATCACCTTAAATTTATTTCGGGTTTGTACAAATGCACAATTGATAATTGGATTTTCACATTCAATAAATAAATAAATAAATAATTCATTATCAAGTAAAGGGAATGGTAGTACTCTAGAATGATTGATTGCTTGGACCTCAATATCAACTGATGTGATAATTTCCTATCCCCTTTAATAGGAACGTCCAAGCCTGTCGCACAATATGAAGAGTACTCTTTCTCAGAAAGGTAAGGGCGTTAAAAAGCTTCTGAAGACGCTTTGAGCCACCCTCCACCCTGTCATCTCTAACAACCTTTCCTTTCGCTCCGCATTAACACCTGTTGAACATAACACCAACCTAGCCGTTAGCCAACACATTAACATTCTGTAGTCTCAACCAACATTGAACCATCATCATGTAGTACCTCTTCATATACAACTTTGTTCCTCCCTTTCATTTTTTGTTATATTCAAGTTATTTCTTTTACTTTATGGTGGAAAGTAATATTAGCAGAGTAATGTTTTCTGCTTTTAGAAATGAGTTTTAGAAAGTATTTTGTTTAATTTGGATGTTACTAACATTATCATTTGTAACAAGTTGCACTACTGATGTGTTGTTCAGCTGTTATCAAAATTCAAAGCTCATGTCTTCCTCATAAATATTCATAGATGTAGACCCCCAAACAACTAATGGGTATTTATAAACATGTTCATGCTATCACTCCTGCAGCACAGTGAGTACTTGGACCGAGGAAGAGACTGTTGAAGTGGGAAAAACTACTGTTTACAAAATGCCAAGGCGTTAATTTTGAATTTTGAAATAATTTTTGGTTTAATTCTTTGAACTTGGAAAGAAGTTGATGGAACGATGTTGGAATGTTACTTCCTAATTTTTTCATTTGGAAAGTTTCGTTTTGTAGAAGAGATGCCATAGGATGTAAATTTGTTTGCTGTGGTTCAGTTTTAGTATAGAAGCCAGTGAATTCAACTGTGCATATGTTATGCATATAAGATCCATTGTTGATATTGTAAAGTAAAATATTTATGCTTAAATGCTAACAAAGCTTTTTAGCTTGATATAGTTGTAGTAACACGTCACTAGTGGCTTGTATCCAGTAGATACCAGATAAGAAAAGAGTTACTTTGTGGTGATGCTTTGTTTCCTCCCTTTATGCAATGGACTAAATTACAAACATTTGTAATAGGGGCACACCACTGGTCATATCATAGGTACACTCACCAGTACCTGGGAATCTTCCCTACAGCTTGCAGATGACATTTGGCCATAGTACTAGTGGCAGCAAGCCTTTTGACAGGATGCAGTATGGGTCCTGTCCTGAATGAGGAAGCCATCTCTTGTTAAATTGTCTTTTTTTTTTGATTCCCATGGGCTAATATTAAACAGTGTTTGTGAACTAATATCTTGGTCATTCAGAACTGATTAACATGATAGTTGAAATTTACCCTAAGTTTGATTTCTTTTTCTTAAAATAGCTAGTATTAAACTATATTATAAGAGAAAAGTGAAGTTATAATGGATTGTTCTACCTTGGCATACTTCCTGAAATCTTGTCTTGGTATCATATTTTATGCTGCATAATCTTAAAGCATCACATAAGTTTATAAAGGTATTCATAATTATGATGTACCACCTGTTAATTTACTTAAAGAAAAGACCAATAGATTAATTCTATTTCATTCTAATGAAAACTAAGACATGCTATTGGAAACCTTGTTTTTTGATATGGAACCAATTGATTTCATTTTACACATAATGAAAGGAATGTATCACAGAGATATTATTAAACAAGGTAAAAGGTTTTGTAAGGGTCAGAGTGTTATCATGTGTAGTTTTATTTTCAAGATGCTCTTCTCAAATGGGGTATTATTTGGGTCTGTCTTTGTGTAATTAAAAATTTTATATCACATGTAATGTGCCTTCATAATGCCATAGACTTGAATTTAGATGGATTCATATAGTATAATTTTCTAACTCAACTGATGATATTATACACAGATATTTTTACATCCACCTTATATTATATTAGGTGCAGGAGATCAGATCACATTTTTTTATCTCAAAGTTTGCAAAGTTAACACAGAAATAGCTTTCTCATTGTATTCATTTTCAAACTGTTTGTTCATAGATGTCTGTATTCTCTATTCGTACTTATTATGTAACAGAATTGCTGCAATATACAAGCTCATATGCACCTTCATCAAAAATAGCTCTCATTTTGTCTTTTTTATTATCACTCATGGTCTCATATTATTTAACCTTTACCTGGTTGCAAAAAGAGAAGCTTGGAGAATCAACATCCCAGCGCACATCATTGACTAGCATCTCTTTATGATGTTAACCAGAATAGGTATTAACAGCACTGTTACAGTCTCATTCTCAGCACAGTTTTGAAATAACCTTCATTCATTGAATTCATTGAATTTCTTACCTGGAGAAGATTAACAGTGTTTGGTATTTCTGGGAGTTAACAAAGTGATTGTTTGGTATTTTATGTGATTTTAAAATATTATAGTTAATCTGACTTTGAAAAGTTGATTGAATTAGAATTATGCTCAAAACGTAACTTGTGCTTGAATGTAACCCACAAATTGAAACCATTGACCTTGTTTAGGATCAAAACTCTTTCTGAGAAGTATATGATCATTGTCAATCTAAGTTTTAAGCCTCCTTCCTGGCATGCTTGCAGCTTCCTCCTTTCCAAGTTGGAAATTTGAAAAGGATAGACAGAAGAACACATGGTCATGAAATATGACCAAAGATGCAGACAGCTGTGTACAGTATCTCATCATAACAGAATGGCAGTTGTGTGAAGTGTGCTCTGAATACACATCACTGTTTTTAGTGTCCCTGCATAACAAAATGTAAGAGGCTTTTTAACTGCTCCTTATGTATCAAGACCTGCATCCATCTGCACTGTCTCCCACCCCCTATTCCCTCTCTCTCCTTCCCCCTTACATGCACATTTCCTACATGTCAAAGGAAGGTTTAAGCCAAATAGTTTGATATGTTAAAGCAGAACTATAGTTTAGAATTCTAGTGAAATTTTCATTCAGTTCCTATGTGTGGTTTTTACAAAGCCACCCTAATATCTTTTGACAACTATTCATATTCCTCCAAAGATTTGAATAAAGCTTTAGCTTATCAAGTTAGAACATGATCAGGTAAACTTTCCTAAAATATACATTTCACAGACTGGGTAATGTCAGATAGTGAATTGCCTACCCCCTCCTCTGATTCAAGGATTACTACATTGTTACCCAAAGTAAACTGAAAGCAAACATGACTGATTTCATCTCTTCACATGGAATAGCAGTCCTGTATTTTCTTTTTTGTTTCTTTTTAGTCTATTGTTTTGAGTTTGAAAGATAGGGACATGAGTTTAGCCATTGCAAATGTAATGTTTGTAAGAAATTTCCATGCCTCTCATGGTATTGA
Organism: Holothuria leucospilota; assembly: GCA_029531755.1. NCBI lineage: Eukaryota > Metazoa > Echinodermata > Holothuroidea > Aspidochirotida > Holothuriidae > Holothuria > Holothuria leucospilota. The sequence continues at coordinate 38,781,756 of CM055983.1, read as the reverse complement.
CTTTATGAAAGCATGGAATTACAGAGGAAGAATTGGTTGTACAGTGAAAAGAATAAGTGTTGATTAATGTGAGGTTGTGAGGTAGTGTTTGCTTTAAATTCACCTCGGCTGGAAAAATTGGTGACATCTGCTAACATCTTGAGAACCATATATGGTTATTGGATACAAATTTTGTAAAACGTTTATATTTAGTTCCTCTGTAACATATCAAAATAATTCTTGGTTTAAACCCTTCTTTAACAGCTGTACTGCAAAAAGTTATCAAACAAAAAGTGTCATCCTTATATAATACTTATATAAAACTGTTTTTCTTATGAAATCATAAAATGCTTCATGAGTTACGGACATTAAAAAGTCCCATTACACTTGTAGTTACTTGTTTGGTTGAATACCTTAAGAACCACCTCATTGAAACATTCCTAGTCATGTGCAGAAAAGATCCTTACACTCCAGCTCCAGCCAGCCTTTCCTGAAAGCAAATTTATTTTAATACCAAACTTTTTTTTTAACTATTAAAAGAGAATTAGAGTATACCTACCTTGTCAAAGGGCATCTGTCTTGTTTGAGCATTTGCAGGATGATAACTCTGTGGTCTCCAAAGAGGCTCTTGAACTTTGATATGTTATCTTTAGATATTTGAACTACTTGTCTCTACTCCATGGGGTAAATGACATAAATTCCCATCTCTTCGATGTCACAATACCTTTGATATGGCTGTATAGATGTAACCAATACTTAATGTTGGGATATCAGTGTGCCTGGAGATAGATGGGTGTCATATGTGGAGGGAGGGGGGGGGGAGGGGGAAGAGGCAAACCCTCCCAACAGCAAGATGTGCCCGTCCATTGAAAATATATAGTCACATATATTTGCTGATATTGGTAATATGAGGTAACTTCCTAATCAGTCATGGGAAAGGTCTTGTTTCAAGGCCTGTCACAAACCAGCTTTTGCCAAATGCATATTGATTTTCAATTGGTCAATCACTTTTCAAGGTAGTTCTTTTTGTTCACTTATGGTGGGATCACAGGTCATTATGTTGGTCAAAGGTCAGATGTGCCGAAATTTTGCAAAAAGTGTGTCTTGAACTTTTAAACTTCAAACTTAGTGGGATGGTACCCGAAAAATTGTGCATGCATTCTTGATGATTTCAGAGGTCAAAGGTCCAATTTGCTTAAAATTAGTTTTTGCCATTATTTGCCTATCAGTATGGTGGAAAAAGGAGAAAAAACCAAGTGATATGTAAGGACTGATTTGACTCCCCAATTTTTAAAGTAGTGCTTTTTTGGTTGCTAAGGGTGGAATCAAAGGTCAAAATGTAAGTCAAAGGTAAAATTTGCCTAGATTTTGTGAAAAAAAAGTATCATGAATTCCTCCTAAACCTTTTCCTATCAAGTACCTGACCATGAAAGCTTTTGCATGCATAACTGATGACATTGTTGGTCAGAGGTCAAAGATATAATTGGCTAAAAATTGGTTTTTTGCCTTTATTTGGCTAGCAGTTTGATAGAAAAAGTAATTGAACCACATGACATGTTGAGACTGATAAAAAAAATAAACTGTGCTTTTTGGTTGCCAAGGTCCAAGGTTACAATGTAAATAAAAGGTCAACTCTGTCAAAATTTTGCAAAAAAGTCTTTCATCAACTTAACCGGGTGGGATAGGTACCTGGCTGTGAATCTTTTACATGCGTAAATCATTGGCGTCATAGGTCAAAAATCAACAGGTCAAAGTTCAAATGAGCTGAAATTAGTTTTTACCCATTATTAGCATATTAGTATGTTTGAAATATCATAAAACCATGTGGCCTGTATAGAGTGATGAGAGATATTTTGAAACAGCACATTCTAATTGCCAAAGTGCAAGATGGAAGTTTAATTTACCTAAATGTGGTCGTTTGTTTTATTTGCTTATCTGTATGTATGTTGGGAAATTTGATTAACCCCAGGGAGGTACGTAAAAAATATTGGGGAGGTGAGATTTTCAACCCCATGGATTGCTTTCTTGTTGCTTTTGTTCTAATGAATCAATTTTGCCAAGCAAATAAGAGTTCAAACAAAGATGAACAAACAAAAGTTACCCCAACATCAGGACTTCCAGGGGTGAACTAAATTAAAACTGTACCACAAGGCAGGGCTTTACAGTTTTATGCCAAGTGACCACAAATGTGACAGACACCTTTAGTTTCATTTGATGTGACTAACCAACTTACTAATTGGATTAAAGTTTGATTCTTTGTACTTGTAAGGTCACTGTGGAGGGGAGAACAGCTGATTGCCATGTGGTTTGTTACAGTGAACCCAGAAGGGGACCAAATCCCAAATCTTGTTGCCAGCCTAAACTCAACATCTTTTCTACTTGATCATAGCATCAGTACTCATCTTAATGAACTGAATGTTTTGATGAAGGTGATCACAAATGAACATGTAAACAAGGACAGATGGAAAGAAAAACAATGATCATGCAAAAAAACACACCAGACACAATTGTTTTCCATTTAATTGTTTTAATTTAACAAAAAATGAAGATGAACAAAAAAAGTGAGAGACATGGAAACTGAAATAGATGTAGTCGAAAAAAGTTTGAAAAGCTGGTGAAAATTTGAAAATCATCGATGGGCTCAATATTAAAGGTGGTCTTACAGCAATTTAGGTACCATCACATTGACTATGTAGTGGAAGTGGTACACAGCATTGATTATGTTGCATAAATAATCAGAGCATCGCATTGCAAAAACTAAAAATAAAAAAATAAAAAAAAAAATGCTGGTGTGGCTTAATGCAAATCCAAAACGTCCATTGTGGCTTCAGGCTTGTGGCATGCAGAGCTGAGTACTCAGAAAGCTAGCTTGATGCTTATGGAAGTACCACCTCAATAGGTCATTCTGACCCATACAACAATCTTCTTCATAAAAGAAGTTTCCCTGAGGCTCTGGCAGTAATATTCACCATCAACCATGTCTCAACCATGTCTTACCATTTCTTGTGAGCCATCCTTGATGGAAATTTAGCAAAATTGGCATACCTTGAACACAGCAATTTTTCATGCTAGGAGGGCATATCATACAGTATGAATGTAGGACTCCTTATCATAGATTGAGTTGTCAACATTGCTCTCTGCACAAAACAATTAGATACTATCAGTATTAACAAGCAGAAGCAGACAAAAAAGGTATGATGTGAAACTTAATGCTCCACAGAAATTAAGAAGAATACATCTAGCTGTCAGAAGTTGTGTGTTATAATTTACTATTTAGCCCACCACTTTTGCAATAGAGACAAAAGTATTTGTCCCGACCCAACTGTCATACCATGTCAAGAATCAATTATAGCAGTAAATGATCCAATGTATTCCTGCCATTGATTGTACTAGGTGCTTTGTAGTAAACATGCACCAAAGGTGTTTCTTCCTGCAATCTATAATTTAGGGAAGACTCATTCATCAGAAAGCTGGTTGCATGACATCAGAGGGAGGTTTTGGGGGAATGCTACCCATAGCTTTCAAAACATTATTCAAATAGGTCTTATTAGTCTATAGCAGTCCTGGTCCCCTACTGTGGTAATGTCATCTCAAAATGCAACTCAAAATGAAAACTACAGTGGAAAGTTAACTATTTTACTTACAAGATCCTCTCAAATAGCCCCATCCCCTTCCTACACCTCTTCCCAGTCATGTTCTTATTCCAGTCTCCCTCTTCTAGATTACAATAGATTTGTGTACCAAATTGTAGTCTTTAATCTTCAAAGATACCTTGATCAGTTGCAGACATTTATAATGATTGGAAAATCATTGATTTTTTTTTTGGCCTTTTACCTAACACATTCTTTCAACCTGTAACTAATATGACATTGCAGTTTGAGGAAAAATTGTAATATCTTTGATGTTAAAATGGATACAAACATTCTTGCCAAAATTAATTGCAGAATGTTAAGAAAGATTTCCTGGAACCATCATTCACTGATGACATTACACTTCCCAGGGTAGATGTATAGTACCCCCACCTCAACCCCATAAAGACAGGACAATATGTACTCCCCTTGCTTGCTTTATTTTAACTTACCTTTAAAACCTCAATAGGTTTAATCATGTTGTAGTCTATTTTCTGTTTGAAAATCTTCAAAAGTAAGGTTGAGAAGTCCCCTGACCTTGTCCCTCAAAAAAGATGGCCCCTTCCTCAAAAGGAGGATAAAACAGCAACCTCTACACTGCATGACAAGGAATGGGGAATGGGCCAGTCTGTTATAAGAAATGATGACACTTCCCATCATCATACAGGACTAAGTTCTGACTGGCAGGCTGCATCTTTGCTTGAAAATGATATATAGTTTGCCCTAATATAACATATTTTTTTGCTTGAATTGGGGGGGGGGGGGGGAGATACAGACCCCCACTCCCCTCCTCACCTTGTATGTCTATGAAACTGCTTAATGTGTGATTCTTGGCTTGTTTTGTTTGATTCTGTTTGGTGTGTTACTTTAATTTTCATACTAATAATCATACCTGTTTACATTACTTTTCCTCTTCATCAAAATTCTCATTATATATATGCACTGCATGTAAATTTAAATTGCTTTCACCCTTCATTTTATCAATCAAAATACAGTGTCAGTTTTGTTCTCTTTTCTTTATCTGTTGGTATGTTTCATGTCTTTCACAGTTCCCCTCTTCCTTCACTCCTAATGCTGCCATTTCCCAAACTCTACCACACATACACTTCAGATCCTTGCTCCCTTTTTCAAATCTTATTTTAAGAAGATCTTTTAAGCAAACTCTTGACATAGGTGATTATGTTGGTTATTACCTCTCCTTGCTTAGTCCATGAATGCAAGCAACCTTGTCATTCTCCTGTTGAAGTTGTTTGTCTTGCAATTATTGTCTTTAATCCTCTAACAATGTTTGTTTCTTGAGGGTTTTCCAGGGCTTGTAGCATGTAATGATCTGCCAAGTAAATGTGTTTATTGTGTGTTGGGTTAGGTGTTAAGGGTGTTAAGACCCTTAAGGGAATTGAAAATATCCAAGATCAAATGGTGGTTAAGTCAACTGGCAGAAATAAACAGTCAGCATCCAGTTAGTTGTTTGGAAGAATACCATCCCTTGGTTGAAGAGAAGAAGAAAAGAGAAGAGACAGGAGGGAAGGAGAAGAAATAAAAGACTGAAAGATGTCTCAAAAGGTGCAGCAACATGCATATTGGTGGAAGGTTTCACCTAATACCAATATATTGTAAGTACTGGCAGGGTAAACAGCTTGTGACACCTGTGGAAGCAAAACAAGGAACAAGATTAAGAAAAAATGAATATCTTTCTCTTCTGTTTAAATTCTTTTCATCAATGGTAAAGAGTGTTTGCTACAAGCAATTGCTTTTGTAAATTAGTACAGCCAAAGATGAGAATTAGCAAGGATAGTTCATGTATCCTATCATGCTGGTTTGTGTACAGTATATCACATATATAATCAATGTAAATTGGTAAGGCAGATATAAAACTGAGCTTGGTACAACTTTTAGTGGAGATGTGGTACTGAGAATGATTTTAAGAATAGGCCTAATTGTTTTATGATCAGTGTTTCCTCTAAGAAATTATCCATTGGGTCAATATACCCAATATGAGAAAATTTGACTCACTAGAAATTTCAAAGCCATGCACTCACATTGCACCGACTTAAAGGCACAAAGGAAACCCTATTTTTTATTTTTTGTCATGAACATCAGTGCGTCAAATCAAAAAGTCATTGCATCAACATCGCGTCATAGTAGCTTAGCAGAAACACTGTTTATGATCACAAAAGTATTTGAAGTAATACGTCAGATAAAAACACACTCTATTTGTTTCTATACCTAGAAATCTTTCACCAATAATGTCATGTGACATTCTGTGCAATAAATAGAACTCCACTTCTATAGCAATTGGCAAGGAAACCTTCACTGTATTCCATTTTGAAACCTTGAACCTATCAAGAGTCATGTCACGCATCTCTGTGAATTTTTTCTCAGGAGAAAGGGCTGGAGACTGGAAGGAGGCATCTAGGTTTTCAGCAAAAATAAACATTTATTTAGGGTAACATTAGGCTGTAATATTCCTGCTACAATCCCAAGAGAAACAGTAAATATGTATATAACTACTAAATAGTATTGGAAATTTTATTCTTTGTTAAGATAAAGATGCAGAGTAGGTCTCATGTAGGTGCTAAGTCAGCAGTGAGTCATTGCAGCAGGTTTATTTGTAGATGACACAGAATTCCAAAGAGTTTGGTTTCTCTTCCATCATCCCAAACTTGGGACAAACTTTACACATTGTAATGAAACTGCTCTGTCGTGCTCACAGCATTTCTGTTGTCACAGCAAGAAGGACATCTAGTTTCTTATGTTTAACCTCCCATTGCCAGGGGATTAATTAATGCGTCATCTTCATGTTCAGAGACACTTCTCTCATGCACCTGTTGTGGGCCTGCAGGAGGGGGATTGCAGAATGTTTAAAGGGAGTAAGCAGTCATGCCAAACTTACTTTGACTCATGAACTAAATCTTTATACAAATTTTGTCTTATCTCTCTTGTAAGTATCTTTCATAATGTTCAGAACCTAAAGGTGGCATTTTCAAGGTAATTGAAGGGGTTGTTTTGCATAGATTTAAAAATTCAGTTACAAAGCTGCCGTTGCCACATGATTTAAAGGAGCCATTCATGAATAAGGCTACCCAGGTATACTACTTCAATAAGGGGTGACTGCATTTTCCCTTTAAGTTTGATTGTTTGGATGAGAATTAATTGTAGACCTTGCCCAACAGTCATCAGACCTAGATATGATAATATCATGCTGGGACTAGTGAGAGTGTGTAGTCTAAACAACAGCTGTTAAATGGGACTTATCTCATTACTCATTTGATACCCAATGACTGATGACAAAAAAAAAGACATAAAAATATCTTGCATGATATCTAAACTAAAAAAGATTTGGCAGAAATGCCAAATGTCACAACTGAGATCTTTTTTGTCGTGATAAACACATACATCCTGGTAGGTCAGTATGTGATTGGTTATTTTGTCATACATTCCGAAGTGTTTCCTCACTATACTTGGTCTTCTAGGCATCCCTGACGTACTTTTCTAGTGGCCTTTTCTGAGCTAACAGGGATTGCAAAGACAATGATGAATGTGGACTGGAGGAGCTTCTTGCCACTCCCTCTCCCCTTCCCTCCCCCTCATGGATTTGCCCATTCCAGATATCTCTAGTAGACTTGACCAAAGTATTACATATATACCACTACAATAGTGAAGAAGTTCAACATCTGGTCAATACAGCTGCAATTGGACTGTGAAGTGTTGCCACCCCCCTTTTCCACCCCTCTGCCCCAGCCCCTTCCACACCTTATGACACTCCTCACCTATTTTCCTCATCCCCTTGCTGTAACCCCGAGTGTCACTTAAACAGTACCTTGCATCTTGCAATTAAAAAAATATATTGGGGAGAAATGATGCATGGATAATTTGAGCAAACATCTGTAATACTTTACCACTGTCAGGAAGATGAATGACAGAAGTTTTGTGATGAAAGCATCTTCCTTTAAATTGAGATAACTTACTCCCTCCGTTGTATGTCCATGCGTTGCTGTATGCTTTAATGCTCTCATGCCAGAATCATAGGCTCATACTCTGCATGTGTAAATGCTTTACATCTGACAACTAGTCCAGTTGTGTAGATCTGGTGAAAAGGTGTACCATCAAGCAGCTGTGAAAGAAAAATATGTATAAATGATAAAAAGAAGGAATTAGTTGTAAGATCTAGAAGTGTATCTTAAGTCTAGAATTACAGGAAAATATTTTATTGAGGTTAAAATATGAAATGTTGAAATGTATTCACTTAATTTGAAGTAGTTGATTGTACAGTATTGTGATGTCTCTCTTGTACATCTTGTCTCCTTTTGTGTCTTTTAAAACAAAATTGTTTTTATGAATTTGAAGAAATTTGTCTGGTTTTCAGACAGAGCGTGTTTTATGCAATAGGCTTGCATAGCACTAATCATTCAACAATAATAAGACCATCATTACATTTTTAAAAGGTGTAGTAGCTTCAGAACAAAAAAGAAAGAAAAGAAAAACAAAGAAAGTGATTCAAAGTGTGACATCAAACATTATGGCACAGTCGTCACTTTCAGTTGAGTGTATAAACTTGAAAATTTGATATTTCGATATATAGGAAATACCAGTGAAGATTGGATTTTTGACCAATTTGGGATTCATTTTGTAACCTTTGCTACATAGATTTGTGTGTAGTTTGACATTAGGCACACATTTAAGGACAAATGTAGTGATCCTAATTTGAATAAGCTACCCCCACCCTATGCTTATTTATATGGGGCATGCCTCTAATCATATGACAAATTCCCGTCCTATTGAATTATTAAATTTGTTTGTCGTTGATTTACCCATAATGTTAATGATATTAATAATAATTAGTGATAATATGTAATATTTATTTTTCTGAATCATCATGAAAGGTACTTATTCAGGTTTGCCAACTCGTAAGGAACAAATTCTCTTACACTACCTCGTCATCATAATCTGACAGCAGTTAGCACAGAGAAGGCCAAAATTTCTTTGCTATAAAATCCCTCAGATGGCAGAAAATTTCAGGTGAAGAAGGTTAATTTTGGTAACACTTCTTCATTAGAGATTCAATATCAGTCTGAGAGAAATTATGCTACAATAATAAAGGGGGGGGGGGGGGAGAAGGGGTGTCTCACTAGACCAGCGGCCCACAGGGATGAAGTCCACTAGACAATGGTTAGGATTAGGCTAAAAAATAGGTATTTAGTCTTAGTGCTTTGGATTAGGATTAATGTTAGCCCTCCCCAGTTAAATGAACCTTTGATCTAGTGGACCTTTTAATCTAGTGGGCCCACTCCAGTAATTTCAGTACAAACTTGCCATTTTTACTATGTAAACCACACTATATTTGCATAGCTAACAATTTTAAAAGCAAAAGGACTACTTATCTTCATAGAAAATGATAGCAACAGAAGTCACTTTTGCACAACCAGTCAAGTCCTGGCCAAACAGTTTCAATTATAATTAAAAAAGAAAAGGTTGCCTTAGGAAAACAATATAATGTACTTTTTAATAAGTCATACATTTAATAAGAATTTGTTAGATTTTTCCTACATTATTGTCATTCTGTGACAAAGCACCTGACATGGTCAAATTCTTTGATGTCATGAGTTTAGTTAGATGAGATCACGACACACCAACACGAATGTGTTATATAGTGTCGACTAGATAAAAAGGTAAAGTTCAAGTTTGGTTTCAAATACAGCTCAAATATGGTGCAAGTCCTTCCCTTTAGTCGCCTCTTACGACAGGCAGGAAATACCGTGGGCATATTCTACAACCTCCAGCCCACAGGGGACATTCTGTGGCAGTTAGCAAACCTTTACTCATTAGTGAGAGGAGATATGAAGATTTGGCTGATGATTCAAACTGAAGTTGGAGAAAATTCTTAGGTCTTTTAATGGAAAGTTTACAAAGAAAAAACGGATAATTAGTATCATAGTAGTTTGTTACTAGTTAAATCACACTCCTGAACAGACAGTAGGACTTTCTCCATCTCATGTCAGGAAATCTGTCTTGGACATACTGTAGGCCAGTCACCACACAAGGCACTGAAGGGGGTGGGGGCAAAATAGCTTCCAGATGGGACACATTTTTTAGGGAGGCAAGATATACTAAAATGCAAGAAGGCAATAGTGGTTTTGAATTTTCTTAAGGGGAAAATTTTTTTCTAGAGGGTGCTGTCCCCTGGCTGACCTCCTCTCCCTTGGATGCAGGCCTGCTTGAACATAGTATTTTATTGTTCCTGTAGCTTTTGCCAGCTTTGAGAATGTGGGAGTGAATTCTTGGAACAGCACTGGCATAGTGCCAAAGACAACAGTCAAGTTGAAGTCTAGCTGTTGGCAGATAGACTGTTCCATTTCAATATCAGGGATATGAAATAAAAGAAGTGGGGGTTGCTCATCTTTTCAAATCCAGCTGGAATTCATTAGTAGAGAAGTGTGGTGGAATCTGATGGTATTTAGTCTAAAGAATGTATATTCCAGCTAAAATGTAAATGTTACAGCCATTAGGAGACTTTATAGTTCATATGTCTGAAACATTCCTTATTGTGTTATTTATGGTAACATGAAAACAATAAAACTCAAAAATGAAGGTTGACATGAAATGTTAGTGGAGAAATATTGCATTCCACAGTGAGAAGGAAGTGGACATAAGAATGTTGTGACAAAAAAAAGGGAAAATTTGGAAGAAAAAAATGACTGATGTATGAAATAATAGAGTAGGTCGCATCATTGGTATAAATATATCAGCATTTGGCAACTAAGTTTTAATTTACTAGGAATGTATCCTGTAACAGTTGGCCAACAGAAAATTTATCAGAAAATTACAGTAACATGATGGAGTGGAGTGCTTCATGTTGTTTGGGTGCAAATTAAATTTTCATCTGTTCTTGCTTGTATGCAAGGACGGGCTAGATTCCTAGCAGGGCCCCCTTACAGTGTTCTGATTATATTGTTAGTCACGGTGAGGAATTAATTGAATGCAATCTGTACAAGTAATGATTCATGGTTTATACACCATTGCCGCATTCCACAGTGATCTGGTTTAATTGCACTCATAGAAAATGAAAACAAATACGTCAAGTCCATTTGTTTTGATAAATGGCAGTACTGGTGACCATTGGAAAGGTCATTGGTCATGTGGGGTCATGTCACATCAAGAGATGAATTAGTAGTTAATGAAGTTTGTTAACATTTTATTTTGGATGATTAGATTGACAGGGAATATAGCCTGGTGATTACACAGGGCAATAATATCAGTTTATAGTCAAGATATAGGATTGTGTAAGTGGGTAGAAGTGTGTATGGCACAGAGTAATGTAGACTGATTCAATTAGTACATGTTGGACAAGCATCTGAAACCAGAAGTATGTAGGGGAAGAGGTATTGTTACTATGGGGACCAAGAAGGGGTACACAAAAAATTTGGTATTTGTTTTAAAGAATGCAGGTGCCATTTTCATAATTTTTGGTCATGATTGCATCTAAAGGTGGAGTTATATTGTAGTACAGGTATGGAAATGGGTGTGGGGGTCGGGGTCACCCTGCCTATTCCTAAGAATTCTGCTTGTCCTGCAGGGAAGATAAATGTAAGGATTAAATTATGAAGCAGCTAAAGCTAGTTTGAAAGTTTTCAAGTCCAGATAATTAGAAAGTCAATTTACAGTGAAACTTTATAATTTGTAACCATGTCTACATGATATCACTGGAAATATGCAAATGTAAAATGTGAGTAACTACACTGTATTTTGAACAGTTTGGTTAATTATAGAAACAATTACAATTTGCCCATTTGCGTGTAATGTGTCACACAGTCTGGCATTATGAGATCAGAATTAAATAATTAATCTGTCAGGTCTTTTATTTGTGTGGTCTAATTTATTGGGCTGTACCCTGATAGACTCATTGGCCATGCCATGGTGCACATATGTGGCATCTGTTACTAATGAATATGCCTTGAAAAATACTTAGGAGGTTAAAAGAAGGCTATTGTCATTTGTAAAGGTTAAAGGAGAACTCAAAACAGTTGTACACATGCAAGACTCATAAACTGTAAATGTGTGATACACATAGAATGTATAGAGGTTTCTCAATATAGAATCAGAAGGTTTCTAGTATAGGAGCATAGTGTACGTGACAAGAAATACCTTTGAGCTGGGAGGAACATAGGCAGTATTTTAACTACTGATTTTACAGTGATTTTCCTAAAAACTGAAGTTAAGGTTGACCTGTTGTTTCAAGCAATGAATTAGTTCTATTGATAAATGGAGGATGAAGGGCTTTGTACAAGAATTTGTGGCAAAAACGATTTAAGTGAATTCCTCACTAGCAGTACATGGTAATGTATTCTAGGAGGACCTAGCATATTTGAAGTTTGAAGAAAAAGAAATGTTCGTATTGAAGCAAACAAAAAAAAAAAGAAAAGAAAAGCAAAATGAGACCCATATACTTCAGCAATTATGATCAGTATCCTTACAATGATTATTACAGAGCAAGGGATATTGAAGGAATTTGTATATTGGAGGGAAGTCTTAATTAAGTGCACCACATTGGGAGTAAGTCATAATTTCAGAATTTTCAGTATTAGGAGTAGTGTTTATGTGAATATTGACCAAAAATGAACTCATGTGGAGGAAAATTTAGCAGAAATAAGTCGAAATTAGTAGAATTCTTGGCAAAATTGAGCAGACATTGATAGAATTGATTAGAAGTGAGTAAAAGTAACAAAATGTAAGTAAAATTTAATAGTAGTATTATGTGTATTACAGAAGATATCTTGCAAAGTAATAGATCCATCTAAAGTGTAGAACATGCCCTATTTATAGTACTGTATTTCAACTTTGAATTAATACCAGAACAAAAATTAAGATCAAAATGAATTGCAGAAAATTTCTACTCCAAAGTTTCATGAACTATAGACCATTACACACATGAAGTACAGTACATCATAACTGTGTAAAGATTGCTTTGGTACTGATTAAAGGCCGGTTTACACTTCCCAAATTTTCACTTTCTGTAAAGCTATAAGAATAATATATAGTCGTCCCCTGCTCTTAAAGGCCAATCATGGACATAGCTCAGAGTTGAAACGTGTTTGAACTTTCATAGCTTTATAGTACTATACTGAAGTATAAACATGCAGGCCTTAATTCAACAACTTTAATATTTCAGAATGGTTTCATTTACAGTTTAAAACATGATATTTTGATGGTTTTACCCGAATTTAATGAACATGTCAACAACAACGTAAGTAACAGCCCTACATTGATACACAAAAGTGTTTCTGAGGTCCATTGAACATTAGAATGAACCAGTGACAGATACTTTGGATTTATAAACCAGAATTGGGGACTGTTTTAACTCTAAGTTGATTGCGCTGGTGTCTTTGAACTTGGACTGACTCTTGATAGGAATAAAAATATTTGAGACATACCTTTGGTTAAAGGATCCATTGATAATCTTATGCAAGCTGTCAGTATAGTATTGATGGTTATAGCCTCTGAGTGTTGAAAGTACCGAGCTATGCAGATGTATGGTAATAGTATATCACACAATACTAGCAATTAATCTACAGTGTTTAATGGAAGAAATTTATTGCCTTGTACAGGCGATTGTTCTCTTCTGAGTCATATGTCACGTTGAGCTTGCTTCTGTTTTACACACTGCCAGGGATATGATGAAATCATCGGTAGATATCACTTTACACTCATCCAGTCATAACTGTCTGTGGCATAGTTTTAGTATGTATTCACACATGTACAGTGCAGTAAAGGCAGTTAGGCTAGCTGCCCTAATATGGTATTGTACCAGCAAGGAACTGTGCACACATTATTGTGTGTACAATGTGTGGTTTGTGGTCTATGTGGTTTCATAATATTGGTTGCAATAGATATACATAGCACATAGCACTTACAGGAAAAGGTAGATCAGAGGGATGCCTTCATAAATATTGCCATTGTTTTACAAATACTATGTATGTATTTTGTTTCTAGATGGTAAGAATTTTCTTTAAAAACTAGAATAATGCATAAATGAATTAAAAGGTTTCACTGATTCACTTTATTCTGTATGGCATTTGACTCCTCCCCTCCCCCCCCCCCCAAAAAAAAAAAAAAAACTTTAGAATTCAATAATAATACTCTAAAAAGGTTTAATAAAATATAAAAAAGTATATTTATTTAAACCTGTTGATATAAGAATAGTGTTGAGCCACTGCTCACACTTACTGTGAATATTCATTTAGAAAAAGGAAATTTTAATGTGATACATACTCAAACCTGTGTTAAGCAATCCCATGCTGGTTGTGCAGGTCTTAAATTATGGAATTTCCTCCCTTTAAATATATACAACTCCTTGTCCTTGGCATCATTCAAAAGAAAATTTAAAAAATACTTGATTGATATGCTGCCATAATTTATCTGTTGTCATAGGCAAGTTTATATATTTAACCCTCTTTGACACCCGCTTACCGTTTTGTGTTTTCTCTGTTTGTTTTCTGTGTTGCTTGCTTACTTTAGGGCAAGGGCCAGACTGGAAAAGATTACTTTTTCTGGTCCTTTCTCTTCTTTTGCTTAATAGTTATGCTAAGCTAATATTTCAGATGTCATTGTTTTATGTTCTCTGTTGTTTTAATGTGGATTTTGGTTTGTTTGTCTTCATTTGGAAATTCTTCTTGTAATATAAATCAGTTGGAGGTATAAATAATCAAATCAAATAAAAAATAAATCAAGTAAATTATGTATAGGATTTTTGTAATATCTGCAAAATTAATATAAAGGTCAAATGCCACTCAGGTTAAATGTTTAATTAAATTAGCAAGTAAATATTGACTTACACCGATCCATGGACAATTAGTTGAGGGTTTTCATGAAATCTCCATGACACTAGGAACGAATAGCAAGTTTTAGCCATATCTAGTTGACCACTCTTATTCCAGAATCTATCAGAGAACTTCCTGTTCAGGTATCTTGAGATCAATAAAGTTACAGAGGTTTGAACCCCTTTAAAGACTGTTTGGTCAATAGAGCAAGTTTGTTTGTAAAAGGGATTAACTGTTGCAATTATAGAGATAAGCTTCACCCAGGGAAAAAGCCTGTTTCTCAGGTAATATTGGCTAAAATGTCCTATTCAATTCTAGCAGCATGATAACTTCAATGAACAGAAAAGTGAAAGACAGTACAATCAAGGCATAAAAGCAGTTTGGAACGGGAATAATCATACATTACTTAAACTTGGAACATGCTTCTGAAAGTTATTGAAAGCACTTAAGCTGTCTTCAAATACAAGGTTATTGATGGTTTTAAAGGCAATAGGCAGTCACCCCAATCAGAGTTTGTATGCCCCATCACTTTAGTTCATGAATGGCCAGTTTTGATCATGTGACAATGTTTTTGTTAGTGAATTGTGAGATTCAAGAAGAATTTCTCCTTGCTTTACCTATTGTTTGTAATAGTTATGTTCAAAACATCTTAAGAGGTGCTTGTAATGCAGTAAGAGGAGATTTGCAAGAATTTGCTGATTTTTCAAAGCAAATTTTGGGGCGACTGCCTACTGCCTTTAAACTGCAAAAATTCTGTAGTACAGTTTGCTTTCTTATGTTTTTTTATATTTTAAGTAATACGTTTTTATACACTGCTTTTGTATATTGTTTAGTGCTACATGTCTAACATTTTTATACACATGTTTTCTCTGTAAGTGGATTATGATAGCATGCTACTCTTCTAAGTTGTAAAAAAGGCAAAGCCTTGAGGTATTGATTTGACAAGTGTTGCCATAAGTACATGAAATTTCTTACCTTATTGGAAAGAGAATGACCCTCCATAGCTCAGTTTTAATCCATCCTCTTCTTTTTAACTTGGAGAAAATTACTGTCCTTGCCCTTGGGATGGCTTCAAGTTTATAGAAAACTGTGGTAAACTGTTTTGAGTGTAGTGATAGATGCTGGAAACTAGTGTTGGAACACACTCTCTTCTGAGTGTGTTTGTCATTTGTTACCTGTAAATTATCGCCTGCTGAGTAGAATGCTTACAGACAGTCAGCAGTCCCAGCTACCTTCCAGAAAGCTCCTTGGGATGTGCTTAGCAGGAAGCTGGGGGAAAATTAGCATCTGATATTTATGATTGCAAACACCTGGGTAGACAATGGTATAGCCCTTCAAAAAATTTCATTTGGAATTTACTTAATATGAAAACGGAAAAGGAATTAGGTTAGTGTTATGTAGACTGGAGTTTCATTTAAATTAAAGTCGCCGCTTTTTCTGCTTAGAAATGTGATGTGGAAAAATGACAGTTTATACCATAAGTAGATTTGGTATGGAGTTAATGCTATGCTCATAAAAGATTCATGTCTTGCAGGATAAGATAGATAGATTGTGATTGGTTCTTTGTTACTTCTATTTATTTAATTAGACTGGTGATATATTACTCTTCAACCTTTCAGGTCAAATTTTAATTCCAACTGTCAATTGATTGGAAGTGTTTTCTCAAATGTGTCATCTTTAATACTATTCAAATTCCGTGAAGTTTTTGCATTCAGAATATTGTGTGTTCTATAGGGTACTTAAAAATTTTGTAATTTCTAGACCTGTAAATGATTTTGATATTTCTCAGAAACCTCTGGGTGAAGTTTTACGTATGTTAAACTTTAAATGCCAATGAACATTGATTATGGCTTTCTGAAGTGTGATGAATTTGTGAATATCAGTAGTTATGAATTCTTACAGTCTATAACTGTATCTTGATGAAACGGTGGGAAGTATGGCCTGTCCAAATTGCCCAAATTATTTACTGTGTCCTAAATGACATTTAAAGTGGATGAATATTTGACATTAAAACAATGCATTTATTTCAGTCCTAGGCTACCCCCCCCCCCCCCCATTAGTGCAACTTTAGCCTTTAACTTCTTAAAATATTGAACATTAGTAGCTCATAAATTGTGTTTCAGACAATAAAAGTTTAATTTTATACAAATGGCATTGTATAATATCCTCATTTATAGGCTGTTGAATTTTGGTTATGCCTCCCACTAAAATGTGACAACCAGTCATCTTTAAAACTCTACCTCTCAAAAAAGCTTCCAGCTCCTGAATTTTGATCTTTAATTCAAAGGTGAAATCTAATAGTACCTTGTCTTTAATATTGTGTAAGTCAGAATGCTACTGTTAAACAAATTTTTTAATTTATGTTGCCAATATGTAGGTTGTTTGAAGGATATTACTTCCACTGCACAGTTGACATTAAACTTCATTAGCAACAACTGCACAAAGGAATTTATTTTTTGCCAATGGCAGCTAATGTTTGACACTGTACCAAGTAAACAAACTGCTCAAGGATGATTCCTGTGGTATCCATAGTGATTACAGCCATACAGTTCTAACCCTCTGGACTCAGGTTACCATATATTTTTTCAGATGTCTTCTTACAGGAAAGGAACCATTTAGCTTTGTCAGTTGGCTTCTTGCTAAATGAATTATTTATTTAAAAATGGTACAAAAGTCATCATACCCACAGCCTTCTCTTTAGGAAGGCCTATGTCACTTCCAATTTTTAAAATCTAAAAAATGTTTAAAATTCTTAAAATTTGTTAAGGCAAGAAAAGTTCTTGGCTAAACAGGAGAGTGATACTTAACATACCTGAAATGAAATATTGCTCTATTGGAAGTGAATTTTCACTCTACTCTGGGTGAAATTCACTCTTACTAGGTAGGAGTGGTCACTGGTCACTGAGTTCACTCTTTTTAAAGTGAATTTCACTATTTTGTTTTTAAGAGTGCATTTTAGATAAATTTTTACCAGCTAGTGCTTATGTGGGATTTAAATGATGAATAAAGCTTGATACCAGTGTTGAACGCCAATAGTTGGTATAACACTTGTTTTACTTAAGATTATATTTGATGCCTTATAATGTACAGTAACAAAGAGGAATTGTTTAAATTTACAATACTTGACCTGACATTAATTCATACTGTTCAGTTCTGTAATAATTCAGTGTTCTCTGAAATTTGCTTTTATCCTGGATGTAAGATTACACCTGTAAACACCAACTATATACCACTCACTTTATTTATAGAGGGATTTCAGTCACATGACTTTAACCAACTAGACGCAATTTTGAAGGGCAAGATCGCGCATCTCTTTGGTTTTGAGGGCACGCGTCCATTGTGTCACAGTAGTAGGCTATCTATGGTTATGCCGTGGGCATGAGGTGCTCTATACAGTATGTTATTTTATAGTAAAAACTTGGAATAGAACAGAACAGAACAGAATTATATTATAATCCATCACTGGAAATTACCATGCTTTCAACATGAAAGGGGAAAAATAAAAAGGAAAATATAAAGAGAATTAAACTCAGTAAAATCTAACTAAAACAGTGACAGAAAAACAAGAAAGTAGAAAAAACAAACAGTCTGGAGAAATAAAAAACTGAATTAAAGCAATGAAATAAACGTATTGCACAACCTAACTGAGCACCCAAAAGAAGGAAATGAAACAAACACTTAATACAGGTGGAGGCAAAAAGTAAAACAGCAACAGGCAACAAAAGGCAGAGGTCACAAAAGTAAAAATGCAGAAAAATACAACTAACATTTAAAGCTACTAAATGTGAGTGAATAGCCTGTGGAAAGAAAGATAAGCCTCGGCATTGGGTTTTAGTGCCAAAACTTGGAAGTCTTAAGTCTGCTGCTACAAAAAATTAGCCAATCTGGTAGGAGGTCATGTAAAGGGTGACTGACGTCAGTCCAGACTGTGTGGCAAAAAAGAATGACTATGATAATTGCTCGATATGTATCACCAACCCCTGTTCAGTACTAATCATACAACTAGCTCTTCTAATTAAATGATTTAAATGATCTGTTTCACATTGCATAATGCTGCCTCCCCACCCTAACAAATAATAATGCCACACACTACAAATAACAGAATCATAAAACACCGATAAAAGTTCAGGACTGACCTGAAAGGAGTGGCGTTTTCCCATGCAATACATACAGACATTCAGCTTCTTTATCAGAAAGTCCATGTGATGGTTCCAGGAAAACCATCTAAATGAACCCCTAAATACTTATAATTATTAACCTTTCTGTCTCACTGCCTTTAGTATGTCAGGCATACAGCTTACTGCTTCCTATATAGTCAGTGAGCATTTCTTTGGTTTTCTTTACATTAAGCTCTAAAACATTATTATCACAGTAATTGATATAGCTATGTAATTGGTTTCTATAAGAAGGATAATCGTCACATTTAATTAATCAAAGATGTACCATCAGCAGATTTAATTAGCCAACAAAAACATTACTATATACATCAAAAGTGTATAAAAGGAATAAAAGTGGAGCTAAAACAGTGCCTTGTGGGGCACCATTGTCAGAAAGAATGAAATCAGATGAAACTGGGTCCAAAGCATTACAATTTGCATCCTATTAGTGAGAATTACTCTAAAATCTAAAGAGTTAACCACTTAGTGATCTAATTACAAATTTTAATAACTTATTTTTTAAAACATGTGGCTGTATATTATTGAAAACTGAGGAAAAGTAAAAAAATGCATTACGGACACTGTTATCAAATTTAGTATGTTCAAGGTGCTTATAAATTTCTCTCATAAGAATTTTAAGCTTGTATTCTGAAAGAAATTTGGTATATCTGCATTTACTTTATATATTTTAATTTAGGAGATGTATTTTTCATTTTTTTTTCTGTGTTAATTCTATAAAGTTGTATTTGACTTATGAATTACATTATCAGTGTATAGGTAAGAAAAGAACATATAATGTTATTAGTTGTTTTTACCAAAAAATTAAAATGAGTATAAGATGCTACTCACTGAAAGTACATTGCTAAAGTTTTGCGTCAAGAGATTTGATAACATGAAAAGTTCTTCATTTACATGCATACTCTATAGAAATTTGGTATAACATATTTTTAGCCACATTTACCAGTTGTAAATCATTGCAGAATATGCCAATATTCTTAATGCAACTGTAGTATAAATAACTTTGATAAAGCTATTTTAAACCTTATAGCCATCTTTGTTGGTACCAGCTGCACATCCAACTGAATACTATAAATTAAATTGTCCGGGTGGAATGTATAACCTGTAAAAATTTGCCTGGCATGCTGCCACATTCTTTATTTATTCTTTGATGTTATTTTCTTAGAATTCATTTGGTAATTATTGCTACTACCATAGGAGAAGAGTTGGATATGACAGAGGGGATAGTTGAGAGGAGGTGGAAGGGAGATGGGGATAACACAATTGCACTTTTAAGCTAATTGCTCCTCACTTTCCTCTGAGAAAAAAACAAGTAATTTTAATTGTTCTAGAAGTTGAAATAAATGTAAATTCCAATTCTGACCCCTAACCCCCACTCACCCCAGATTCAGACAACCCGATCCACCCCACACTCAGACCCCATAAAAACTCCATCCACCCCATTTAGATGACAATTGTTTCTCAACCTTGAGCAACACTTGTTTCCCAATAGGAAAACTTTGATGTGGGAGTAATTAGTTTTAGAAATGGTTTATATGCAAAAAATGGTCTTTCTGGCCTCCACTCTAGGAACTGCCCTGCTATACTTTAAATAGATGTTTCAAGATCTTGCACATAGGAATCTCTGATATATGATGATGCTCATATGTAATACATAAGATAGAACAGTATGCTAATACACTTTTACTTTAGGTATTCCATTGTCTATTAAATGAGCTTTTCAAATCGGCTCTACCATCGACTTGTATAATGCAGGTTGTACAAATTAAATGGCTCAAATATCTTACACTGTCTGCACTAACCTCTCATGAGTGTTGAATTTCATCCTCGTCATTTGCCGTGTCCAATCATTCCATCCTCTTTGGCAACCTCTCCCATCCTTACTGCACCATCAGTGTGTCTCTCTCCATCTAAACTCCCACCCACATCTCACTTGAACTTTAAGATAGAAACTTACCTCAGTCCCTGTCTGTCCAATGAAATGGCTTAATTAAGGCTATCCCATAATGCAATGATGCATCCTGGTCCTTAGGATTCCAGGAGCAAAAGCCCTGGTAGCTGAGGAAGCTCAGTCTACCAAGAGACTTAGCACTGAGAAAGACTACATTCCAAGACCCATTCTTGAGTGAAAGGAAACTCAAGACTAAAAGAGAAAAGAGCCGCTAAACACCCAGTGCCGTTAAGGCACTGACACGGATCTCAAAGTCGAGGAGAAAAATAATAGGTATGCAAAATTTATCATTCTAGGTATTTTATTTTCAAGTTTCTTAAGTTTATGTGTGCATGATTAGTATAGCGATAGAGTGGCGAAGGTATCTTAAGCACAGCTTATTGATATGCATACCACACATTCCATTGAAGGCTGTCCCATGGAGCATACATTGCATCTGTGTGAAACTGATAAATTTATGAACATTCTTCAAATACCAATGCTACAGTCATCTAATGACCACTGTCCAAGACTTTTTATAAGTTTTTGGCTGGAAATGGAAAAAGTTTTCTTTATAAATTAATGCTAAGTGTATCTTTTCAGGAGGTTTTAAGGAAGTGTTGTTTAATCAGTCAGTTTAATACCATTTTAGGTAGTGCAGCGACACACAAGATAATGTATTGCGTAGCTGCTGTAGCAGCTTTGCTGTAAATGCACACAGTGTACATAGGACTGTGTAGTAAATTGTAGTATTACTAATAGCAGTAAATGAAATAACTAAGAAATTAGGCCTACTAATAAAATATTTTACCTTGAGGTTTTACTTGTTCATGATGATTGCAAATAATTTATTTGTGATCGAAGTGTTTATATGAAGTTTGATTCTGCTGTGTACCAGGCATACTGTTTATATAGTAATACATAGGTTTTTTGTATGGCCTGGATGTGGGGATGAGGGTGGGGTGTGAGGGTGGGGGGTAGGAAGGGGCACAAACAAGACCAGAATAGTTGTATATCCTTTAAAGGTATTTATTTTTGGTATTAAATTATCTATTGTGCAATATACCTTTCACTTAATCCAGTCTCACAATTAAAAATGTTAGGCTGTTTATTTTTTTGTTAGAACAGTGTTTTTTTTTTTTTTTGGGGGGGGGGGAGTTAAAGTTCTCTGTATAAACAAGAAAGGTATTTAGGAATCATAACTGGGATTAATTTTAATCCCTTATGTGGTTGCTTCAACTTAAAGAGAATTTTGGTGAAAAAGCAATTTTTCTCTCCTCAGTTTGTATGTCCAAGATAAACCACATAAATGAACTTTATCCAGCAGGCCTTTTTTATGTGTTTACTATGTATTACATTAATCTTATTGCTGGACATATGTTATTGCAATTTTCATGTTATTTAACAATGGTAACAGTGTACCAATATTGTAACCAGTGTGAAACATGCGACTGTTGACAACAGATGGCAAATAATTGCAGAGTATTACCATCAATCACTCTAAATTCAGCAATATTTACTGCAATTTTGAACAAATTAACTTTTAGGATTGTGAAAGTTGTGCAGAAATGCCAGTTCTTTCATCAGTCTGCCAGTCAAGTTGATATTGTACTGGCTTGTTCAATGTATCTCAGTATTTTACACATAAATGTTTCAACATCTAGGAACATTTAGGGGTGGGGTAGGTTTTGGAGAAGACAGCATGGTATTTTCATTAAGTCCTAAATAATGCTCACTCCATGTGGTCTTAACATTAGGACATGAGTTTATGGAATTTTTTCCACATCTTCAAAGTAAAGTATAAACTTGCACACTCTATCAGGAATTCTTTAGTCCCATTTAGCATAGCCTTAAGCTGAGGTATCAGTAGAGACAAAAAATATAAAAGTGCCAAAGAGACAAAAAATATAAAAGTGCCAAAGATTATCCCAGTCTCCCCAACCATACCCTACCCCATTCTACCCACTCCCTTCCACCCCCAAAATGTATATTTTGGAAGGTGCAAAATCCCATCTGTTTCACTTGCGAGTGTGAATACTGTATGAGTGGTATGAAGTTTATGATTTACCATACTGGTTAGCCAAATACCCTTATTTCCCAGGAAGCAGCCTCCCAGCTTCCCAACTTTTTCCACACCTGTAGTATTGGATGGGTTGTTTTTAATAATGAAGTATAGGAGTTCTTGGTGACTGAAATGTTTAAAGAAATATTGGTATGACTTAGGTGTTTAAGTACAGTATGTTGAGAAGGGCAAAATAAGTAACTAATCTAAAGCACACATCCTTTTATGACATAGGCTCTATCCGTAAATATTTTCAAATACTAATTAAATGTGTTAAAAGCAAAAGTGTGACATGATGCTCCAGACCCAGTGCTGTAGGGTGTGGGCAGATTACCTGGGGCCAGCTCTCAGGTAATATGCAGACCCTGACATACCTAAAATGTCCCATGGAGATTTGATGTAAACTGCAAAATTTAAAAAGCAAAAGTATTTAAATTCTGGCTACTTCAGTTTTAATAAAGTAATATATCGAATGGCCATTGGCCCAGAATAACTAAGAACCTCTGCCAAAGGGTTATTTGAGAAAAAATTGAAAGGGTCTTATAGTTGAGCTTATTTATGACAATTAATGGAAACAAAATTCCCCTGAGCTACAGTAGGTGCTAAGAACTGCAACCAAACTACTTATTGATAACAGTATCATTTACCTTAGTTGGAATTTGTTTTTGTTTGCTCTTAAAATATTTCTGTAAACGGAATGATTTAATAAGCATTTATGTGTCTGTTATTTGTGGTTAGTCTGTTAAATATATTTCTTAAATGTAGGAGGGGAGAGTGCATGGGTGGAATAAAGCATGGTCCTAATTCTTTTTACTTGGAGAGAAATTTAGGCAATTGAAAGGGAACTTGCCCTAGTACATGAGAATATGTAAAAGAATGTGGGGAAGCATGATTTGCTTTATAGAAAAGAAAAAGTACATTTTCCAAGGTCGAGAGAATGTCAGATCAGGGAGTTGCTGGAGACTCTGGTCAGATACAGTACCATCTGTAATGTACTATCTATGTACACCGGAAGTGTTAGGATTCTTAGAGCTTCTGAAGAATAACATAGTACATGCTAATGATATAGATAAGTAAAGTATTGCTATTGCTCTGGAATGCTTCCGTATTTTAAGTGAAACCATATACTTGGTCACATTCCATAGATTGTACGTCACTGCAACATGACGGTATGGGCGTGTTGAGGCAATTGCTTTCAGCCATTGCCTATAATACTACATAAAGTGGCGCTGTACATGTGAGATATCCATTGGCTGTCATACAGTGATGCATTTTATTCAATGGAATATGTAATAATCAATTAAATTTGGGTTTCACATTCATAAGTTAGCTTATATATTAGGTGTACATAATGATGTTTTTCATCAAACATGTACCCCCATTATGAAATTACATTGGCTCACGTTAAACATAGAAGCCCTTGAACTTCAAAGTGTACTGTTTCAGTGCAATGTTAATTTTTTGTTTTGGCATACCATGAGTATAGGAATCTATCAGATAGCTTTAACATTAAAGGGGAATTTTCATGATCCCAGACAGTTCCAATTCTCCCAACTATGCATCTTCTAGCTCCTCCCATAACTGTATGAGGCTCTTCCTTGTGCAAGAATAAACCTGTTTTATTGCTTAAGGCCATGTTCTGGTGAGCATACAAGGCTATAAAATGTAATAAAAGTACTCTCTCTGCCTTGTGTGGAATGTGAGCTACTCTGCATCTTTCAAATTTTCAAACTTTGATGTCAATCAAAGAGCAGTCACCAACTGAGAATTTTGATATACATACACTAAAAATATACTTTGGGGTGATGACTGTCTGTCTTTAAGTTTTCAGGTTTATATCATGATA
Source organism: Holothuria leucospilota (assembly GCA_029531755.1). Taxonomy (NCBI): domain Eukaryota; kingdom Metazoa; phylum Echinodermata; class Holothuroidea; order Aspidochirotida; family Holothuriidae; genus Holothuria; species Holothuria leucospilota. The sequence goes on along the minus strand of CM055983.1, from coordinate 38,757,321 downwards.
CGTTAAGGTAGTATTTGAGCATATTTATTTGTCAAAACCATGTCCTTAGTAATTTTAAATCTCAGTGAAGTATTAATAAAAAATGTCCTGCTTCAATTATGAGAAACATCTCCCTAGCTGTTTCTGCTTGTAAGAAATTAGTAACACTCGCTGAAAACATTCGTTAGGACCATTTGTATTCATTCATGTTTTTTCAAATTTTTTTCATTCTGTATTTGCCAAGATGAAGATTTAATTATCAGTTTACCAGTTTATTAAGGGAATAAGTTGCATTAATTTCCTGACATTAATAGGGAATAAATAAGCTAGGATACCTTATATTTCCCTCACAATATTTTTGTGGTGTTTCAGACTTTAAGAATCATTCTAGATTTTACCTTACCTTGGGATGTAAATTCTATGTGGGATGACTGCATTTGCATTAATGTTTCATCCCATGTTTGATTTTCCAGTCTTCAACTGAATCTGCAACATGGAAAAAGTCAGCAAAACTGGAAAACTTAAAAACTTTTTGTCTGTTGTGCTGTTACTTCTTAGTATCATTATAAGAAATACTAATTAGCCTGCTGGGATTTTGAACACTCCCAGGTGAATGTCTGCTGATGATATTGTGATAGCTGCACACCCTTTTATCTCAGAACATTCCTTGTCTAAGTTACCATGGTGACTGCTGATAACAAATTCTTGTCTCTCAGCTGTTAAGGTGACACTAAGGTTATTGTCATTCAAGGAATGTTCATCTGAGTGAATAGACTTCCTTGCCAACCCTGGTTTGTCTCCACTCACAGCTAGTACTGATGAGGTATAGTGTCGTCATTGGGTGATAACTATACCACCAGGATGTAGTATTCTTTGCAGTATACAGTAGTGTTACTCCTGGCCTGTGGAATAATCTTCTCTTATCAGTCTAATCCTCCAGAAATATTGACTCCTTTTAATAAATGTAATACAAAATTTAAGCTAATTTTAGGTATCACTTTAATTTGTGATTCCTTTTTTTCTTGGTTTTACTGTCTTATTCTGTTGCAGTTTTTTTTTTTTAATTTAAGCATCTTAAATTTTTTAGCCTCATTTTGTTTTGTTTTCTCTGTTTTGTACTATTCTCTCCTTCCTGTTCCATATTCTGTTTGCTAAACATGTTTTATTGCAAAGTGCTTTGAGACATAGTGTAAGGTGATATATGAATGAAAGAAACTTATTATTACGTATACAACTGTACACCCAGCATGGGTAATATGTAGGCTTTACAAGTACTTAGGGTTTATTCCATTGCCAGATTTCTATGTACCTGATTCCTATACTTTGATAGGTATAATGTGATGGCAAGTAACTAAATCCAGCTTACTTTATACCTTTTACAATCATATCAATGGGTAGCAATATTATGATACAAAAGTTACAATGGTGTAGTGTGAGTACTACTTGTGGTGTAGAGAACAGAAACAAAAGGGTAGGTAAAGAGTCAACATTTGTGGAATATAGTACAGTAACAAAAGTATGGTTTAAACATAATGGGACCGGGCCAAATCCAGGAATATGAGAGGGGGGGTGCATAATTCATGATGGAAAGCTGATTCAGAGATTTGCCAGATGCAAAATCGTTATAGTTGCCAACCTTTGTTTAAACTTGTTTGATCATAATGGGCTTGGAAATATAAAATTCTGGTTACAAAAATCATTGCTTTGCTGAAAAATAGGGGGTGTGTGCCTTACCCCCTTACCCCCCTCCCCCATCTGACCCTGAAGGGGAAGGGGTGTCCATACAGTGGAAATTGGTCTGCCCATCATTTTTATATTTCTGTTGAAAAAAAGTGGAAATTTGCATCTTTGGAATGAAAAAGGAAGGATTTTTTTTTTTTTTTTAGTTGAAAAAACTGACTTTAAAGGCATTTTCCAGTGGCTTTTCATTAGGATCCTATGTGAAAGACAAAAATATTCCAGTTCATGCCCTTCAAACCCCGTAGCAATACTCTTTTCCTAACTCGAGATATCTAACTTTAAAGACTGCTTGTTTTTGACCAAAAATACCTCCACTTCTCATCAAGGTCACAGAATGTTATGTAAAGTGGGCACATTGCCTCGGATTTCTTTTGTTTTTCTTTATAATTGAATGTCCTGTTGTCCTTGAAATTTCATACTGCTGGAATGTTTGAATATCTTTCCATGTAGATTTAGCATAAATCTACAACATATGTAGGGCACAATAAACAAAGTTGATAAATATTCCCTACAGGGGTGTCAATATCATAAAGAAATTCAAGGCTTTGTCAAATTAGTGTGCCGCGATGACATCACAGTTTCCCATGATGCACTTCGTCTTGAAAAAAAATTGCATTTCTTTGAAAATGTATATTTTCCAAACGCTACAAGCTACTGAGATGTTTTACCTCCTAGATGAGAAAAATATTCTGCATTTTTTGAAGGTATTGATTTTTGTCACTGGCAAATCCCTTTAATTTGACAGATCTAGTGTATAAAAGGAAGAAAGAATAAAGGGAAAATTAGAAAACAAAAGAAAACAAAAGGAAGGAGATAGCAAGCCTACCATAATAGGCTTTGCAAAAACTTTTCCAGGAAGGAGAAACCTTAATATCACTTCATTGATAGGGTGGGGCAAGGGAAGAGGAGGGAAAACATTGCTAACAAGGCAACTAATGATAGATCAGCCACTGTGTTCTTTTAAGGTAGTCAATTTATTAAGTAGACAATCTTCATCAGTGGTACAGTATATACATTCCTTAGTAATTGCTCTCACATGATGTCATATGAAATAAGTTAGCAAAGTTATGCATCAAGTGTACTGGCACTTTTCTCATGTCAGCCAAATTAAAATAGAGGGCGTACTTTGTAGTTCTAATATGATTTATCACAGATTATGTGTAAATTGTTGACTTCTTACCATACATGTTACAATTCCTTTTGTAGTAGTACAGTATCATAATTTTAGTGTATGGGTGCTTCTCTTTATTTGGATGTTTTAACAGTCCTGGTGTCTGATGTTTGTTGATCATCTGTTAACTCCATCAGATAGCAGACATTATTAAGATAATTTTATTTGAGTGCACATCCTGCATGTACAAAATATGTCTTCACCCTATCCACTAAATATAGAAAACCAATATTTATAACAATGATAGGATCTACAAAGAATGTTTTCATTTTGTGTCTCTGGTAACAGCTAATTGGAAATGAGGTTATACGGTACCCCTAACTGTCATGTGAAGGGTTTATTTTCATGCTGTGCTCTGACAGTTTTTGTCAGTTAATTGGTGTTGGTCCAAACAGCTGTGATGGTTACCTTCGTGGAATGATGACAAACTGTATGAGACATGGCCACTGCCCCTAGATTGCCCCTAGATTGCACCTAGTACCCAGGTGTAAACAAGGCATAAATGTGTGGGAAGATTTAATTGGAAGTGTAATATCATTTGACTGGCATAGCAGTAATAGATCATGTGACTTGCATTGCCACATGCTTACGCCATGAATCATTAGATTGGTGGCGCTGTCATGCAAACATAGCAAGGTAATTATTATAGGTTTAAATTGATATCACAGTTTATGATGCCTGTTACTCTAGCATATTGCAACAGCATGTTATTGTAACATGTTGAATTAATTAAATCAACTGATATGAAATGAATGAATGAAGATATCAACTTGGAAGGAAAAGTGTGAAAAATGGAACAAAAATTTAATGTTTGTCTTTTGGTTTGTATTATAAACTTGTATTAAACACAATTCATGGTACTTATAGTCAGTTAACCTTCCAAATACTCATATTACTGCTATTGATTTATTACAGATTTGATATGCTGTTCTTTTAATATTTAGTATTGGGGGTGAAAAAGTTCCGCTTGTCGATCATTTTTAAATCATACCACATACCATACATTTCATTCATAAGCTTCTGAAGCAGCATTCATATAATGTCAAATTGTCTTTCATATCCTTCATAATTTGTCTGAAATGTTTTTAAGAATTATTGTCCTTTTTTGCTACGTTATAGTCATTTTTTCTTCTCTCCAGTGTTGAAACAACAACAACCACCACAACATACACTAAAAACAAGCCCACGGCCATGGTGGGTCGTGGCAAAACAGATGAAGCCCCAAAATTCACAGGACCCATCAAGAGTGTCGTTGTTGATGAGGGGCAGAGTGCCACATTTCAAGCCATAGTCTCAGGTAAGGTCATCAGTTGGTAAGAGTTAAAAGAGGGGGGGGGGGCAGAGAGTGGGATACCCCACTGACAGGGTCATTACACTTTAACTACGTATGCAGTCTGTGGTTTTTACGAGCGAATAGTGAAGTATAGTTGTCATGTTTTTTAGCCGCAGTCTTTAGTCTGCTCATATGGTAACATTTGTCTTGTTCTATCATGTACTTCTTGTACATACAGTAATTTTTATAACCAAAATCTATGCAAGTTAAGTGACAAAAGAAAAGATTGTAAATAATTTGAAGAAAATATTTATGCTTTTCTTCCTTTTGGCAACTGTCCTAAGCCTAATTTGAAGCTTCCAGGCCTCTCTCCCATTTTCCAGACTACAGTTCCAAACAACTTGCTCATTCTCCCCCATCAGTACTATTTAAATTGAGAACTAAGCATGATGTGAAACAACTAGTTTTTAAATGTAACCATGCAGCAGGAAAATGTGTGCTGTGATCGAATACTGTTTATAACACTTCCCAGACTTGAAGTGCTGTTGCATATTGCCCTTTACTTGAACTCTTAAAAAAGACATGTATACTTACATGAACTCACATGCAGAAACATTACACTTGTAATCATATGCAGAGACACTATACACTTGTACTCACATGCAGAGACAATGCACTTATATTTATAGAATACAATACACTTATACTTACAAACAGAGACACAAAGGCCTACACATTTACTCACATGGAAAGACACTGTGATGGTACTTGTACGTACATGCAGAGACACTGTTTTTGATTCCTTGCCGTAGGCAGGCAAGGAATCTATGCGATGGTGATGTCGTGTGTGTGTGTGTATGTGTGTGTGTGTATGTGTGTGTGTGTGTGTGTATGTGTGTGTGTATGTGTGTTTGTGACGCTGCTTGTAATCGCGATATCTCAAGATAGAATTGACCGACACTTTTCATATTTGGTATATAGATTTGTCATGTTGAGAGGAAGAACCCTATCGTTTTTGGAGGAGGTCGAAGGTCATCGTAGGTCACCAGAGGTCAAAAACCGAAAACCTTGTAATCGCATTATCTCGAGATAGGGATGACCGACACTTTTCATATTTGGTATATAGATTTGTCATGTTGAGAGGAAGAACCCTATTGTTTTTGGTAGAGGTCAAAGGTCATCTGAGGTCACCATAGGTTAAACTGCGAAAACCTCGTAAATGGCTTGTAATCGCGCTATCTTGAGATAGCGATGACCGACACTTTTCATATTTGGTATATAGATTTGTCATTTTGAGAGGAAGAACCCTATTGTTTTTGGTGAAGGTCAAAGGTCATTTGAGGTCACCAGAGGTAAAAAGCCGAAAAGCTCGTAATTGCGATATCTCAAGATAGGAAAGACAGTCACTTTTCATATTTGATATATAGGTTTGTCATCTTGAGAGGAAGAATCCTATTGTTTTTGGTGGAGGTCAAAGGTCATTTGAGGTCACCAGAGGTCAAAGACCGAAAACCTTGAAATCATGATATCTCAAGATAGGAGTGGCCTGTATGGATTTGTCGTGTTGAGAGGAAGAACCGTATTGTTTTTGGTAGAGGTCAAAGGTCATCTGAGGTCACCAGAGGTCAAAAATCAAAAAACCTTGTAATCGCGATATCTCGAGATAGGGATGACCGACACTTTTCATATTTGGTATGTAGATTTGTCATGTTGAGAGGAAGAGGCCTGTCGTTTTTGGTGAAGGTCAAAGGTCACTTGGGGTCACCCGAGTTAAAAAGCCGAAAAGCTCGTTAATCACGATATCTCAAGATAGGAATGACAAACACTTTTCATATTTGGTATATAGACTTGTCATGTTGAGAGAAAGAATGGTATTGTTTTTGGTGGAGGTCAAAGGTCATTTGAGGCCACTAGAGGTCAAATACCGAAAACCTTGAAATCACCATATGTCAAGATGGGAATGGCCTATATAGATTTGTCATGTTGAGAGGAAAAATCCTATTGTTTTCGGTAGAGGTCAAAGGTCATCTGAGGTCACAGAGGTTAAACTGCGAAAACCTCGTAAATGGCTTGTAAACACGATATCTCCAGATAGCAATGACCAGCACTTTTCTTATGTGGTACATAGATTTGTCATGTTGAAAGGAAGAAGCCTTTTGTTTTTTGGTGAAGGTCAAAGGTCATTTGAGGTCACTGGAGGTAAAAAGCTGAAAAGTTCGTAATCACGATATCTCGAGATAGGAATGACCAACACTTTTCATATTTGGTATATAGATTTGTCATGATGTAAGGAAGAACCCTATTGTTTTTGATGAAGGTCAAAGGTCATCTTGGGTCACCAAAGGTCAAAAAGCAAAGTTTCCCAAGAATTCCCAAGATTGTTAAATGGGGTCACCAGAGGTCAAAAAGCAAAATTTCCCAGAAATTCCCAAGATTGTTATATGGGGTCACCAGAGGTCAAAAAGCAAATTCCACGATTGTAATCTGGCGTCACTGGGGTCAAAAATCAACATTTCCCAAGAATTCCCAAGATCATCGTCTGGAGTTATCAGAGGCCAAAAAGCAAAAGCAAAATTTCGCAAGAATTCCCAAGATTGTTATATGGGGTCACCAGAGGTCAAAAAGCAAAATATCCCAAGAATTCCCAAGATCATGATATGGGGTCACCAGAGGTCAAAAAGTGAAATTTCCCAAGAATTCCCAAGATAATTGTCAGGAGTCACCAGAGGTCAAACAGTAAAATATCCCAGGTATTCCTAAGATCGTCATCTAGGGTCACCAGAGGTCAAAAAGCAAAATTTTCCAAGAATTTTCAAGATCCAAGATCCATTGGAGTTGAACCCCTTTCAAGACACTTCAGATTTTCTTTTTTGTTATATTTGGTGGGGTTCAAAGGTCATGTGAGGTCAGCAGAGGTCAAATTGTTAAAACACAAAATGATGTAGTCAAGAAAGATAAATTTGAGGGATAAACCTCAGTGCAACAAGGCATCCCCATTCGGCAAGGAATCACTAAGCCTTTGGGCTTTCTGGTTATACTTTGATGTAAAGACACTGAACTTGTACTTGAGCTCACATGTAGTGACACTACACTTATACTTTGATGTAGAGACACTGAAGTTGTACTTGTGCTCACATGCAGAAACACTACACTTATACTTACATGTAGAGACTCTAAACTTGTACATGAGCTCACATGCAGAGACACTACAGTTATACTTACATGTAGAGACTACGGTTGTACTTGAATTTACATGCAGAGCCACTACACAGGTGCTCAGGAATATCGTACTCACATTAGAGTCCACCATTGTTATTGATATTCAGGAAAATTTCACACTATTTCTAGCAAGATGGCATCTTGTACAGACAAGACAAAGGGAATACTTGTGGAAGTAGTTGTATAATCACAAAGGACTATTGTGGTTTGTTAGTACAAGTTTTAAGTAATGTTAAAACTACATACTTCCATAGGTTCATTACTGTTTGGTAGTTGTATAGCAGTGGCTGTCTTGAAAAGTTAATCTGAAGCTGGAAAAGAACTGCAGCATACTATAGATGGACAGTTTGCAGTCTGATCAGGTTATACCTTACTTTTATAGTTTTGTTTGAAGGAAAAATGACCAAATTGTCATCACAAATCGTCATTCCAACAAAGAAGTACAGTATGTTTAATAGGTCACAAAACAAAAAAAGTATAAAAAATATATTGAATTCTAATGTTGTAGTTTACTACTTATTTTGTAGATGCAAAAGGAATAATATTTTAGAACATAACATCTTGATTTTTTTTAAATTAAAGGTTGATTTTCTTTACAGGAAAGCCTTCACCTGATATCAAATGGTATAAGGATGAAGAAGAAGTAGTCAATTCCCGAGACTATGACATATCTTACAAGCATGGCCGCGCAATCTTGAAGATACCAAAAGTGAAAGAGAAGCATATTGGCACTTACAAATGTGAAGCTTCTAACGAGAGTGGAAAGGCAGAGTGTACTGCTCAGCTGCAAACGAAAGGTAGATATGATATGTGAAGCACATTAGGGGGTGAAGGGGGGATATACAGGTGGGGGGGGGCAGGTATTTAAGCTTCTAATGAGAGTTAAATGGCAGAGTGTACTGCTCAGCTGCAAACTAAAGGTAGACATGACATCTGAAGCACATTAGGGAGGTTAAAGGAGATGGGGAAGTATGCAGGTGGGGTGGGCTCAAGTTAAAGGGAGGTTGAGGGAGAGCCTTGAAGGAAGAGACAATTGGTTGCTGTAAGAAAATATACAAATAAGGATTAAAACTACAATGTGTTTGCTATAATCTTACAACTTCTGAATGATGTTGCAAAAAAAAGAATATTGTTGTGAAATTGCAGCAGACTTGTTAGTGACACTCCAGTTTGTAATGATACTAAAACAAGAGCTCTGCACCTCCTCCCTAAAAGAAGTAAGTATGAAATTAAACATGGAAACAGATGTTCACATTTTGTTAAAATTGGCTTTCCATCAATTGTTTGGCCTTCTCTTCTTCTACACCTTTTACTTTTTTTTGGCTCAAGGTTTTAGTGAACAAATAAAATACTGTAATGTACAACAAATTGCACATTTTCTAAAATGTTGGATTTGAGTATTTTCCACAGTTGTAATATTCTGGATGGGTGCTCTTTTCTTTCACACTAGGCTCTAACCAATCACCACAATTCACCAAGAAACTTGAGAGCCAGGTCACATCTGAGGGTCATTCGGTCAGATTTGAGGTCATCGTCTCCGGTGTGCCACCACCCACCGTCACATGGTCTCACAATGGAGATGTGCTAGAAAACTCAGTCGACATCCAAATCAAATCAGAGGGTAACAAACACAGCCTCTTTATTCCAGAAGTTTTTGATGATGATGCCGGCAAATACCAAGTCAAAGCCGAGAGCACTACAGGAATGGCGACATGCGAAGCCACACTTGTCGTCAATCGTACGTTTGGCATTTTAGTTTTCTTCTTCCATTGACTTTTTCATGTGTAAACTGAGCTTATGTGAAGTATGTTGAATTTTGGATTTTCTCATGTCACTTTCAAAGTGAGGAGTTGTTACTGTTTAATATCATCTGATTACAAATTTTAGTGATAGGCTTTTAACTTGACAGCTAGATTTTGAGAGCTTTTCACAAAATTCTGTAGTCACTACTTGCCTGTCCGGCGGATGTGTATTACTCCTGTACTTATATTTGCTGCACTGGTAATACCAGTCTATTTCGCTCCTCCTTACCAATGTCTGTGAACTTGAGGAAGAATTCTTTGTCAATCTGCATAAACACTATAGGCTCTTAACTATTCATGTATAGTCACAGTAAGCACAAATCATAAATATTCAAAGAGAAATGGACTAAAGCAAGTCATATTACCATGCATTTCATGGGACTGAAATCAATGGGGTTTTGGTATGTGAAGAAGTATCTCTGACCTGCTGTGTAAAAGTGAGAAGATGGTAGAACAATACAGTTTAAGCTCCATCTTGCAATGTGAATATTTATATATTGAAACCAATGAACAGTCGAGAAATAAATTCAAATTAGTCTCATGAATATAGTGAAATTGGGGGATGTCTGTCATTTGTAGGTGTTAGAGATTGTACATGAAAAAGAGGGATACACATTCGACACCTGCTGGGAAGGTAATAGTACTACAAAATCCCCCAGTGCCATGGTTTATGCTGATTTTGCTTCTTTTAATAATCAGATTTGTGCTTTCTTTTTGCAGCTGCTGCTTCCGGTGACCAGGGCCCACCACCACAAAAACCTGTGACCCAAACACCACCACAAGTTGAAGAGCAAACACCACCACCACCTCAAGAGGAGGTAAGTTACAATTGACAAACTTGGTAGGATGTGAAGAGCCAGGAATGACTGTTAAGAAAACTTTTGCTTACAAGTCTGGTTCTTAAAGATACGTAAATGAATGCCTAGCAGTCTTGTGTATGTACCAATAAAAGAAATATATAGAAAACAAGACTGAGTATACAGTAGTAGGTAGTCTTGGAGTTGAAAACTCTAATGGGAAATCATGGAATTTTGTCATTATACAAGAGAATATGTAGATAGGTTTTTTAAGAGAAAAGTCGTGGGATGTTGCACCACCCATGTATAATAATGTATAATATTTGGTTATCATATAAAGATAAGCCCAGATAAAGGTTTTCTGTTAAGTGACATTGTACTAAAGTGGTTGATTGGTTTGACTGATGATTCATATCACTAACATATTTTCAGTGTAATAATTGGTCAAAACAGACCTTAATTTTACCATGCAAAGTAATGGATTTTCATTGTCAGATTTCTGTATGTACCCTGAATTTAGAATCAAGTAAGCATTAAAGATGAATCCATTTTACATGAGACAAGACTGTATGCATTTATATGAACCTTGTATTTAGAACTAAGTAAGGATACTTTGTGCTTGTTTTGTTGTAAGGCTAGAGGAAACAAACAGTATGCATTTAGATGAAAGCATATTTTAGTTGTAGTGATTGTTTTATGGATATCTTTTGTTTCAGATTCAGAAAACAGAAGAAGCTGTAACTGAATCTACTCCTGTGGTACCACCACAAACACCACCAAAATTTGTCAAGGTATGTAAGTTTGTTGCTATGTAACTTTCTTTGTTTCAGGGAGGAAGAAAAATACTTACGGATGTTTAAACACATAATGTTGTTGTACACACAGCTATGTGGTACTATTCACCATAAATTTCATTATTTCTTTGAACCTGTTGTGTACCCATGCATAGCATTCATTCTGAAGTAAAATATTGACAGTCTTATCACGTCCTTTGGGTGAAAGCATTGGTTGCCTAGCAACAGCCTTTAAGGTTTATTCAACAATACCACATGTTAGACCAATGTGGCAAACTTGGACTGTAACCAATATTGAATATCTATAATCATAGCTTCACTGTCTTAAATGTATTTTTATTCAATAGACTCTCTCTGATGTGAAAGCAACAGAGGGCAGTCCAGTCAAGCTGGAGTGTGTCGTCAAAGGAGAGCCTGAACCGACAGTACAATGGCTACGGGAAGACTTACCCATAGACCCATCACCCGATTTTGACATGTTTTACAAGGATGGCACAGCTACCTTCCATATACATGAAATTTACCTAGATGATGCAGGAAAATTCTCATGTACTGCAGTAAATCCTGCAGGCACTATAACTACCTCATGCAAAGTATCAGTCAAAGGTAAGACATTTTGAGAATGACTACAATCACTCTTACTGGGTTGAAGAGTACATTGCCTTGGTAATAACAACGTATACACAATTTTACATCAGGAATAATAAGAAATCCTGTATTTTCATAGTTAGTGATTGCAACTGCACATGCAGATGTGGGCATGCAATTAAAGTTTGTGCTCCTTGGGATGATCCAATCTTGTGAAGAAGTAGTTTGTTGACTGACGAGTTCTTTGTGGTGATGCAACAACTAGAATGTTGAGTTCCCAACGTAACCTGATTGAAAGCTTGCATCTAATGAGGATAATGTGATTCGCAGGAATCCCTCTAAGGACAGTGTGAATGTGACAAACTTCACAACCAAGTACAAAGATTTACATGAAAAGCATAATATTCTTTCTTCCTTATTACAACAGCCAAGCCAGCTCCAAAGCCAGCTGCCCCTCCACCACCTCCCAAAGAAGAAGAGAAACCCAAGAAAAAGACCCCCATAGCACCCCCAGAATTTATCAAGCATTTGGAGCCAGGCCGATTCTCAGAAGGACAACCTGCTCACTTCTTCTGCCAAGTCAGTGGGGAGCCCAAACCAGATGTGACATGGTACAGAAATGGACAAGAAATACAGAGTGGATACAGGTCAGAATGAAATTTGCATGTGTCTTTTTGTTGGTTGTCTTGAGATGTACCAGTCATTATGTTCATGATTTGTCATACATAAGCTTCGTTCATGACATTGTTCAACAACCTCAGCAACTCCATTGGGATTCCCTTTAAGGGACAAGGATAAAGGGGGGGGGGGGAGGAGTGATTTGGGATGCATGTGATTTTAGCCTTGTGGCCCCTCAATTAAGTAAGATTACAGGGGATGAAAAAGTACCACAAATTCTGTATGTTCTTCTTACATGATTTTGAGTAGCATTTAAAATGCTTATTGATTCCTTTGACATTTTTGTCCTCCCTTACAGATTTTTGACAAGATATGATAAAGAGTCTGGGAGAGCTGAGTTGGAGATCACCATGCTATTTGAAGAGGACCAGGGAACATACACAGCCACTGCAAAGAGTAAAGCAGGACAAATATCTAGCAGTGCCCCCCTTCTTCCTGAAGGTTAGTTTTGTTTGTTCATTCCTTTAAATATTTGTTCATATACTTGTTCTTTCTTGTATTTCTGTTTTCTTTTATTTGTTCCCTCATTTGTTTGTTGCTTCTTTTGTTCTCTCTTTTCTTCATTTTTTCATTTGTTTTTCCACTTGTTCACTCGTTAGACCATTGGTCTTTTCTATAGGATGTGAGTATTACAAGGTTTTAAATTGAAGAAAGCAACCATCTCAAAGCTTTGAAATTATTTAGAGGATTTTTGGTTTCGATGAAAAGAGAAACCTATGCAGTCATGATGGCGTGTGTATGTATGTGCGTGTGTGCGTGTGTGTGTGTGTGTGTGTTTGTGACACTTTGCTCGTTAACACGATATCTCAAGAAGGGAAACTCTGACAGTTTTCAAACTTGGTACATAGATGCCCCATATTGAGAGGAAGAACCCTATTGTTTTTGGTGGGGGTCAAAGGTCACTTGGGGTCACCGGGGGTCAAAAGCTGAAAACCTTGTTAACACAATATCTCGAGATAGGAAGCTTGGATGAATTTCATACTTTGTATGTAGATGCGTTACAGTAAGAGGAAGAACCCTATCATTTTTGGTGGAGGTGAAAGGTCATCTGGGGTCACCGGGGGTCAAACCCTGAAAACTTCGTTAACACGATATCTCAAGGAGGGAAGCTCTGACAGTTCTCAAACTTGGTACATAGATGCCCCATATTGAGAGGAAGAACCCTATTGTTTTTGGTGGAGGTCAAAGGTCACCTGGGGTCACCAGGGGTCAAACCCTGAAAACATTGTTAACACAATATCTTGAGATAGGAAGCTTGGATGAATTTCATACTAAGTATGTAGATGCGTTATGGTAAGAGGAAGAACCCTATCATTTTTGGTGGAGGTCAAAGGTCATCTGGGGTCACCGGGGGTCTAACCATGAAAACTTCGTTAACACGATATCTCAAGAAAGGAAGCTCTGACAGTTCTCAAACTTGGTACATAGATGCCCCATATTGAGACGAAGAAGCCTATTGTTTTTGGTGGGGGTCAAAGGTCACCTGGGGTCACCAGGGGTCAAACCCTGAAAACATTGTTAACACAATATCTTGAGGTAGGAAGCTTGGATGAATTTCATACGTAGTATGTAGATGCGTTATGGTAAGAGGAATAACGCTTTCATTTTTGGTGGAGGTCAAAGGTCATCTGGGGTCACCGGGGGTCAAACTCTGAAAACCTTGTTAACATGATATCTCAAGAAAGGAAGCTCTGACAGTTCTCAAATGTAGTACATGGATGCCCCATATTGAGAGGAAGAACCCTATTGTTTTTGGTGGAGGTCAAAGGTCACCTGGGGTCACCGGGGGTCAAACTCTGAAAACCTTGTTAACACCATATCTCAAGAAAGGAAGCTCTGACAGTTCTCAAACTTGGTACATGGATGCCCCATATTGAGAGGAAGAACCCTATTGTTTTTGGTGGAGGTCAAAGGTCACCTGGGGTCACCGGGGTCAAACTCTGAAAACCTGTTTAACATGATATCTCAAGAAAGGAAGCTCTGACGGTTCTCAAATGTAGTACATGGATGCCCCATATTGAGGGGAAGAACCCTATTGTTTTTGGTGGAGGTCAAAGGTCACCTGGGGACACCTGGGGTCAAACCCTGAAAACATTAACACAATATCTTGAGGTAGGAAGCTTGGATGAATTTCATACTTATTGTGCAGATGCGTTATGGTAAGAGGAAGAACCCTATCATTTTTGGTGGAGTTCAAAGGTCATCTGGGGTCACCGGGGGTCAAACCCTGAAAACCTAGTTAACACGATATCTCAAGAAGGGAAGCTCCGACAGTTCTCAAACTTGGTACATGGATGCCCCATATTGAGAGGAAGAACCCTATTGTTTTTGGTGGAGGTCAAAGGTCACTTGGGGCTACCAGGGGTCAAAACCTGAAAACCTTGTTAACTCAATATCTTGAGGTAGGAAGCTTGGATGAATTTCATACTTAGTATGTAGATGCATTATGATAAGAGGAAGAACCTTATCATTTTTGGTGGAGGTCAAAGGTCATCTGGGGTCACCAGGGGTCAAACTCTGAAAACCTTGTTAACATGATATCTCGAGGTAGGAAGCTTGGATAAATTTCATACCTTGTATTTATTTGCCTTATAGTAAGAGGAAGAACTCTATCATTTTTGGTGGGGGTCAAAGGTCATCAGGGGTCACCAGGGGGTTCAAACCCTGAGACAGAGCTGCCAACCAGCACAGATTTTCCATATTCAGTACGGAAAATCATTGTAAATATGGGAATGCGGATTTTTCCTTGATAATCTGAATTTTGAATGAGTAAATAGGTCCTTTCACGAACTTTATTATTCTTTAGCCAACATATCAAAAGACTGAGAATAGACTACAGTATTTCACTGTAGTGTATTTATTTGAGCCCAGTAATCTATGCTGTTATGTTATTGGTTAAATTTTTGTCAACAAGTTGATGTTAAACCAATCAGAAGATAGTTTGCAGCAGATCCATGACATTCCATAAGCTACCATATAATTGGTTGATCAGTTGTAAATAGATCCACTTTCAACCAATCAGAAACTGTGTTAAAAGCTAGTTTCTGAGTGCAGTGACAGACTATCACCCATAGCCTGCCAGCCAAGATCTGTTGAGCTGGCTGAGTAGCCCAACGTTAATGTTAGATTTGACTGTAACTGAATTGGAAAATTAGCACCATGAAATGGAATAATCAAACTTACAGCAGGAATATCACAGTATGTTGTAATATGGCTCCTCTTCAGAGTAGCATGGTAGCAGAGTAGCATGAGTAACTTTAGTGGAAAATTTACCAGGCAGATCAAGTTTTAACGTAGGCCTAGGCCTAACAGTAAGGGCCTAGGCCTAAGTGTTGTTACAGAACCAACAACAAACATTAGCCTACACACACAATAACGTTAGACTCAGTACATAAATCTAATGCAGAGTTCCAGGTTTATGGGCTAGGCCTAGGCCTAGACAAAGTTCTAGTCCTGTGACTAAGTCCTAGCCTAACTGCCACAGTACAGGCTAGCCTAATTGTAGTACAGTATGTATGGGCTGATATTAGAGGTAGGTTACTGTAATAGCTATGGCCTAGGCTAGGGCTAATCAAAGCAGTTATTGCCTGTCAAATGTTGGTACCCATCATCTAAGTTTGTAGTATTTACAGAGAGATTTCTGTGACCAGCTGTGCATAGGCCTAGGCTAGGTTTATACTTATAGCTAGGCCTAGGCTAGACCTAGGCTAATGTTACTTAGGGCATTGCCAAGTATTTAGCATAGCCTCTAGGCTATACTGTAACGTTAGGCCTTGGGAATACTTGGGATATTTTGCTTTTTGTCCTTTGGTGACCCTGATGACTATCTTGGGAATTCTTGGGAAATTTTGCTTTTTGACCTCTCGTAACCCCAGATGACAATCTTGGGAATTCTTGGGAAATTTTGACCAGTGACTGAAAGATATGGGACATCATGGCATTATTTGGAATAGAACATATATCATCGAAACCTCAATGCATTTTTGCATTCTGGTTAAAGGATAATTTTGTTCAACAGAAACCTCAAGTCAATTCAGTTCAGTTCTATTCAGTTCAGGTCAGGTCAGGTCAGTTCAGTTCAATTCAATTCTGGTCAGGTCAGTTCAGTTTAGTTCAGTTTAGTTCAGTTCAATTCAAATCAGTTTAGTTAGATTCAGTTGGATTCAGGTCATTAATTATACCAGTTTCAATCATTCTCAAAGACAATTCAGCATGCAACATGATTACATTGAAAAGAAACTCAAAGAAACTGCAGTTGTCATTTTGAAGGAGATGCATTTCAAAATTGTATTTCACATCCTATTGCAGCTCAGTATGATAAATATATTCGAGAGAAACTGGAAGCGGAAGAAATCGCTGAGGCTAAAGCTAAACGAACAAACATTAATGCACAACTGGCAGATGCCTTCAAAGAAGAAAAATTAGTACCCAGTCAGCGAGGAAGACCTGGTGAAGTCTTTGATGATGACGAGGTAGGCCCATTTATGATTTACAGGCTTATAAAGTTTGAAGGGAACCACCCTTGGCTTGTGTGGAAGGTTAGGAGTGGTGGAGGTTATAACTGAGGATGAACTTTAGGTGGGTTTTGCAGTAGATACCTCAGTTTTTTTTTCTATCTGCTAACAATCCTGAATTTCTCCTTTACATTGATGTGTCCTCAGGATTATGTGAATGAAAATAAAGTTAGAACAAACAGAGGGTATGAGTCTTTGTGGTCAATGTCATAAGAGGTGTAATAGTCTTGCAAAATATTTTAAATCAAAGCACTTACATTTTTGGATAATCACATCTGCATCATACCAACAAGGAACTCATTAGGAACTCTGGCATTTTCCTTGAGTGGTTGAGTCTAAGGAATATTTTGTGTGGTTTGCTACAGTAGGCTTACAGTGATAAAGGAACAATAACATGACACATGATAACATTGCAGTGTGGGATGAGAAGAAAAAGTGCAACAAATAGTACCAAATTTATTCATGGAAGAAATATTTAATAAAATTTGATAATACTTCCAGTTGTTCATGCAGTCTGGCTTGTCATGTTTTATCTCCATTGATGATTGGTTGATGTTGCTCATTATCTGGAACATTGCATGTAGCAAGTGTAAATGAGAGATGTATTCAGGATGTATACATGATGTTCTAAGTATCTGAATAGGAATCAAGGTGTCATGGACTCTGATTAAATTGAAGGGCTAGTGGTACAATCAGATTATGAAATGCCATCGTCAGATTTTGAAAATGCTTCATTGATCTACTTATCTATGAGTGTATATTCATTGATAGGTTCAAGGACTGTGTAAGAAAACTGGTTGTACCAAATTTACTCATACAAGAACTTTTTAGTAGAATTTGACAATCCTTTAAATTCCCTCATGCTGTTTGATTTGTCATCTTTTATATAAATTATGTTCTACTGATCTGAATCTGAAGCAGGGTTTTTGTTACAGACTCTAAAAGTCAAGGGATAGTACATTTAGTTAATGAACTTAAATGTCAGATTTTGGAAATCTTTCATTAGTCTGCTCATCTGTGAGTTTATATTCATGCGTAAGGTTTAGGAACTTGTACCAAAACAACACAACACAGTTCTTTGTAAGTAGAACACTCAATTATCCTGGAACACTTTGTTTTCCTTTCTAAAGAACCCTCCTGATTCACCTATGTCTCCCTTTGAGAAACGTCTCTTATTGGAAATAAATTATAGACAACGATTCTCATCTTCATCTGATGGTGCCCTTACCCCAACTTTTGATGAGGTATACTTTATGTCATATTCCCAAAATTAACCTCATCAGTAACCCAGGGTAGATTTGATTTCTCTCATTTTTGGTTTCATTTGGTAGCATTCAGTTAGCTTCCAAGGTTGGTCATTTATTTGTTCTGTTAAAACTTGTAGTTAATTGTCCCTTCTTGACCTGATTATCATCTGTGAGTTGTAGTAATAATGTGTTTCATTTTGGTTTCTCATACATAAAATTCTTTGCATCAATCTGTTTAATCTCTTCACTGGATTTATCCAGTTTTGTTTTTTTTTTTTTCTTGTATGAAAGAGAACATATATTCATGTATTGAGTCGATTTCCCTCAAGAAAACTAGAGAAAAAAAAAGAACAAAAAACATGCCTTATTATTTTACTCCTTTATTTTTGCATTTGCTTATACTGAATAAACGAATCATTTAAAGTGAAACTAGATAAGATTTTATTGGTGAAGAACAGAATAAAAATATTTAGACCAAAAATTGTTGAAATATTGATGCAAAGAATCAGCAGCACTTCATCTTGAAGTCATGTTATTTTAATTACTTCATTCTTTCATATGGTGTTGAGTAGTTTCTTATATTCATTTTTACTTACATTCAGCATTTCTTTCCAGGCCCTTAGCCAGACAAGCTACAGAAAGGGGGTTTGGAGGGGCGGGGGGAGGATAGGCTAAGACGTATAAGGGCAATAGTAATTTAAGATGTTTGTTCTAACATTTTTAAGAAGGGATTTTTTTTGAGGTACTGTACCCCCTGTCTCCTGGCTATGGGCCTGTTTCTTCCATTCCAGTTGTTTTAGTCAGTAGATTAGTAATTGTAGTTTGGGAGTGTAGATGATAACTTCCATTGTACTCTACTGTTTTGTTTAGCTGCTTTAGAGAAACAAATGTTGTATGTGAAAAGTAAAAAAAAACATGGATGTTTCATTTCTTTTACAGTAATTTTTGTTGCATTGCTGAATTATACATAGCCCAACATTTACATTTCTGCTTTTTTGGTGATAGAGTGTGTGGCATTCTGTATTACTTCTGGTACAGAATATATTGTATGGATAGTCTAAATTCATAGGAGTAAAGCTCTCCTTGGTGGAGCAGGCTCCCAGCATAACATCCCCTTTCTGTCATGCTGATGATTAGGCAAATAAGTGTTTGGTGTAGTGAAGAATGTGTTACTGAAAATCTGCACAAGATTTGTCACTTGGCCAAACGCTGGTTTTGCTTGTTAAACTTGTCAGTGTACTAAACAGGATGCAGTATATCTATATACATGTGAACTGACAGGGTTTGGTGTATAAGTGTATGTGACTTGTGAGAGAACTTTCCATAAAACAGTATCATTCAAGCACAGTAGCTGAAAACATCATCCATCTCTTCAAAATGATGTAGTGTCATTTTGGTTCAAATCCACTTGAAAGGTTTTTTTTTTTGAGTGGTACATGTTGATAATTCAGGACAATGTACAAGGATCATTCTTCTATTTTTTTTTTGCATTTTTAACTTCTTAATTTTGAAAGTCAAGAGGAACTTGTAAGTTTCCAAAGGAATGGTATTTACAAACAGAAAAGGTGGAAACAAGACATATAATACTGTTTGATATGATGTATGTAAATGATGTGGCAGCTAGAAGAGAGTTGGTGGAGGGTGGGGGGGGGGGGAAGCTGTTTCTTCTCTCCTCCCAGTTTAAGTTCCCTCAAAAGAAGGCAGCATAGGTAACTTGGGATCCAGTATTGACCTTTCATTGATGGATACTTGAATACAATTTATGAGTAAAGCTTAAATTTTTATCATGTTTATTCTACCACGTATGTTTTATCATTATATGGTTGGTTTAATTTTGTTTTTCCTGAAATTTTGTAGAATAATACTGGAATTTGCTTTATTTGACTCTTCATCAGGGCCCTATAACGTCACCTTTTGAAAAGCGGCTTCTGAAAGAAGCAGCTGCTAGGGAAGCACAGGTGGAGAGCAAGCGCCCTCGTATCTCTCAAAGTGATGTAAGATAAGAGTATCATTGCATGCCTCTATTCATCTGTGCATCTGTCATGGTTCTTTGTGAAATTTAGTCAGTGTTATCTGTAGCTTTATGGCATTGTAGTGATCAATGTGGAGATAGCATCTCGTAGCATCTGTTTTGTTTTATAGATGATATCTTTGCACGCATGGAGCCTCTTTGATATGTTGTGCAGTCTTGTTTATGATTATGTTTTGGTTTGTTCATATCTGTACATGCCTGTACAAATGTGTTTGATTCATTAGGTTAAATCACAAAAAAACAAAGAAATCAGATGAAAAACAAAAGATGATGAAATTGATTTCAAATTACAAAAGAAGAAAAAATGGGGAGGGGAGTTGTAAGAATATCTGATTGCTATGGTTTTGTGAAAGATCTGTCATAAATGATGAAGTTTCTCATTTTTATTCTTTTGTTATTAAGCTTGGTGATGGTTTGTAAAATGCCTTTGGAATTCATGGAGCCTTTGTTTCAATTCCACAAATGTAAAGTTGCAACAGAGGGAGCAATGCAGTTATAAAGCAGCACTAAAATTATAATTAAATTTATACCTCTGGCCTGTGCTAGCTGTGGCTGAATTGTGCCTTGTTGATGATCATATAGTTTGCAAGTAACTGTGTAAATGTTCCAGTGATGTGGGAATGCACCTCACTGTCAGAAAATTGATAGTGACAACACTTGCAGGGAGGCAATGTGAGGAATGCTTTATAACATTTATACTATTAACATTGAATGCTATGGCTGTTGTATCGATTGATTTGAAAAAGTTTATAGTTACTTTTCAAAGTCAAACATTGAAAATGGACTACTGTGAGTAGTACTTATTGCATGTACAGAATTACTCTTTGTGACAGTAAGATATGTTTGTATATTTGTGGTGTTAGATTGATTGGCATTGTAAAGATAGTTGGAAAGAGCATGAAATTTATGAGGTTGTTACCATTTAATTTATGAGATAGTTACTGTTAAAGAAGACATTGCATGAGACTTTTGATATTCTTTAGTTGGAATACCAATATCAAAGCAAGAAACCAACTTATCTTCCTATTGTTCTGTAATTTTGTGGAAGTAGACTGTTTAGTTTTGTTCTCTGTGTCAAATTGTTTCCATAGTTTTAACTGGTGCATGGTTCCATTTATCACTCTTGACAATCATAGGTTAATTGTTTATTGTCGTTTCACAGATTACATTAAGTTGATCCATCCAAAAACAGATGTCAATGATTCTGTCGTTGTATTAAAGCTCCATTGTATCTCGTACACTTTCACATGGACTAGCAGTGGAATCCTTTTCTTTTGTCATTGATTCTTTTAATATTGTACCACACAGTTCAGTTATCAGTGATATGTTGTTTAGAGTGGCAAGTTTTTGTGATGTGAATGCAAACAAGGAAAACATGAAAAAATGAAGAAAACTTTTTTACACGAAAGCAAAGAGATATTGAGAAAGTTACCAACAAAATGTCGTAAACACAGATGTGAAAGTAACATTTCAAATAAAATACTTCCAAACACTGTTTTGTTTCATCTGAAAGATATAAGGCTAGAAGAAAGGAATTATAACTTTGCCTTTTTAGACCACAGAAAACATGCATTTTAGGAAATGGAAGGAAATACAAAATTTGACTGTTGATAACATGGAAACCTTGCCACTCTAATGTAATTTAAACTTGCTTTGATGATTTGTACTGAAAAAAAGCCGACATCTCCAATACAGATGTAATTGTTGTGTCAAAAATGAGCTTGTTTTTAAATCAAGAAGGTACTACAGAGTATAACTTAATGAAAAGAGCCTGTCATATAAGTTGGGATCTTCATGAAGTGTTTTGTTACTGACTTCAGTCACAAGTATGCATATTCCACATTACAGGAAAGGAAGCCTTCTCCCTTTGAGCAACGCCTTTCACAAGAAATCAGTCAACGTGGGGGAACTGACCATGTTGATAGTAGAGCGGTTGGTTGGAATTGAATATTTTGCATGCCTTGATAAAAGCTGCATGGATATACAAGACTTTGGCATGCTCATTTGGGATTTAGACTGTAGGAACTTAGGAAAGGTTTAGTTTATTAAAGTAATGAGGCTTGGTGCAAACAGAAAATGTATCTCCTTTGGAAAAGAAAGTTTGTGTGAGTGTTGTTATCATTTTATGACTTAAAAAATTAAAGTGAAAATGATAATCTCTAAAGTTTTTGAGGGGTAACATTTTAAAGTTAATTTATTTTGTCATTTGTGCATTAAACATTAAAAAATACAAAAAATATTTGTGTGTTTGATTAAACTTTGACTGTAGTAAATTAAGTATAATTATTGTTAGGACACATTAAATCCTCTTTAGGTATTTTTGTTGCTGAAGTGCTTGTGGGGTATCCTTTCAGTGATTATTCTTTTTCAAAAAGTCACAATTTCTAGAGCTGTGTTGATTCTATTTCAACAGAGAGAGCCATTTGACTTAGCTGCATTTGAAGCTCATCTCCTTCAAGAGCCAGATAAAGGTACAACTGCTGTACCAGAAGAGACAGAGTTTGAATCCGAGATGGAAACAGATTCAGAAAAAGTCTCAGCACCCAGATTTGTCAAAGAAATGAAGAATTACAGAGTACAAGAAGGAGCTAATTTAAATCTTGGATGCAGAGTGGAGGGAGTTCCTAAACCAACAGTGAGTATAGATGAGTCAGAAATATTTCTGTTGTTGTTGCATGATTTGCAGCAAATTCTTGGTCAAATTATGTGTTATGATTCAAAGGCCCATCATAGATCACAGGGGTTTATGGCTGTCAATATTCTTAATACAGTGAAACCCTGTTTATGCATACATGTCAGGACCAAAGGTAGTTTGGATATCTGAAAAATTCAGATAAAAAGGGTTTCAAGTTTTGGATTTAATTAAAATACATAAGGAGGTGTGCCAGAACACAATATTGTAGATTTCTACAACCCAGAGATTTTACTCCCAGTGTTTGAGCCTATGGTCTTCTAAATGACCAAGTGTTTGTACACACTAAATGTGTGCATGTGTTGAAGAGAAGCTGTGACAACCTTGAGAGGCATCCAGTGTATAAATTTAGCATAAATTTCCACAAATATTGGAGACAGATGTTAAGATGACTCTGAAACAGCCACTTGTAACTCTGTTGTAAGTTTTACTGTCGTTATTTTTAGTTATGAACCCCCCTACGGTACTTCCTTATGAAAGTCGCTGAAACTAGGTCTTGCACTATCCCTATGTGGGGTGTAGGTGGGATATTGAGCCTTTACCAACTCATGACTGCTAGCAAGAATTCCAAAACAAAGCATGTCATTTTTCTCCCAAATTTGACAAAAAGTTCATTCAAACTGTGTTTTATGCCCACATGCCATCTGTTTTAGACATGGTTACATCATTCTTACAGTGACTGTATATAGGACCCACAAAAAAGTGTTTTACTGCTGAAATTTCCATTGAATTTTGCCTTGTTATGCTAAGAAAACTCGGTGGATACTACCTTAAATGTGTCAAATTTTAGACTAGTAAAATCACAGGGCCTGTTCAGATAAATGGGGTTTCCTACAGGGTTAGGATAAACAGGGTTTTACTGTATTGGTCTTGCAGTTAGAAGGCACAAGGATTTGTTACTAAAGCTAAACTTCAGAGTAGAGACTCAGTTACACATGAAGTCACATTATTTAATAAGGACATTCGAAGAATGTATGGATATTAAGGGATAAACACATTGGAGGGGTAATGTTAAGTATAAGTGAACTTAAATCAAAATCTCATGTGGTATGCATTGTGCATTTAACAGTTTCATTGGTTGGTGAGCTTTTTCAACTGATTTTTCTCAGCAAATTTGGATTATGCACAGTGAATCTTAAGGATGCCATTTAACTCTGTAAATAACCGTTTTGTCAGCTTCTGTTGCATGTTAAAGGGTCCTTTCTTTATTATCCTGTCATGTCATGTTTCTTGAAGTCATGTAGCCAGAGGTGTCTTTCATACTTGGTTACAAAGGTTTGAATACTTAGTTTTATATTTTGTGCTCTGATTTGATTATTTTTATGTTTCTTTTTCTTCATTTTTTTTAGCTTCAATGGTTCAAAGATGGGCAACCATTGTATCGCTCTACCAGACATGACCTACGATATGTAGAGGGTCACTGCTCCTTGCACATTGAACTGGTCTTACCAGAGGATGAGGGATGTTACACCGTTCTTGCCACCAGCCCTGCTGGACGAGGTGTTTCTACTGGCAGAGTTGTTGTAGAGCGGGCTGGAACCACCTCGGAGATTCCCCAACATATGAAAGGTGTCATGGCTGCTAGGGTTCATATGTAAGTATCAGTTTAATCTCAATTTTAGTTTCTTTCTTTGCAAAAATCTCAACATTAAAAAAAAAAACCATGAAATTTGCAAAAGTCATACAAAAGAGCATGCAACGGTAAGAGTAATGAGAAGAAATTCTGTTTTCATTTTAGTAGTCTGGTTCCTGTCAGGCAAGCAAACTGACAATCAACTGAAAGCTGACAATTAGAAGGAGGAATAAAGGATAGCTTTAGGAATTACTTGTGAAGAAATAGAAATTCTTCATTTATGGAAAAAGGAGAAAATATGAATATGAAGAGTTTAGTCATTCTGCATTATGTTGAAGCAATTTTCTAGCTTAGTAGAATGCATTTATGAAATTTTTGAATTGGTATAAAAGTTGTGAGTATTTTTAGTGTTTCAGAACTAAGAGGCTTTTTAATCGCTGTGAGAAAGATCAAGTCTTTCTTTAATCTGAGGCAAGGGGAGGTATGACATATTGCAGCTAGGTTCCATTCCAAGCAACCTTATAAATTTGTTCCATATTGATTAATGAAAGGTCAGTATTGTCTGAAATATGTATCATCTATCCGCTTGAGTTGATCATGTATGTGTTTTCCTTTTATAACTTCAGGGAATCTGAAGCCTACGCCATTCCTCAGAGAGAGAAATATTCTGGGGATGTGACAGAGAAACATTATAAACCAAAGTTTAAAGAAGTACCCTCCAATGTTGCAGTTAAAGAAGGCAAATTGACACGATTTGACTGTCGTGTGACTGGAAGACCACCACCAGATTTAACATGGTACAGAAATGGTCAACAAGTATTCAATGATTCTTCTCATAAGGTATGTATAGCATTTATTACTAGTGTTATGGAAGCTAGGGGAATTGAAATTGGTGGGAATTCTCCTAGATTTACAGCAATTCAATCTAAAAGTTTGTGACTTTTATTTGACATACCATACTTCCCCACCCCCTCACCGAGTATCCCGCATTGCTTTTGACAACTTTGTTTAACACTCCTTTCATGTAGCATGTTCATTATTCAAGTTGCTTGGGGTATTATAATTGGGGTAATCTTTGTGGTAACTAGTTTTAAAATAGAGCTGAGGAAATGAAAACTACATAGGTCATCTTTTTATCTGCACATTAGTAGCCATACATTAAACTAATCTCTTTCAGTGCGCTGCAGTTTTTTGAAGTAGATAAGTTGTAATACAGAAAATTTGGGATTTAGTTTGGTGGTAAGATGTGAATCTTAACAGTGTATCGATGTAGTATTTACATTGTTAATCCTTTTGCTGGTGAAGTATCCATAAAAAATGAAGGTATTGGAGTAAGTAAAAAGTGAAGGCAAATATTCAGATGCTTTTGTTCATCTCTTTCATGCATTTAAGTTTAATTAGTTTTTGTTATTATATCTGTAAAGAATGTTTATCATAAATCAGAAGATACTTGAACAATTATCAGGCTACTGCTAGATGTTACGTGAGTGGTATAATGTGTCTGTAGGCTCAAAACCTTTGACAAGCATCGTTCACATGAAGGGTTATATTCTTCCCTGCACCCTTATTAGATGCTGACTAATGAAGGAGGATACCAGTCCCTCCTAATACCCTACACAGTACCCACTGATGCTGGTGTGTATGAATGCATCGCCAGAAACAAAGCTGGTGAAGCATCATTTTCTGTCCGGCTGGATGTTGAAGGTAAGTATCTAGTATTGATGATCATAGAATGTGTTGATCATTCAGCTTTGTCCTCAGTAATAGATCCCTTCTAATTTTGTGAAGTTACAGCTAGTTGGTATATACCCACAGAAGGAGCTTTTGGAGTGACTACCTCCCCCCATCCCATTTATAATATTTTTTGTTAGGAATCATAACAAAGGAAAGACACAACATTCAGTGTTTTAGGCAGGAATGCATGATGTAGGGACATTCCTATCACTGTTTGAAGTAATTGTATAAAGGGCTGTTGGTAAGATAGCCATTGACACTCCACAGCAGGCTGTGGATTTTTGTCAGGTTTGTCAGATTTTTGTCAGGATCTGCCCCTCCCATTCAGATTTCTGTAAGGCTCTGCCCTTTCCCATTCAGATTCCTGTCAGAATTTCCCCCTCCCATTCACATTCCTGGCTGTGTCTCAGTGGGATGGATACAATTACATTTGCAAACAGTTGTAGCATTGATAGTGTTTTAACATGAAAAAATAGGGGAAGAAAGTAAAAGTTAACAAAAGGAAAAAATATTTCATTTAAAGCCAGGTAAGGATGAATCTTGGAGGAAATTTGTATCTCAATGAGATTTATCACCAAACTTTATTTTTCTGTGTTACAGCTAAAGCTGACATGGTCGCTCCATCCTTTATTGATCGAATTGAGAATGTCACTGTCAATGAAGGCGAACCTATCTGCTTCTCCTGCAAAGTAAATGGACTACCTATGCCACAAGTGAACTGGCAGAAGGATGGAAGTCACATTAGACCCGGTCATCCATCATTTAGGTAATATATAGCAGATAAGTCATGTATCGGGTACTTAAGGGTAGTATTGATCCATCGTGCATTAGATTTGCTTTAACATGCTATTATAGTGATTGTTGCTACAAATGTAATTGCTACTCATGATGTATGGTCATTAACTACCATATGTATCTTATAACACTCGTTACATGATCCATTGATGGAATATATGACTTTTGTAAATACCTAAATTCTTGTTTGTAATTTCTAGTTACATTCCATGACAAGAATACCACACATCTCTCAGATAGTTTGTAATGGACAAAGTGCTATAAGTATTTTGGTATTTGTAGATGGTTACTACCATTCATCCTCAGGGTGATTCACAGGGCAGTAAATATTAGTCCATTCTATAGATTATTTTAAGGAAAATTTGGGTAGATTCAGCCAATAATTTAGGATAAATGAATTTAGTTTTTTGATATTGATATATTGTTTCATCTGGCAATTTGATGTTATTTCCAGAGAGAGCAATATACCATTGGTTTATTTAAGTGGATTAATGGATTTATGGATTAAACCCCAGGGATAGGGGAACTATGTGAAAATGGCAGTAGTAAATAGTACATGTAAATACCATTACAAGAACGAGTAATTTCATCATGTGGATATGACTAATAGAATGGGGTATTTGTATGAACAAGTTAGTTTGTGCATAAAGTAGTAAGATTCTTCTACCTGCCGTTTTAGCGAGACTATTATTTCAGAATTATTTCATTGTGAAGTTTCATCTCAGAATCCCCACAAGAGTTAAGAGTTGTTCCTTTGCCTTTTTTGCTTCTTTAGATCAGAACAAGATGAACATGGCAACTGCCGGTTACTTGTTGAGAGAGCCTCAAAGAGAGATGCTGGATGGATAACTTGTACAGCTTTTAATAAGGCAGGAAGGGTTGCCTGTAGAGCTAAACTCACTGTTAAGAGTAAGTCAGCATGATTTAACAGACATTTAAATCTTACCAAGTAGTGTGAAAGAAGGAAAATGTAAAAAATAACATTGGTAGTTCTTAAAAACAAGGATTAACTTCCCTGACAGTGTTCTGTATAAAGGTCACTAGATGTTACAAGTGTGTTCAAGATTAGCTGGGATAATAAATCCAGGGGCAGTGTGTGAAGCCTTGTTTTCAGGATACAAATTCGATTTTATTCAAGAGGCTGTATTCAAATCTGAAGAGAAAAATCCCCCCTTTAAACACAGCTTACTTTTTGGTGACAGTTATGTAGAGGGGAGGGAGGCCATTTTTGTAAGGTTTAGCATTTTGTCATTCCCTCAACATACCTTCTTTGAGGGGTGGTTGTGGGTGCTGCTGAGAGAGGGAATTCCTTGCCGACCCCATGGTTATTGTCTTACAGCCAAG
The DNA here is from genome assembly GCA_029531755.1 of Holothuria leucospilota. NCBI lineage: Eukaryota > Metazoa > Echinodermata > Holothuroidea > Aspidochirotida > Holothuriidae > Holothuria > Holothuria leucospilota. Next base: position 38,729,349 of record CM055983.1, on the reverse strand, counting down.
CAAAAACAAAAAAAAAAACAAAAACAAAAAAACAAAGACAAACAAAAAAACACATCACCTTAGTACGACTTGAAAATTCGTGAGACAGTGTCCCTGTACTGTGAATTTCTTTCAGAGCCAATACAGTTTGAAGTTTTGTTTAGTAAGTTGTATGCTTTAAGCCGAATGCACACGTATGACAGAAAATGCGAAACATGAAAAACAGAAAACACGTTTCGTGTTTTCTCATGTCCATGTGCGTTGGACAAAAATCAGAAAACAGCGTTTTGCGAAACAGTAAACAAGTGTTCAGCTAAACAAGTGTTTCACTATTTTTTGTTTTTCGTCCAACGCACATGGACGTCAGCATGAGAAAACACGAAACATGTTTTCTGCTCCGTGTTTTGTGTTTTCTGTCATCCGTGTGTGTCGGCTTTACTGATGCTTGTGAAATTGTGAAGGATGTGTGCTTTGCTCCTGTTTATTGCTAACTGATCTTTTCTTTACTTCCCATCTTGCAATTTTGATTGATTTTTTATAGGTGCACGTGATTCAGTATATCCCAGAGCACCAGCAGCACCTCCCAGGAGAATTTCAAGGTAGGATGAAATGTTTTTCCTGTGTTTCTTTTTTTTCTTCCTTGAGGGGGGAGGATGGTGAATGGGGAGTTGTTTGGTGTAATATTTCCTATTGGAAGATCAGCAGTACCATCCTGAACTTGTATTAATCTGATTGTTAGAAGTAAGAACCCAGTCAAGCAAATCACAGGAGGCCAGGAGAGCTACATTCATGATAATTAGTTCAATGGAGGCATTCACACACAATGCACCTGTACTGAATAGGTTGACTTTGCACAGGATTCAAAATTTATTGAAAGAATAAGTTGTTTCACAGTTGAAAATTGCAGTTTCCTAGGAAATTTATCTCAAGTTAGCACCTGGGAGTTTTTGTGGGTGATGAGCAAAATTTGAGATAAGGGAGAAAATTAAGAATATGATAAACGATATTGTGAAAAGACACAAGGTATAAATATTTAACATCATCAATTAAAGGGGTAAGTTTGATGCACAAGCTGTATGGGTGCTTTGTAGTGACTGTGTAAAAACATGGGAGGTATGCTGCCTGTAAGAGCTCAAACCTTTGTTATTTGTGAGAGAACATAATTCCACAGTAGCTTGTATGCCTAAGTTTTGAAGAATGTGAGTATGAACACAAGTACAAACTCATACTCGCCAGTGCCCATGAAGGCAACTGTGTCAGATCATGAGTAGAAACAGATACTCACATAAAGACCACAAGTTCACAATATATATTTGTTTCTTCACAGACCACAACCAGTACAAGAACCTGATACTGTACCATCCTATGTTCAGCCTGAGACTTACTCTGACGATGAAGACTTCTTTGTGAAACCAGTCGTTCAAAAACCAGAATTTATTATCCCACTCAATGACATGGCAGACAAGAAAGAGGGCGACTCAGCACACTTTGCTTGTCGCCTTAAAAATGCCAAGGATGCATCCACTAGAGTAGATTGGTACAAAAATGGACAGCCGATCTTTGTTGGTGAGTCTAAGTAGCTACTTTCTCTATGTATAACTTGATTTGTAAAATTTCCTTCAAGGATTTGTGCTTTTCTTGTAAAACTTGTCATTATTGAGCAAAGTGAAAGTAGTTTTCTGCTGTAGATATAACACTGTATTGCATCTAGAGGTACTTATGAATGAGGCACAATATTACTGTTACATGCAAGAATTAGAAGTTATAGCGTGGACAATAGAGAAACTGCAAACGGTTTGATGGGTAGTCACTGTTAAACAGTGGTTGTGGTCCTATAGGAGGGATATGAGATGTACTGGCTTCCCTCATGGGTGGGGAGGGGGAGGGGGGGGAGTAATTCCTTACACAAGAGTTAAGAGGATTTGAAATGATTTAGATGTATCATGGTTACAGACCATCCCTTCTCATAAACCTAATATTGTGACATAGTCTGTGCATTTGATTACAAGTTTGTATTTAATTCCAGCAATTTTTTAGTCTCTTATAGGGTCATTTGTAAATATTAATTGCTATGTGTCATGATTGTATCTTCCAAAAGGATCACGCATAAAAACCAGCAATGAATTTGGAATTTGCACCCTGGATATTCGTGGACTTTACCCAGAGGATAGTGGAACTATAGTTTGCCGAGCAAGTAACGCCAGTGGAGTGGCAGAAACATCTGGCAGGCTTGTATGCCAAGGTTAGTTTCTTGTTTGTAATTAACATCATGAGAATCACAGCTTCTTTAAGTTTGTTAGTTATGAAAAAGGTAACAAAGATTGCCCCTCTCTTTGATAAACCAGAGAGTTTAACTGTAAAATAGTGTTTGTTTGGTATAATAGCTTGTTGAACTGAATGAAAATATTTACTTGTGATGGAGCAAACATTAGTTTAATGGTGTGTTTTACCTGGCAGTATTTTTGTATAATGTTTCAAGTCCTACTTTACTGCTTTGTGTTTGCACTTGTCACATAGTGTAATGGAAACTGTGACATCAACAAGGCAAAGATGTTACTGCATCTCCTTGATGTCTGTAAAGTAATATGACAGTTAATCCTTTTATGTGAGCAACAAAATACCCCCTACTTCTTTTTGATGAGATGAAGTTCTGTTAACTCACATTGACAGGCAAGGCATCTTTAATTTTGGAAAGCCAGCTTCCGGCTGAGATGAGAGGCATTGAAAAAACCTTGGAACAAGAGGAAGCCCTATTAAGGTTGGTTTTATGGTTGCTGCCTGGGGTAAAGGTAATGGGGTTGTTGCATGGTGGCTGTCTGGGGTAAAGATGATGGGTTTGTTGTATGGTAGCTGTCTGAGGTAAGGGTGGTGGGGTTGTTGCATGGTAGCTGTCTGGCATTAGGATAATGGGTGTGTTGTATGGTAGCTGTCAGGATATGGATGATGGGTTTGTTGTATGGTAGCCTAAGAGGTGAGGGTAGTGGGGTTGTTGCATGGTGGTTGTCTGGGGTACAGATGATGGGTGTGTTGTATGGTAGCTGTCAGGGTATGGATGATGGGTTTGTTGTATGGTAGCCTAAGAGGTGACGGTAGTGGGGTTGTTGCATGGTGGCTGTCTGGGGTAAAGATGATGGGTGTGTTGTATGGTAGCTGTCTGAGGTAAGAGTGGTGGGGTTGTTGCATGGTAGCTGTCTGGGGTAAGGATGATGGGTATGTTGTATGGTAGCTGTCTTTGTGAGGATGATAGCATGTGGTATGGTAGCTGTCTGGTGTATTGGGTGATGGAACGGTTGTGTGATTGATGTATGGTAACTGTCTGTGGTAAGAGGAATGGGGTTGTTGTATGGTAACTACTTGGGGTAAGGGTAATGGTTCTGGGAAGGGTCAATTATTTATCTTCCTCTGTTAATATGAAGTGCTGTCAGTCCATATTTAGGAGGTGGGGATAGTAGGTTAGAGGGCCGTCATGAAAAGAGTAAGTCCTATACCTTCCTGTATTGGTTAGGACATCTGTAAATGAAGACAGGATGGGAGGAGTTGAAACAGCTTTGGAAAGTATTAGATGTCTTATATTTTCCTCAGAAGTCGATCAGCTAACTGTCAGTGATATGTGTTGGTAAATCTCAGTATGATTCTTGAATAATAATTCTGTTGTTGCATTTAAATGTAAGGTTTTCATTCATCTTATTTGGAATCCTTTAGGTAATCATTCATATTCCTTCTCTCTGATAATTGAGAAACATTCAAACACGTGGTTCATGAGCTAGTTATATCTAGTTTTTTGTGAATCAGAAGTTTGTTCCAGAATGGTACGTAATACGCTTACCAGGAGGTACCGCAAAACTACATGCAGAATTATGTTTGATTACCTCTTTTGTGCAGTATTTCACAACATCATTCACTTGAGAGTTATAAATATACAATATGAATATTCCATCAGCAGTTCTTTTAGGTTTATCTCTGCCAGAGTATCACAAGCATATTGTGTGTGTGATAGTAGCCAGGTAAGGTAAATCTTTTATCTGATTTGAATGAAACTTTGTAGACCAAAATTCTTGGTAACATTCTTGTTTAAACTATCTTACCTAGAATCTTCAATTTCAAATGTGAGACCTGTTTAATATGTACATCCAAAGTTCACAAGCGTTGGGTTCCTGAGTGGAGGGATTGACATCTAGCTTCTGACAAGTGAAAAAATGGACCCCAAAATTTTCTTGACTTTTTCATTCTAGGGGTGACTTCGTGGATCATGGAGATGCTTTTCCTGAGCCGGAAGCCGAGCCTCCCATATTTGTAAAGGTCCCTGAGCCTGTATGTGTTCGAGAAGGAGAGCCTGCACGGTTTTCCTGCCGTGTCACTGGTCATCCGCAACCACGGATTCTTTGGTATAAAGGGGACACACTTCTTGTCACAGTGAGTGCACTGCTAGGTTAAAGCAATGGGGCTAGTTAATGATGACAGTTCTGTGACTGTTTGACAGTTTCTTTTCATTGAAATTTATTGGAAATATGGATAGTTGCTTGTTGGGTGAGCAGGTTGAGAATAAAAGAGGTACATGAAATGGAAAATTTAGTTATTTTGTAATTTTAATAGTGTCAAAATGGTGTTTGTAATAGCAGGAGGTGTGGTGACATGGCTGAGAATTACTGAGAGGCTTGTCTGTAACAGAGAGTCACAATGAAATGTTTAACTGTACAATGAATCAACAAATCCAGTGGAAACCAGACCGTGAACTAATTTAAAGAAAAGGATGAAAAAGATGTTATTTCATTCTTTTAGTTGTAGTTTTATGTAGATGCTTAATCTTTATATTTTTTTTTCAGTTTATTTACTATGTGTTTTATGTGTTTTATGAGATAAAATGGCACCAATGTCCTTACATGGTGAATAAAGATTCTTACATCTTATATATATCTTATATCTTATGACATTTAATTCATCAGTGCTTTAAGTTCTTTGAAGCAGGCCTGGACCATATGAAAGATCATTAGTGGCAATTACCACAGCAGAATCAAAATTTTACAATGTCTCTTCTTTGTGTTCCAGACATCACGCATGAAGGTGTCCTATGATGGCATCCATACTCTAGACATACCCAAGACAAGACCATATGACTCGGGTATAATCAAGATGGTAGCTCACAACAATGTTGGTCAAGCTGTCTTCCAAACCTCTCTGGAAGTACTTCCTAGAGGTGATCCGAGCCTACACCTTAAGCCTACAAAACCAGGTAAGATACTGAGGCAGGGCTCTTGTGGTGTTTGGAAACCTCTTACAGTTGTGAATATGTTAAATGCAATTTCAGGGCCCAATAATGTCACTAAAAAGAGAAAAAAAAATAATCACAAAAAATTTTGGTATTTAACAGCAAAGAGATTCAATTTCTAAGAAGAAAGTTGATGTACAATAACTGAAGTTATAGCAAAATTCTGGTCAGTGTTAATGTTAAAACACTTTATTTATGCTAAGTGAAATAAATAGAGTGGTTTGTATTTTATGATGCAATTTTTGAAAGGTATCCATAAAATCATACAGCTTGGTCCAGGAAAAGTCTGGGTCACAAAGTATTGTTTATGGGAACAAAAGTGGAACCCTGCTCAGGGTCAAGGAACAAAGAGGAGGAAGAGTGGGGAATGGCATTGGAATGGGTAATTTATAAAGTAAGTCCATGAACTACATAGATGATTGATAGGTTGATTGCTATTTTATTGGCTATGTCAGGCATGGAAAGTCATTTCCCACTGATTGTGCATGGAGCAAAGAGGCAGTACCAAAAAAAAAAATATATATATAGAGAGAGAGTACCCAACTACAGAATAAAACTAAGAGTATAGCACAGGAATAAACTGGTTTACAGTTTAAGTGCATTATGTGGACAAAGAATAATCAAAGTGTCTAAAAATCAGAAAATGCAAAAATCAAAAGCAGTTAAGAACTAAAAAATAGCTAAAAGATCATGTGGGACTTAATTCATAATGACATGGGGTAACAAGTTGCATGACACCAAATGTGTGTGAACTGAGTATTCATTCTTATAGTGGTCAGCATGAAATCAGTATATTAGGTATGTAAAGATATGCAGGGTTAGCACTTTTAGGCAATTATGTGTGTTCTTGTATCAAGTTATACCTTATTTACAGTTCTGTGGACATGTAAATGTGAGACCTGCCTGTTTGGTTTAAAAAGCGTTAAAGTTTAAAAACTAGTAGTATTTACCATCAAACTCAGTGAGTGCAATCACTGCTTTTCACTTAAATCTTAAATAAGTATGAGCTACTCATGCAAATTTGTGATGTGGAAAGATGGACTCATGAGGAAGGTGTTATGTTATCCTTTGTTTGTTTGGTGTTTAACCCAAGGACAGTTGTAATATTGGCATGCCCTGAGGGGTTTATTTGGAAGTACCCGTTTAATTCTTTGAAAATGTCCAAATTAGAAACCAAGCTAGAAACTAGCTAGTAAGTAATTAATCAATAATTTATAAAGGATTTACAAAAAAAATACATCCACTGTGCAGCACTCCACATCATAATGTTTGCATAGCCAATGAAATGGTCAAAATTTGAAGATATGTATCTGGAGAGCAGTGAAATATATTCCCAATAATTTAAATGGATTTTACATCAGGGGATCTTAATCTTAGATTGTTGATTGAAACAAATGCTTTAGTTACATGTCCCCAGACCTTTAAGCTGAGGGTGCTAGTGTGTTACTTTGCTTATTGGCATGATCAATCACTTATCTTACTTGGTGTTCACCCTTTACTACTTAATAAACCTCTAAAGCTTGCTTATGAAAGCTCTAAAGCTTGCTTATGAAAGCTCTGAAGCTTGCTTTAAGTCACACAATGTGTTAACCAGCTTTACCTTCAATAAATATATACAAAGGCAAGTAGGATGGAGGCCTTAATTTTGATGCACTTCATAGGCTAGCAGATTTAACCTTAATGTTGTGTGTGCATACTGCCGGAAAATAGGATACAGTATGCCCTGAATTAGTGCAACTTCTTTGTACTTAATATGTTCTTGTTATTCATTTTTTGGACTTTTTATTGTAGAATGGTATTTTTGATAGATTAATTTCCCATTGATTATCCATGCACACTTTTATTCATGCATTGTATATATGAATTTTAATTTCATCATAAGGATTCTGACAATGCTGTAACTATCAAAAAGTATGTGCAATCATGTACTAACGTACTTGTAACTACCTGTTTCAAGTCCAGCTTCATTATTAATGTTAGCTATTGTTAAAAATTCTTCCTGAGGAAACGTTTTTATAAACCCCCTTTGTAATTATTCTCAAACTGTAGAAGTAAAAGACCCTCGTCTCTTGAAGAAAGAGCCGGTGGGCAAGGAGTTACAACATGCTTTTACTGAGAGGAAAACTCATTCTACTAAATTGACAACAAACCTTAGACCAGCTCCACCAAAAGGTACTTGTTGAGTGCATGACCTGTAAACTGTTGTGAAATGCATGGCACCAGATTTTTTTTTTTTGTTGATGATCAAGGCATGGCTGGTCTTTGGGGGGTAGGGGACACCTCTTTTACTAAAAACAACTTTGTGACTGACATTCCAAAATATAGCCAAGAAAACCAGGAGATAATTGGTGGTGGATAGTTCATCTTTCTCCAAATAAACTATGGATAAATGGCAATGTTTTTGGCTAAAAACACCAATGAGGAGAGGGGGGGTTAGCTGAACAAACATTTGTACAGCTATGGCGTTGTCAGTCAACCCATGAAAGATGACATGAAAATGGTATTTAAAGCATTGCTGAAATTGCCAGCACCTGTGTCACAAGTGACACATTGGGTAAAAGGCACAACATTTGTGGTGACAGGTAGAAAACTACTCCAAGTTGACATCTAACCCTAACCCTAACCCTATGTAAGACATTTGCAGTTGTAATCTCTCTGTTTGTAGGAGTTGTTTTAATGAAATGGTGGGAATTTAAAATCATGAAAAGAATTTCAGTGGCTTTATTCTAAAATATTTGAATCTTTTTATCGTTTTTTTCTGGTTTCTGTAACAAATTTTTCATTTAGTAAAAATCTTTGCTTCCTGCATTTTGCATGGAACCCCAGTGAAGTATGAAAAGGTTTATTTATTTTTGCATGTTCTGCATGAAATAAGTTTGCTGTGATTTTAATTATTCCCTTACTTTCTCCAGTCACTAAAACTTTACGGTTCAAGAATCGCACCCCTTCAGAGTGGCTTAAAGTAGGTCCTTTAGCTAATCGAGGCAGTGATTACCTACCACCACCAGACAAGTTCATTGATGCTGGTTGTTCTAGAGGAAAACTAGATAAAGATGGCCAGGAGAATGAAGTGCCAAGAAACACTTACCAGATTAGTAGAGTAATTCCTAAGATTAAGAAAGTTCAATCGGATAAATTAATGGATAATAAAAGGACAGATAACGAAGGAACTAACGTGGTAGACCTTGATAAGTTATCGGCTGACACTAGAGAAAAATTGCCATCACAACCTTGCATTAATCAGGCCAAGAGTGTGGAAGATACTTTGGTGAGAAACTTGGACACTTATAGGGGAAAGGTAATTTCTGCAAATGAAACACAGTTGGAGCAGTTGAAAAGTCTGCCTCCTGTTTCTATCACTGACCAGAAGGGTGATCTAACAGCATTAAATATGACATCAGGGCTGACTAGTATTGTAGTGAGAAATTCTGGTTTATCTCAAGGAAATTCAAATCAAGTGGATGATGTTAAGTTTGATACAGAGGAAACCTTTCAGAAAGATCCAACACTTAGAGAGCTGTTGCAAACTGAGAGTGTTGAACATACACCACTGGAGGTTGCAGGTGAAATTGTGATGCAAGTTGTAAGTTCCGGAGAGTTTGAACATGTCAGTGTGGGTAAGGAGGATGCAACAATGTTTGGTGTAGACTCAGCTGTTGAAGCAGGGATAATAGACAGTCAGAATGAATCCCTAACAAGAGAAACCCTAAAGGAATCTTTAGATGACACTGAGGAAGTTCTTACTTTAGAAAAGTTAGAGATAGCTGAGGATCTAGACAATGACAAAGAACAGTCAGATGATTTGCCAATATCTTATGTGGACTCTAATTTAGTGAGCAGGGAAGAGCAAGGTGGTGAGAATGGTTTGAATAATTGTGAGGAGTTGGAGACAGTGAGCATTGGAAAAGAAGCACAAAAAGATGAGAAGGACATGACAAATGTAGGAACTTTATCTGCAAGTCCTTGTCATGAAGAAAGTGGTCAAGTTTGTTTGTACAAAGGGTCATCAAACTCTTTGGATGTGGCACAGGACCAACAGTCCATGCAGTTAAAATCTCGATCTATTCCAAAGAAAGTGACATTGTTGGACATAGCATCAGCATCATTAGTGAAGGACACTGACAGGACAGTAGCACAGCTTAATGTTAGCTCAGGTGACACTTTGACAGGGAAAGGGGTGACTGGTGTTTCAGACAACAAAACAGAAACTAAAGGTAACCTCAGTCAAGGAGGGGTAAAGGGAGGGATCATGTGTGGGTTTGTCCCTGAGATCATTATCTCAGAAGATCCTCCTTTACAAGGTGAGGGCACTGAAGAGGACCATCCAGGGTCCTTTTATGGGGTTGAGGGGTGTACAAAAGAAAGAAGGGATGTCAGAATAGGGGAAGGGCTTAAATTGGGTAAAGGGAGCAATAACAAGAAGGGGAATTTAGAAACCCCTTCCAGCATAGTCAGATGTGGTAATGAGGTTGATCTTAGCCCAACAACGGATGATGGGAAGAGTAAGGAGGAAAGTGATGATCGGAAACAAATGTCTTCTCTCAAGATCACATTAAATGTTGGTTCTGAAAAAGATGCTGTCCATAGTGAGAGAAATGGTATAGTTTGGGTAGATAGATTGTTAACCAGCAGTAAGGAATCAGGAGAAACAAAAGATAATGATGTGGAGGATGACATATCCTTCAGAGAGGATATGTCAAGTTCAACAGAGGTTGTCATTAAGTCAGGAGATGATGCAGGGGATGAAGGGTGCAAGATATCAGTGGAAGAGGAAACAAAAATTATGAATGATGTGAATGAAAATACAGGGTGCTCCATGGGGGAGGGTGTGGAAAGTAAGATTATACAGAGTGCTTCGGAAGAGTGCATTGAACAGAGTGATTCAGAAGTAGAGCAAGGACATGCTGAATTAGTCAGAAGTGATGATGCTCTCTCTGTACATCAAACAATGCTGTATGACTTTAAGGTGGGACAAGTCTTGGTGAATGCAGAGAAAGGAATTGAAAATGTTGGTAATCATCTACAAGAGGCAGATGTAGTGGTTCAGTTGTCAGGGGAGCAGTTTGAGCAGAATGATAAGTTAACAACAGTAACCCAGGAGGCCACAGCTGGTCTGACAGGAGATTTGAGCAGTACAGATGATTCTGGTGAGGAGAATTTTGGTCTAACAATAGAGCAGATGGTTGTCAAGGAGGATGCTGCTGTAGTGACCTCAGAGGACGTCATTTTTTGTGAGAAACAACTGCCTCCTGCAGATGGAGAGGTGTATGATACTGATGAAGAAGAGGAGCTCCAGCACAATGATGAAAATGGTCGTGGTGTAGAAGATGCATCTCATTGTAACAAAGGTAGTGTTATGGCAGGAGAGGCTGTTAGTGAATATGGAGAATCTGTTGTAATTGTGGAAGAAAAACAGTCAGAAAAGGATGATCCAGATGATGAAACATCAGAAGATATGTCTCCTCTTGTTGCACATGGTAGTGGGGATTTTGTTGTGTCTGACAGCTTGTCTTACAGTGTGTCTAATGGTGTGTTTGATGGCATGTTTGAAGGTCAGTCTGATGCCAGGAATGATATTATACTAAGGAGTGTCTCTGGAGTGTGGGAGGGAGAAGAACATGCTTTGTCTGAAGAAATGTTAGTTACCATTCCATCCAGTATAGGACTCAGTAATACAAATGCTGATGATATCAATCACAGAGATTTAAGTCACGGTGAGCATCATTTTGTGGAGGAAGATGACAGAGATATGACTGAATGCTTAGCTGACCATGAAGAACAAGTTGTACCAGAGAAGTCTTCCTTGAGCTTGAAAGATTCGCTTAATAACCATTTGGATTGCAAAAGTGAAGTTGTCCCAGCTGAGATGGATACAAGCACATCAGATGTTCATATTGGTAGGGGTAGAGAACCTCTCTCTTCAAGATTTATTGAAATAAAGGATGATACTAATGTTTCTGATGATGACAGTTCGATAGCAGACATTGGGAATACATCTGAAGTAGCTGGGAGTAACAGTGTGGTGCAAACTGAGGCAATATCAGCAATGATGCCTGATGGAGATCCTGTAGAGTCATCCAACGTGGTTGCAAAAATGGCAGTTCAGGATCCAGATGTAGGGGAAACAACCAAGAAGGATCCTAGACTTAAGTTTTCTCCAATCCAAGAGGAATTTATAACTCCTATACCCACTGGATCTGTGCTCTCAACAAAGCAAACAGCAAATGGACACAAATTGTTGGCTCCAGTGATCAAAATTCCTTTGAAAAATTTCTCTTGCTTAGAAGGAGAAGAGGCTCTTTTCTTTGTTGAATTTGCTGGAGGTGGTGATACCTCTGTTACCTGGTATCAGGGTGATGTAGAATTGAGAGATTGCCAAGACTTCCTCATCACAAACAATAACACCTCCAGCACATTGCTCATTATGGATGCCCTAGCAGAGGACAGTGATGACATTGAGGTGATCATCAGCAATGAGAGTGGAGAGGTCTCATCTGTTGCCAAGCTGACTGTGACAATGGAAGGTATAGACCTAATATACAAGTCTTTAGACAAGTCGCTTCACTTTCCAACAAACCATCCATCTTGATGTCTGAGATCTAGAGAATTAGAACAGAAATGTCTCATTGTATCTCGAGTTGTTGCTGTCATTGAGTGTTTCTGGTAGACTTTTGTAAATCTATAGTGCATGCAGTGTCTGTACTCATCAGTTTTAGTAAACTGTTTTGGTTTTGTCTTCTTTCTGCTTTTTTTTTTCTTTTTTTTTGGTTTGTACAAATAAAATGTCATTTGAATTAATAAAATATCATCTTCTTTATCTTTTGCAGTTTGTTTATAACCTCTGGATTCCACTAATATATTTTGTTGTCTACTTGCCATGATTTTAACCCATACATGCATGCCACTACTGACTTAACACCCTTAGATCATCTGGGAAAGTTTTATTTTATGTTTGTTTGTTATAACAGTTTTGTGAAAGTGAAAATGTTTCAGAAAAAAATATTTATTGTTTACTACACCTCACAGGAATGATTTAAGTTTTAGAAGTGTAAGTTTTGCAGTGGTTCTTTACTGTGAAGGAGGGGGGAGATGAAATTAGTAAGCAGTTGATAATATTGTGATGTAACAGAACATTTTCCTGTGACAATTTGCCATTGGGGGAGTGGGATGGATAAGGCTCCCATAAGAGGGTACCCTCTCCTTCTTTAGAACCGTATAGCTGCAGTGATGCTGCTGACAACTTGCAAAAGCACTTGTAGTTATTACACCTTTGTGATTGTCATTTTGGATGTTTTCATTGTTGGGACTGTTGGAAACATTCTACAAGTCACCACATATAGCTGATGTAGCAATATGTGAAAACTAAAGTGGTACAATTGGACATGTTTCATGGCACATTACCTGACTGGGCTGGATTCATGTAGCCCTCATAACCAAGTGAGACAAATTTTCAGTGGAAAAACTTTGTTATTTCAAACCAGCAATGCTTTCAGTTACCTTGTGATGAAGTGACATTTTAATATCTATAGAATTTAGTAGGATGTTTTATTTATGGTTATCTTTTGGAAGTGTAGTAACTGACATGAATGTTTGACTCAAATTCCACAGAAAAACCACAGAAACCAGTTCCACCAAAACCAGTGCAGAATTCACCAGTGTTTGTGTACAGTCCACCCTCCTACACCTCAGCTGGTATTGGTGATCCTTTGAAGCTTACAGCCCAGATCTCTGGTAATCCCAGTCCAAAAGTAACTTGGTTCAAGGTAAGTCAAACAGGGTTGTGTTTCCCTTATTTGCATTTTTATATTGATGGAATCCAGACTTTTAGTACAGTGTAGATGTGATCTTTTGATCAAACATGCTACACTAGCATGGCCATATGCAGAAATTTCTTTTTGCAGAGGATCGACAGGCAAAGCAAAACACCACCATCAGTTGTTGTTGAATGTACCCAGCAAAAAGGCCAAAACTGCTTCCCATATTGCCAGAAGTGGCTTTTTCAGTGCTTTACAAGCTCTGTCTAAGCAATCTTAATTTTAAAATCTCAGGTGTTGTACACAGATTGATGTGATAAAAATTTAATTTGAAAATTTTGGTAGGGAGAGGGGGGGGGGGGAATTGCCCCTGCTGTCCCCCCCCCCACTGTGTAGAGCCATGCATACTATTGTAAACATGACAGGACAAGTCTCCTGGACACTTCCCTCCTTGTGTAATTCCCAGCCATACAGTCGCCCCTTAGAAAAATGCCCACACAGGGAAATGCAGAATTGTGAATGGTGGGAATTATCTAGTGGGGAATTATTCAGAGGAAGGGGGGGGGGAGGGAGTGTGGGGAGTTTTCTAGAAACCTATTGTAAGTTGATGGTAATCCTGCCAGCATTCAGGTTTCTTTGACAACCAACTAATAAGATGCTAAACATTGCTTGTGCTGTGTAAAAAATAACAAAGGTTTTATTTTAGTGACCAAATTCCTGGAAAATCTGACTCTCTTGGTGTTTTATTTCACAGGACGGCCATCCGCTGGACCCTGACAACCGTATTAAGATGCTACAAGACAACAATAACTTCACCCTGTTGATAGTTGAGGCTTTGCCAGAGGACTCAGGGTCCTACCAGATTGATGCTGTCAACCCATCAGGGTCTGCTTCCCAGTCATTTTCAATTGATGTCAAAGGTAAAGACTTTTGTTTGAAGGGAAACAAAGAGAGTGAAAAAAAGGGAATATTGCAAAAGAAAACACATTGAAAGTTTGGAATGCTTGTAGAAAATACATAATTGATCCTTTTTGGTCATTTTGTGTCTTGCAAACCCAAGAAATCTTAATTTAGTTCAGCAGGGAAAGACAACAAGAAAACTCATATTTTTCTTTCATTTTAGGAGGAACAAGTTTGCCAAGGCAGGCAGCCCCAGAACCAGATATGCCGAAGCAAGGTTCGCCACCAGTTTTTGAGCATGGACTAACTGATATAGAAGTTCCAGAAGGCTGTCCTGTAGAGTTGGCCTGCCAAGTTGTGGGAGATCCAGGTGATTATGAGGAATTTTTGGCCTGTTGTAGGCTTGCAATGAATCAGTTTATGTTCAAGTGTCTGAGAAGAGCTGGTCATCCATGCCTCAATTGAGACTTAAGTCATCTGTAGGTCAATATCATGAAACACTAGAGACTCGAGATCATGTGTACATTGACAATGTCAATGACTCAGTTTGAACTCCAGTCTTCCATAGTTTGGTGTCAACAAATGATCAATCATGCAATCGAGACTTAAGTCATCTATAGTCCCATATCATCAGTCACTCAGTAGAGATGGAAGTCATCCATAGAATGACAATATCAGTGACTCAGTTGAGACTCAAGCCTTTTATAGTGTGATGTTTAAAGTAATTAGACAGAAATGTAAACCTGTTTAACCAGACAGCCATACATTTGTCTATACTGTAATATTTGAAGTCATCAGCTCGGCATGAAGTCAGATTTAGTAACCATTTCTTGTTAGATGTTTCAAGTTCTCATTGGAATACTGGTAAAGTTCAATAATTAAATCATTGATGAGACCCTAAATTCATTGGAGCAACAAAAAGATGAAATACCAGAAATGTTTCTTAATATCCATTTAAATTGTGCAGTGTTTTGGTTGTTCTTTTCCTTATTGAAATTAAGTGTATTTCAGATACTTTTCAAAATTCCACAGATCCACTCAGGCATATATCTTTTTGTTTTTATCTAGATGTCTTATTGAAAGTTGCTTTGAAAGTAAATTTCATCAACTTTCATTTTGAACTTCAATTTTTTTTTATCTGCACAGAACCTGAAATCATCTGGTATTGCAATGGCGCCATCATTAAGCCATCACGCTACTTTCAGATGGGTTACCAGGACTCCATTGCCAGCTTGATCATCAATGAAGTATTTCCTGAAGACGAAGGAACATACACTTGTGAAGCAGTCAATGACCTGGGAAGCAATGTGTCTCACAGTCATTTGAAAGTTCAAGGTGCGTTGTCAGAGACCGAGAGTCTCTGATGACTTAAGTTTGATGTGATTTCAAATTATTTGAAAGATGCATGATTCAGACAGTTCACTATGGCCTGCCCATAATCATTGCTTGTTTATATTTATCATTAAGAAAGGTTTTGATGAGTTGTGAATCTATTCCAGGAAAATATGGGATAAAATTTGAATCTTTTAAGCACTAATAAGCTTAAACTCGGAGTGGAGTGTGTATCACATTGAAACAGAATGAAAAGGATTTCAAAATAGTGTGAAATATTATTTGACTGTAGTTACTACAGCAAGGACCCAGCAAGGATTGTGGTAACCGTTGGTATGATTTGACAGACTTAGTAAGAGTTGTGGTAGCAGTGGATGCGATTTCACCTTCAAGAATGTGTTTTGGAAGTAATTCATTCAGTGCTTTGTGTGAGTAGACTCACCTCGGTACTATATTGAAAGAGTACATAGTCCCATTGATGTGACTGTTAGCATTATGTGGAAAACCAAAATATAAATAAAAACAATAAAAAATTGAGAAATTTGGAAGGGAAAGGTGGTTTTTAAGAGTAAATTAGACAAGATAAAATATTTTTTCAGTTAGGTGGAGCAGTGTTTAGAATGTTACAAGTCAGTTGTGTTCAGTGTTGTGATGTGAGATCTGATCTTGCAGTGAAAAAAAAAATAATGATAAAAAAAAAGAAACCAAGGACAAAAAGAAACCAAGAAAGTACAAACAAGCAAATTATATATAAATGCAAAAAAATGAAATGGATGCCATAGGGATGTAAGCTGTTAACATTTGTTTTAGTATAATGTAACAGCACTATCAAGAGTAAATTTATGCTTTTGAGCCTAATGTGTGCTGTATTTTGTAAAATTTTGTTTGTATTCCTTTGTTTTGATAATACTGTGTCATGTCTTTGGGATCCTTTGTGTAGCAGAATTTGGGTATGTGGCCAGAACTGGGGGGGGGGGGGGGAGAGCAGGGGGGATGTGTGGAAAGTTGTCATTTCAGTAATGACAAATGTGATATTTAAGATGGCTGAAGACAAGTAGTTACTTAAAATCAATTGACAGGGTAATAATTGTGACACTACAGTAAAACTTAGGTACAAGATACAGTGCAGTATTCATTTCAGAATTCTACTCTGGAGTCTGCAGGCAAACAAATACTCTTTCTTGTTTCTCAAAGTTATGAATAGATTGGAGTTATCATGCTTTATTGGAATTTCAGAGATATTCTGTTTTCTTCCAAATTTGTAATCATCATAATGAATGATTTTAAATTTCATGCCAGTCTTTAGGTTTTCCTGACCTGGCCTGATATGCAGTGCCATATTCTTTTCCATTGGTAAACTGCAAATTCTGAAAACAGTATTCTGTATGGTCCAAAGCAATAGGTCCTTGTGATTTACAAAAGTGCTATTATTAAGTCAAGCGATTAATTCTGTTGAACAAAGCTTATGAGAATTGAAGGAAAGTGTTACACTTGTAAAAATAATAATACAGCAACACATGCTGTATGCTCAGAAATTCTTAAGAAATTATGATGTATTATTAAAATGGTTTTATTTTGAAGGTAGACTTACAGTTCTAAGAACAAAAACAACTTTGAGCAGAAAATCTGATGGGAAAATTTTACATTTGCAACTTCATTTTTAACAATTTTATGATTGGTTTAATTGTTTGGTGAAAGGGTAAACATTCAGTGTACGGGTAGCTTCACTTACATGTGGGAGTGTATAACAGTCCATGAAGGACATTTAATTTTAACTGTCATTTTTTAATTTCTCATACTTTTCTTCAATTAATGAAATTATTTCTTGAAGAAAAACGCAATGCCGAAAGTGCCTTACAAAACTGTAGTATGCAGAAATCAGTGTCTTCTCAATATTATTTTGTATTGTGGATTTGTCTAGCAATAGTCGTTATGCAATATCTTTTATGTGCTGTGTAGTTGTTGGTGGAATAGTTGGTTTTAATTATCAGTTTTGCTGTTTTAGTAGAGGTGCATTAGCTCTCTAATTGCCATAATATTATGAAGCTATTTTCTAAAGTAATGTTTTTATTCAGTGTTTGTACTTTAATTTGTCAAGGAACTAGCAACTGTCTAGCAGATAGGTTATTTTATGGTACATTCAAGTTAGTATTAAAGATAATTATGTAATTGTAATCACTTGTTTGTTAATATTATTTAAGCTATAAAATTAGTCCTATAATTTTTCAAGGAGTTACATTTCTCAAGACTGAATCACACCATTATGCTGCAAATTGTATTTTGTGCCAACCATCTTGTTAAACCTTTGCACTGTCTTCCTAGCGAGTTTACTAGTTTAAGGTAACGATAAGTTGTAAGGTCAACCAAAAATGTCTACATCAGAAATTTACCGTTCCTTTCAGGAGAAAGTTAATAAAAATATTGGAGATGTCTTTTCCTTCATCTTACATGTATTTGAACATGGGATCTAGGGTCAGACCTAAGATCCAAGAAAATAAATAATTTTATACGACTGCAGGCATTGGATGCAGAATAGAAGGACCTGCAAAAGTGCCATGTAATGAAGAAGAGAGAAAATATACCAGGTACCAACAGAAAAGAAGAGTGCTTGTGTTTAAGTTTTGTTACTTCTGGTAGATAAAAAAGATGAACGTGACAAAAGCTTACTTCACGTGAATGAAACAAACCCTGTGATCAACAATGCTGAACATTGGACATACTGTCAGCTGTGTTCATAACTATTGCTAATTCATTTAGTTTGTTTCCTTGTATCTACTTGCAGCCAGTCTTTTGTTTTTTGGCCATGAAAAGACAGATCAAAACAAAACAAAACAAAAAACTTCCCAGACCTTTTGAGACATAAGTTTTAATTAACATGAAGATTTTTGTTGGAACTCGGGCATCGTAACAGAATACGAAATCGTGAGACATTGGACTTGTTGCAAGTAGATCTTTTCACTTTGATGTAACAGATTTAATATTTTCATTACTAACGATCATCTGTCATTTTACTAAACCGTCTCCCTGTTCTACAGAAGTCATAAATACCTTCTTTGTGTAAGTCGAGATTCAGGTAACACTTTGCATGTTATCATGTCTGTTTTTCAAACCCTTCATGTTAGAAAGAAGACAATCATAAAACAAAGATTTTGTGTCTAAATGTGGACATTCATCTTCAGACTCTTTTCATTTTGTGTAATACTTGTGTCTGAATCAGCGGAACACACATAATTCCACATTTTCTCTCATAAGATGGAATGCCTTTATCATTTATCTTCTGGTAGCTTCAAAAATCATTCAGTGATAGTTTAAACTTCTGCCATTTTGCATGAAACCGATTCCAGTATTCCCTGCTTTGTTTGCTGAAGACAAATTAAAAAAAGAATGAAAACAATCAAAAGGAATAAAACAAAAAATTTCAAAGCATAATGAAATTAAAGCAGGGTATTGTGTGCTTTGTGAAAGATTGCTGTTGTGCAAACTAATAACCCTTTAACAGGACAATGTGTCATATGTGTGTTCCGTCCATGCCACAGCTGTGGGGTGATCCCCATAAAGCTTAGCTTGGCTGCTGATTCTGATCCAAGTTAGCCCAGTGAAACTATTCTGTACCCCTACCCCAAAATTAGTCTAAATATGCAAGAACGTCTTCAATCTAACATGAGGTGTTTTGAAAAATGGTTAGTTGAAAGTATTGCCTTGTTGAAAAAATAGTTTATAGTGTTTCCTGTTTCCACTTTTAGATACAGAACGGTGACTACAAACATGACAGTGTAAATTATTTATGATTGAGATCTTAATCTCTTTATCATTTACTGATTGGCATAATGAAGTGGTGGAATGTTTTAGTTCTCTTTAAAATCATGTAAAATTGTTCAAGCACTGTCAGTTTTGACAAGCACAGGTCATGTTTGTATGCCATTGTTCTATCTCACTCACAGTCTGTGTGCAGAATTCTTTTAGATCAGTCTGATTCATATTTTCCTCTTGTTCTGTCCTTCCCTTCCGTAGTTGAAGAGATCAGATCAGCGGCCGAGCAAGCTATTGCCCCTAAGTTTGTAAAGAAGATTGCAAACATGGAGGTACCAGAGGGCAGCCAGGCCAGATTTGAGTGTAAGGTCCTGGGGAGCCCTCGGCCAGAAGTGAAATGGTACAAGGATAACAAGGAAATCCAAAGTAACCAATATACGAGCATAACCACTACCCCAGATGGCGGGAGCATTCTGCACTTTCAGAAAGTTTTCGCTGATGATACTGGAAGAGTGACAGTTGTAGCTTCCAACACTGCCGGCACCAAAGACATGTCTGCTGATTTAGTTGTTCAAGGTATTATAGGGATTACATCAGTTGCTTTTAACTATTACATTATTCACTCAAGTCTGTTTTCAAAGCAAGCTCTGCAACTCTTCAACACAGTCTTGAACAGAACTAAACAAAGACAGAGCTTTATGTTAAAAATGAAGCATACGGTATGAGACTGAAGTTAGGATTCCATATAATGAAATTGTGTGGCAGTGTCCATAGTGTGCCTTAAGTGATCATATGACCAGCAAGTTGGCCAGCTATTTCTTCAAAGCATCTCCCTTAGCTGTGAAATTAAAGCTAAAGCTTATTTAATATTGTCATTGATTATTAGGACATTTTTCAAAGCACCTTTAGGAAATGTGTGCTACTCATCCACAAGCATGAATTAAGGCTAATCCCCAAACCTCTAACAAAATGAGGGAAACACCAGAAGGTATTATGCCACTAGAGTGAGCATATTAATGCATAGTGTAAGGAATAGGGGAAGTGAGTGGGGACATGCTCCTTTCATAACCCTGTCAAATGAGACAACGTGTAGTTTGCAGAACTTTCTTTGAGAACTGACTAAGTTTATGCATCCACAACAGGAAGCATGTCAGGTTACATGAGTGATGGTATGGTCTGCGATGCACAGGACCATTATATCATCAGTCTGGAGTGAACGATTTCTTTGTGTATACATTACACTATCCTGTGATAGTGAGTTGTCTGTGCATGTTGTGAATGATGTGTGTTTGTGTCTGTACACTGCCCTATGATCGTGAGATGTCATTGTACAGTGAAGAATGATACTTGTGTGAAATTGAGCTCATACTCTATGCCCATTCTTTTCCCTGGTCATGATACCATGTCCCTAGGGAGGGATTCAAGAAGGGTTGTCAGGGGAGGGTAGCCAGGGAGGGGTAGCCAGTTTGGGCAAAAGTTTCCCAGTGTGCCACAGTGGGTACTTCACCCATACTTTTCCTTGTATGCCAGTTAACTCACAGGAAACACTTCAAAACCACACAAAAACCCATAAGAGATCATCCAAATCTTATTTCATACCAAAGGCAAAAGCAATTTTTTCAAAATTTTCACAAAAATACAAAATATAGGCTAGTGGCTCAAAGATCCAGATGTGCTTTTCAAAATACACTGAATGACAACAAATTTGTGCTGAAAATTGTCACTTTTTCCTTCTTTCCCAAAGTATACTTTTAGCAAGGGGGTTTGAAGGAAGAGTATGTATTGTGCACTCTTGAAAATTATGACCCCTAATGACCTCTTTATATGAAACACTGTGAATACAGCTATGATGTGTGGCTGGAAGTTTATCAAGATGTTAAGAAGCAGAGACAGCTTACTGTTCCACCAGGTAGTATGGCATGCAAAATTTCCTTGTTAGTCTCAGAATATACATTTAATATTTTGATATAAATGGTAGAGATCCTTACAGTCTTGAGTGGCCATTTTCTTTATAAATTGTCCCAACTTGAGAGGTCATTTTAGATAAGTACAAACAATGGCTGTTGCTCAGCTCAGTGATAAACTCAGGTTACTTTTACCTGAGTGAGGACTGAATAAGAAACTTCGCCATACCTTGGAGACATAGACTTGAAAAATTAGGTGTAGGCTGCGTCCTATTTTCCTTTTTTGATGTTGTAAATAGTGAAGGGAAGTCAGGACAAAAAATGTTTTTTTTTTCCAAAAGGAGAGTAAAGTCCCCCTTTCATTTCCATAAAAATATAAAAAAATGTCAAACCTTGGTTTCTTACTTAAGAAGAGGACACTTTTGCAGCAATGTTTGAACTTACATAAATAAATGGCCTTTAAAACCCTTCCAAATTGCACCTTATATGTACCTTGAAGCAAACTTTGCCACCTAAACCCACTTGTAACTTTGACCAAGGACAGCATCAATCCGGATTCAGGGTTTAGCAGTAATAAATCCCCCCTCCCTTTTTTGAAATTTCTTTCAGAATCCCTGGGTCTTTTTCCTCTTGTGGATAGATTGGTTTGTTGTAAAGCAAGCTAGGTGGGGACATACTCTGCAGATGTATACAGTACCATCCACAATACTTTAGGGAAGCATGTGATAGAAAGTTAGAAAACCTCATGAATAAAGGATTTCTGTCAGCCCCTGCCCCTTCCCCCCCTTTCTGTCCCCCAAGAATGGGTCAGTATGAGTATGTTTAAAATGTTGTAGTTAGAAGTTTATTGTGAGTTATCTAATATTACACTGAAAAGAATTTGGAGGACAATGTGACTATGCTCTACATATGGACACTGTGACTGATGTACATTAATGGACATTGCATTGTGACTGGCCCATGCATCATGTTACACATGTAAGCTGGTTTGTCTTAAGGGGTAAAAGCAGTCACCTCAAGCTGAATCACAGGGACCTGTGAACAGCAACTTCACTCCTCTGAAGGAAGGATTTTTATCAATAGCAAATCTATATTAGATATCTTAAAGTTTTAATAGAAGGCAAGTTAAGAGGCTTAAGAAAATTGCAGTGTTGTTGGAAGGTATCTAAGATTGGGGGGGCTAAGGCATTTCAAAGGTGATGTTGGACATTTAAGACCAAAAAACTTTCAAACTGAAAGATATTGGGAGGGGGCTGCAGTCTGATTTTTCAGCATAGTTGAGGTGGGTACATAAGCATTTTAAAGTATATTTGGGTAAACTCAGTGTTCAAAGCACCATGCCACCCTGTTAAATAGACTGGTTCTAGTAGGCTGTGTGAAATATATGCATGGGACAGGGTGACCTTTGTCTCATCTGAAATAGCTGTGTTTGTGATGAAAACATGATTACTTATTTACTGCCACAGTCTTACATATGAGGACACTGTATAACTGACATGCCTGACAAAAATCAGCCCAACGAGATGTAATAAACTAATGGGAAGTATGACTGACTAATATACTGGGACATAGTGACTTACTTAAAGGTGGGACACAGTGACTGACTGACTAACATAATGGGACGTCATGACTAATATACTGGGACACAGTGACCAATATATTTGGGACATAGTGACTAATATATTTGTGATATAGTGACCAATATACTGGGACATAGTGACCAATACATTTGGGCCATAGTGACTGATACTGGGACATAGTGACCAATATATTAGGACAGAGTGACTAATATACTGGGACCAATATATTTGGGAAATAGTGACTACTATACTGGGACATAGTGACTGACTTCCTAGAAACTAGGTGCATGCCCATCAATAAGACATGGACAGATAAAATGTTGCATGGGTAGATCAGTATCTGCATGCCGTGTACATGCTTGATATCGGAGGAGATTATGTTTGCTGTGAAAATGTCAGTTTCGTGATGATTGTCGCTAACACAACCAAGAAGGAACTTAATAGATGTACTAACGGGTAGACAAGGGAAACTATACATCGCTTACTGCAGTGTTTGCCTGCCAGCATGAATATGCATGAGGGATTCCTGAAAGCACCAGCCATGAATGTGTAAGTACTTTCTCTTCTCTTGAGTTCAACCTTTCCCCCAACACAAAATGAAGAGTTTGACAGAAATTTGATGGGGAAATTTAAACCCAAAAGGAGGGATTTGTTCTACTTTGTCCATGATACTGAAATGCAATCAAAGTAACAATTCCTGAAGGCTTTGTAATAGACCCTTTTCCAAATAGCAATTGCAATGGCTTGTGGGATAAGTTCTGGTATGCGATGTTTTTGTCAATGGCATTTTGCTGTGGCAAAAAATGATGCACACCAAAAATCTATCCCACAATCCTTTGTAATTCCTATTTGGAAAAGAGTCTATTGAAAAAGGGAGTATTGATTGCCTGTTTTATTGATGACCTTGCAAACAATAGTTGAACAATGTTTTTTTGAAAAGTGGTATTTCATGAACATGGTTACAGTTTAATAATAGTTTTTATTTTTTAAGTGTTAGTTTGATGTGAATATACAACAAGCATGATATAATAAGTAGAATTTGTACTGTAAGATTGAATTCAGCAGTTGAGCACTTGCTACATTGTGCATGACACAATAATAGTCTTTGACAAGTTTGAGAATGCAAATTTGAGATTCAGAATTACTTTTTATGTATGATAACCTGGTGTTTTGACATAAATGATTTTATACTCTGAACAGTTGATGGAGAGCTTCCGACTGGACCTAATTTATTCAGCTTCAGTGAATCTTATGGAGGAGATGTGAGTGGGGCTTACAGTGCAGAGCAAGGTCAGGAGTCGGACACTGACATTGACCTGGATGAGATGCTACCCTATGATGACCAGGTGATTTTCCCCATTGCTGAACATCCAATTGAAAGGGATTCAGAAACAGAAGATGAGGCACATCCTTTTGCTGCACACACTGATGACAGTCAGGAAGGCGCTGAGGATAAGGTGAAGAAAGATGTTCGTTCACCAACCAGGAAGCATGCTCCTAAAGGATCTGGGAAACCTCCACCACCAGTCCCACCAAAGCCTTATCGAGCCCTCAGAAGAGAACCTCCACCAGAAGTTGAGATAGCCCAGGCACCTTCAGCTGTACCCATGGAAGTTACACCCCAAGCTCACAAGCGTAAAGGAGGTCCCCCAGGGGATACCCTGCCAACGAAGAAAGGGGCTATACATGTTGAGCCTCATCCAGAAGCAATGGAGATCGATACCAAACCATTGCCTTCACCAGCCATTGGAAAGCCTGGACGGGTCCCACCCACTTTTACCCAGTACATTGAAAACAGTCGTGTTGCTCCAGGTGAGACAGCCAAATTTACCATACAGGTTTCTGGTGAGCCTCTGCCAGATGTAAAATGGTTTAAAAATGACAAGGAAATCAAGGATTCCCCACAGTCAAAGATAACAACTTTCTCTGATGGCACAAGTATCCTGGAACTGCCAGATGTTGGTCCTAATGACAGCGGACGAATCATGTGCAAGGCAGAGAATTATGCTGGATTAGCATCTTGCATTGCCAAGTTAATTATCACAGGTGAGTACTTGTGTGTAACCTTTTCTGTGTACAACTATATGTTATATATACTCTATTAGTCAGTGATAGCATTGCACTGCAGCTTATGAAGGGGTGGGGAATAGTAAATAAAAAGGGGGAAGGGTAAAAAGAAGTCAGTTGTCCATGTAAACAGAATTTCTTCTGTAAAATCCTGGTTACCCCTTTGGTCTCGAAACAACATGTCAACAGTCACTGAGGATATGAATTTGAATTTCCGTAGATCCAATTGTGTAGAATAAGTTGGAAATTAAATAGTTTTCTCTTCACATTTTGAGGGGATAACATGAAAGTGATGTGAAGAAAGGTGCGAGGAAGTGGATTTCACGTAGTACTAATGTGTCAGTTTGAATATTTTCATACAGAGGAAAAACAGAGGACTTCAAAGACAACCACCCCAAGGACAACACCACCTGTGACACCAACTACACCTGACGGGGGGAAGCCCCACTTCAGGCCACAGCATACCCGCACACCGTCTCTGGATGTGGTCCGAGAAGAGATGTACTCCTCAGACGTTGAGATCCAAGTCAATGAGACAAAGTCCACAACCACACGCGGCCTAGAAAGAATGGACAGTGTCCCTGGCCAGACCCCTCCCACGTTCACCACCCACCTACAGAACCAAGAGGTTCCTGTGGGTGGAACTGTGAGGATGGTTTGCCATGTGACTGGATACCCTCGACCTTATGTCAGATGGTATAAGGTGAGCTTTTGTTTGCTGTCATAGAAAATGCCTGGATTACTTCTGGGAATGATCTAAGTGGTGATTTTCTTTTGAAAGAAAATGAATGCTACCTCCTTTCAGTCCATTCTTTACTACCTTTCACTGTCATGGAATCCAATTAAGTATCATTATTATTAAAGATGTCAAATAGTGAAATTATGCAAAAGCCTTCACATCCTAAGGATTGTGTTTAAATGCTACCAAATTTTGCAGGAATGTTCAGTAGATGATGGATGATCAAAGTGGTACTTTAGAGGGTCATTTGGGTCATAGAGAAGTCCAACTGTAACCATGTGACAGCCTTCAACTCCTTGGGGTTGTGTCTGAATCTTATTAAATTAGAATTGAATGTTCAGTGGATGATAGGTGATCAGAGTTTTACTTTGGAAGGTCAAAGGTCATATGGGATCATAGAAAGGTCAGAAAGTGAAATCATGCAAAAGCCTTCAA
This sequence comes from Holothuria leucospilota, assembly GCA_029531755.1. Lineage (NCBI taxonomy): Eukaryota > Metazoa > Echinodermata > Holothuroidea > Aspidochirotida > Holothuriidae > Holothuria > Holothuria leucospilota. Next base: position 38,703,643 of record CM055983.1, on the reverse strand, counting down.
GCCTTAGGGGTTGTGTCTGAATCTTATAATATTTGGTCTAAGTATTCAGTAGATGACATGTCATCATAGTTGTGCTTTAGAAGGGGGTCAAAGATCATTTGGGGTCAGGGAGAGGTCAAACAGTGAAATCATGTACAAGCTTTCAGTCCTAACGGTTGTGTGTAAATTTTATCAAATTTGGTCACAGTGTTCAGGAGATAACAGGTGATCATAGTTGGATGTAGGAAGTAGGCCAACTGTTATTTGGGGTGACAGCAGGGTCAAGCAGTGAAATCATGCAAAAGTTTTCAACTCAGAGAGGTTGTGACTGAATCTTAACAAGTTTGCTATAGTGTTAAGTAGATGATGGATCACCATAAGGCTCCTTTGTGTTGATGTTATGTGTCATTTGGGGTCACGAGAGGTCAAATGGTGAAATGCGTACCAAAACTTTGATCTGACATAGCTGTGAAAATTGGCATCTATAGCACTGAAGCTGCCAGATCATGACTGTCCATGTAACATAATTCATCCTATTCAATGTGTGTATGTCATCCCACTTGCTTTCGACTCTTCGGTTTAGATCCCTAATGAAACTGCATTACAGCTTTTGTGTGAGGGATATTGTAGTTGAGCTACTGCATCCTTGATGCTCTTGCTCCTGGTATTGTGAGTTTTTCCCTCTTCTTTTGATGATTTCTCCCCCAATTCTGGACCACCCATCATCATAATTCGATAGGATATGAGATTTGGAAACCATTCAGGGTGATTTTTTTGAACAAAGAAAACTTCTAGCAGTTCCAAATGAGTTGCAGCTGTTGAACACAACTTCTTCTGCTTTCAAATTTAGAGTGGACAAGAATTGCGGCCCGATGAGAGGATCACAATCAGAATAACGGAAAGCGGAAGCTGTACATTGCAAATTACACCAGTGTTGCCTCAAGATGGTGGTCAGTTTGAAGTTAGAGCTGTAAATCCTGCTGGAGAAGCAACATCCATTGCTCACTTGACAGTAAAAGGTATGTATTTGGACATTGTCTTCTCTGTTTCTTTTTTTTTGGGGGGGATGGGGAATATGGTGAGTTAGGTTCAAGACTTAGTTTCATAGTCAGCTTCCTTTAATAGTCCATAGGGGCAAAGGCAACCTCTTAGTTAAGATTACTTGATATTGTACTGAGGTGATATTTTGTTGCCCCATCTCATCCATGAAAATAACTGGGTAAGGGTCACATCCCTCTTGTCTTATCCCCCTCCCTACGTGCTATACCACTGGTTATCCCTCTCACTTACATCTGTATGATGCATGTGCCTGTGCGTTACATATGAAATGAGTATTCTTTCCCTGTTAAAATGTTTAAGGAATATCTTGCCAAGGTGTTCAGTGTTTATTGGGGGTCCTGTTTAAGGGTGTGCTCTCATTGCACCAGTGTAATTTTAGGAAATTGATGTGACTGTGTTAGGTGTGAAGGAGTAACCATCAAGGACAGTAGAAGTACTATTTTAATGTTATATCCCCTAAATTAGTTGGAAATGATGGTTCACTTACCTTTTCATCATATCCTCTCTGCTCCTTTTAGTTGACCAACATCAACCGATGCCGGATCCAGCCGCTGCCATGCACATTCGTATAGGTCTTGATGGCCTACCAACACAGCAAATACCCATTCCTGGTCAGTACCAGATGCAGGGAGGTCCAGAAAGTAAACAGACCAAATCTTCAAAGACCACAGTTACCACTGAAGGTCCTTTTTCAGATGTGGAGGAAGTAAGGACTGAGAATTCTACAGTCACACGTAAGACAACAAAAACAACTAAGACTACCACCACAGTCACAGAGGAAAGTGATGGTGGCTCTCAAAGAATCACTTATGAACCAATCCCTGTGCAGCCTACAAATATAAATATCAACATCAACATCACTGGGTTCCCTGAAATGCCTCCTCAGCCCCCAATAATCCGTAAATTGATGGAGGATGTCACCATACAGGAAGGCCAACCCCTTCAGTTAGAGTGCATTATCACAGGTAATCCATTTCCGTCAGTGATGTGGTATAAGAATGACCAACCTATCCGAGACTCACCAGACTTCCAGTATGTTGTCAATGAGCATAAAGTGTCGCTGCTGATTACAGTAGCACTGCCTCACGATAGTGGACGATACACCTGCAAGGCTGAAAACCCCTATGGAACAGCTTCATCATCGTGTAATGTCAAAGTGACTGGTAAGAAATTCATTTCTTTATGTACAATAAATTCAGTTCATTTTATTTCAATCAGTGCTTAACATGCTGATAACACAGTTAAATAAACATCTCTGACACTAATGAGCAGTATAATAGTATTGACATTAAAAGTTTGTTGAAGAATGGACAGAACTAGTGATTTAGAAGACCCCAACAGATAGGTTTAAGTGAAAAATTTTGGAGGTAGGAAATGCGTTTAGGAGAAACAACCAAGAAATATTGCAAATGGGGAACAAACAGAGGCTATGAAATTTACCAATGTGTTGAAGGTCCCTACAATGTTATTTTATATACCTTATATGTGGGACTTTCACAAACAGTGATCAGTTGTTACTTGTCTACCTTACTGGTCTATTTTTGGAGATTGACTTACATAAGTCAAAACTTTCATTATTCTCATAGGAGACTGGAAGTTTCGGATGTATTTATATTAATTTTGCATAATTTCTTAACATCATATGCTCTACAAACTGACAAAGAACTCAGTTTTGGTATTCAATTAAATCCAAAGGTCATAATAGAATATCTTTTAATTCAGTCGTGAGGTTTAATGAAATGTTAAAAAGTGGCTAATAATTATGTGTAACCATACCTGAAACTTGTGTTACTTTTTACACAAATAGTGACCAGTTGTCCCTTTGTCTGTTCTAGGACTAGTCTGTCTTGCTGATCTGTTTCAGACACATGGAGTAAAATTAACACATCATTGTTTGATTGCCACAAAGTGGTTTGTTCCTTTTTAACTAAATTACTGTAAGCTAGTCACACGCTGTACAACTTTGCTGACACAACTTGACCATGACATTACAAGTACTTGTGTATTGTGTGGTAGTCTAAGACTGCAACTTGCAGTTTTGAGACAAGCTTTACATAAGGGGTTTCCCCTTATCATTGATTCCACCTGAGTCCAGGCTTTTTTGCTAAAAACTCAGGGTATCACTTTCATACTGCACTTCTGATTTCAGTCTCTCAGTGGCCATACTCCCGGTGTAAGTTTCATGCCCAAGGCATTTTCAACCATCTAAGTATTTAGGCATGGTGCCCTGCACACAGTGCAATACACTGTCTGTGGAAGTAAGCTGTGAAGCCTGTGGTGACTTTCATGCTCGATTTCTGTTAGTTTTATATTCCACCAAGAAATACTTGATTCTGTTTAGCTGGTTCGACTTAAAGAAATTTTAATGTGGGATAGTAGTTTTCAAGAAATGAGCACATATTAACTTGTCAGGTTTACACCATGTGCATAACACGTATTGTTCAGACTTTTCTTACTAATGGGCATTGGGCATTATATGAATTTTATCAGTACTTTTAATTAATGCAGCAGAGCATCGAGCTAAAAGCACTGCAAATTTGCCTAGTTTTACTTTTCCACATATATTTCCACAATGAACTCTACAGGCTACAACTTTTAACTTCCTTACTTTGAAATGCCATGTGAAATCTCACTTTTTGTGATTTACCTTGCCTAGCACACACTGCAGACTGTATGGAGGCATTTGTGTGGTGGCCTGTTGGTCTAAGGATTGCCAGTTTGACTCATGGCTGGGTCATGACGTTATGTCCTTGGGCAAGATGCTTTATCCCAGTTGCCTCTCGCCACCCAGGGGTCAAATGGGTATCTGTAAGGTAAATTGTCATCGGCACGCTATTAGAGCTGCTGCTGCACAGGAGGGATTGTCTCTGGGACAATTTATCATTGCCCAGGGGTATATTGTGCTGCACCTTTGATTAAGGTTGCCTAGATATTGGCGCATTAAAAATGCAAATATTATGTGATATTATTATTTCACCAATCAGCGTGAGCAACAGGCTAATGGCTCCCTTAGCATGGAAAGTGCATTAGCACTGAATCAAACAGACAATCCCGTTGGCATTTCTTTAACAATGAAAAGAAACCTTGAATTTATGATTGCATTTTTATTTTGCACAGCTACTTCTAATCAAACACTTGTAATTTTGAAAGATGAATTATCGGTAGAGTCTTCATAAAAAAAAGATACATTCATTCTTGACATGACTTTTAAGCAAAATTTGGTGAGAAAATGATCATTTAAACTTTGGGCAGTGTATTCACTTCAATGGAATTGCGTCATAAACGTTGTTACATCAAACATGGTGGTAAAGTATCAGTTACCTAAGCTTATGATGAAGCTTCATATGAACAGGATTTTAAAAAGGCCGCAGATCTCATCATGTAGCATGTTTTAAGTTGCTTCGCCTTCACTAGGGAAAAATAAGCGTGTTCAATTTTCCTGACTGGGGTCCACAACGGTCATAAGGTTGAAGGAACTTGATGAATCAGGTATCCACAAATGTGAATGAAGCCAAAAAAGGGTTCTGAAGTAACCTAGTGCAACAAAGGCAAAACAGGGTATCCAGTGAAGGGGGTGTGCATTTTCAATCCTGCTACCATGACTTGCACAGAATACAGAAACTAGGTCATGATGGTTGAGATGGGTTGGGTCATGCAAAGTCATGTAGAGTGCAGCTAGCTTAACATACAAACTCCATATCCTTTCAAGTTATTTGACTTGGGCCAACTCTTACTCCCAGATTATATGGCTGCTTTAAGGGAGTCTATGAGCTCTGATACTTACCTCCTATTTACATTTGTATTCAGGAAATACAAATGTAAATAGGAGGGCTTGTATCTGAGCTCATAGACTCTTAAACAGGTAAGTTTTGTGGATTATATGGCTGCTGTCATACGTTAACAAAGTATATGTGAGGTACCCTGGCAGATCAGATGTCATTGACCAATAGGCCATTCTGAGTTTTCAGTACTGGTACCAACAAAAAGAGCAGATAACAAAATTCAAATATGTCTGAAAGGTTGATTTAACATGGTTCAATTTAAATTAACAAAGTTAAGTTTTAGTTAATTGACAGGTAACTGATTTCTGTACTGACTGACTTTCTATGCAATCTGCAGTGGTGCATCTTATATGGTCGAAATACGTTTGCCAATTGCTGCATGTATATTTGACAGTGGTAATATACATGGAGTATTAGGTGACCTTTAGATCCAATAATCACTTATCCTTTGTGCCCCAATATATTTTAAGATGTGAATTGATATTCTGTTTCCATAAAATTTCTCACATGCTCTTTAACTTCTTCGTTATATTGCTCTTTTCTTCAGTGGAGGGAGCTGGTCCTGCTGCCCCAGAGGAAACTTTCTCAGAGACAGAGGTCATACGTAGGGTGAAGAAAACCACCAAGACCACCTACACTAGAGATATTTCAGAAAGTGACTTTGAAGCTCCTTCGGAAATGTCAGAGGTATCATTCAGTGTGAGGCGAAACCAGCCACCAAAGATTCTGAGTGAGCTTCTTGATGTAGAAGTTTTGGAGTCAACAACTGCTAAATTTGATGCAAGGGTAACAGGCAGACCACCTCCAGTGGTGAAATGGTATAGTGATGGGATAGAGATTCAGCCAGGAGGTAGATACACTGTGCAGTATGATGACCTGGGACATTGCTCTCTTACTATCCACAACGTGACAAGGGAGGACTCTGCAGAAATTGAATGTCGTGCGGTCAACCCTGTTGGTGAAGAAGCATCAAGTTTTGCCAATTTAATCGTGAAGCCAGTGCCAAAACCAGAACAGAGACCAAGGAAGAAGAGAGTTATAGAGCCATTACCACCAGGAAGTCACAAACCAACCTTTGTGTCAGGCATAGAAGTTGACACAACCACAGAAGAAAGAACAGTGACATTAAGATGCAAAGTGACTGGCCTACCAGAACCAAAGATCACATGGTACAAAAATGGCAAACCTATCCCAGAGGATGTAAGAATTTTTACCACAAAAGAGGATGGCACTTGCACTCTGACCATTTGTCAGGTCACAGAGGAAGATGAAGGAGAATACATGTGCAAGGCTGTTAACCCACTGGGTAAATCAATTGTTTACACAGACCTCACTACTGAAACTACAACACGTGTCATACCAGTCCACCAGCGACGGTACCCACGGAAAGTAAGTCTACTGTCAACAACCATACCAGAAGAGGACGATGAAGGTTGGGTGGAAACGAGCCGACATGTTGACACCAGAGTGGAGAGTGACACTGAAAGCACTAGGACTATCAAAACAACAACTACTACAAAGACAAAAACAAGGACATACACAAGTGATACAGAAGAACCTCCTGAGTTTGGACCAAGGGGGTCTGTTGTTCTGGAGATTGCCCCAAAAGGTCGTCCTGGATATCCTCCACTCCAGCCTGCATCAGAGCCCCCATTCCCTGTACCTCCAAAGCCAATGGCTCCACCTCAGAGACCCACTGTTCTACAGGAACTGAGAGATGTAACCACAGAAATTGGTACAACTACTGTCCTGGAAACTATCATCACTGGTACCCCAGAACCTACCATTACATGGTACAAGAGTGGTCAGCCAGTTCCTACAGATAGATATGTACCAGTTCAGTATCCAGATGGCAGGAACACATTGGTCATTACAGTGGTGACAGAAGAAGATGAGACAGAGTTTGAGTGCCGTGCAGTCAACCCACTGGGGACAGTCTCTACTTTCTGCAGAATCATTATCTCTGGATTAAGAGGTCCTCCACCACCCCGAGAACCTCCATATTTGACCAAACAGCCGTACTCTGATGTTGAATCAGAAACTGAAGTTATCACCACCAGAAAAACCACAGAAACCATCACACGGACTTATGAGAGTGATGTGGAAGAATATCCTCCTCAGAGGGAGACTACCATTGTAGAAATTGGTCCCAGAATTGACCGACAAACCCGGGTTCTGCCAACAGACAGAAGACCTCAACCACTGCCTCCAACATCTAGGACAGAATTTGAAAGATTTTATCCTCCCAGACAACCTTACTCTGATGTTGAATCAGATACTGAAGTCATTACTCGGAAAACAACCAAGACAGTCACACGCACTTATGAAAGTGATATGGAGGATTCCCCTAGGAGGGAGTCTACCATTGTTGAAATTGGTCCAAGAGTTGACAAGCAAACATTTTTACCACCAAAACCCAGAAAACCACAACCACCTCTACGACAGCCTCAAGAGCCACATAGGACTGTAGTTGAAATAGATCACAGGAAATATCCACGACAGCCATATTCAGATGTTGAGTCAGATACAGAGATTATTTCAACAAAGAAAACTACAACAAAAACAGTTGTTAAAAGGTATGAAAGTGACATTGAGGATTATCCACAGAGAGAATCAACTATTGTAGCAATAGGACCTCGTGTGGATAGAGAAAAATACTTGCCACCAGTTGAGAAAAAACCAAAGCCTGCAGAGCCTCAAAGAACTGTGATTGAAATAGATCAAAGACAGTATCCAAGGCAGCCATACTCTGATGTCGAATCTGATACAGAGTTAATAACAAGAAAAACAACTACTACAAAGACAGTCACCCAGAGGTATGAAAGTGACACCGAAGATTATCCCAGAAGGGAATCAACAGTTGTAGAAATTGGACCTCGTATTGAAAGAGAAAGGTTTACTCCACCAACAAAGAAGAGGCCAAGACCCCAAGAACCTCAGACCAGTATGGTTGAAATCGATAGCAGGCGGTATCCTGAGCAACCCCATTCGGATGTGGAATCAGATACAGAAATAATTACAAGAAAGAAAGTTACAAAGACAATAAAAAGAACGTATGAAAGTGACATGGAAGACTTTCCTCGGAGGAGAGAGTCAACTATTGTTGAAATTGGGCCTAGGTTTGATAAAAAAGTGCATATTCCTCCAAAGAAGAAACCACAAGAGACAACATTGATGTTCCAGATTGATACCCCTAAATTTACACAAAGGCCACCTCCTACTCAAAGAGAGTCTGTTACCAAAAAGACAACAACAACAACAGTTGAAGAGGTTGTGACAGTAGAGGAAGAGGAGAGTCAACCCACAGCACCTCAAGAGATACCATACATTAGAGAAGTCCCAGTACAAAGGCATTACCCTGAGAGAGAGTTGCCTTTGGAAGTACCACCAGAATTTGAAACATATGTTGTTTCCCATCCTCCAGTTGAACCTCCTGAAAAGCTCTCAGTTGATGAGCATGCTGTTACTGAAATTGAAATTGATAGGAAAGCCCCTCCCAGAGACTTGCAACAAATTGAGTTTGTTGTGGACGTAACAGATGTCCAAAAGCCTCCTCCAAAGCCAAAGCCAAAACCAGAAACAGAAACAACCACCCAAGTACTATCTAAGACAGTAACCACAACAACAAAGACTACCAGAACGGAGGAATTACCTCCCTCTCCTCCCAAGAGGGAGTTAACTGAAGTCATCATTGAGAAACCTCAGAAGAAGGAACCTCGAGAGTTTGAACTAACTCTCACTGTTCCCCAAGAGGAGTCACCAGAGGAGCCTGTCATTCCCTCTCAAGCCTACCTTGTTAAAAAACCTGTTGTATTTCCAGAAGAAATATTAAAGCCAATAGAGAAGAAAGTTCATCCTCCTAAACGTGAAACTGAAGTTGAGCAACCAGTGGTGTCACATCCTTTAGTGCAATTTGAAGAAGTTGTAGCACAACCCATGAAAGCTGTTCCACATGAAACACCAGAACACATTATACCCATACAAAGATCACCTCCTAAAGTTATTAGACCTCTAGAAGACATTGAGACCAGGATTGGAGACCAGGTGACACTGACTTGTCAAATTGTGGGTGAGCCAAAACCAACAATTACCTGGGAAAAGTATCATGAGCCACTGGAAGATGAAAGATATATAACTACTGTGAAGGAGGATGGTACTTGCATTTTGACTATTACTACTGTGACTGAAGAAGATGACACAGAATTCACATGTATTGCAACAAATCCTGCTGGAACTGTTACCACCCATGCTGAAATCTATGTCATGGATGTTCAACAGCATCCACCAAGACGGGTCTCAGATATTAAGGTAGAAACGAAAGAAAGGACTGAAATATTCTTGGAAAAGACTCCTGAACCTCTAAAGCCTGTTGAATTTATTTTAGAAACCCCACAACCTCAGGAACCAGAGGAAATTGTTACAGAAGTGACAGAGGTGACTACCATCATAGAGGAAGAGAAGCCTCCTAAACCACCACCTCTTCAACCTGAATTTGAGGAGGTGGTTGTACCACTTAAACCTCCCATTGAAGAAACAACAGAAAAAACTGAAATACTAATGGAGAAAGGACCAGAAACATTGCCAACTCTTGAGTTCACTGTTTCTGTTCCAGAGGAAAAACCTGTTGAAGAGTTGCCCAGGGAACGTCCAAGAGGTCCTGCTGAAGTCCCTGTTGTACCTACTAAACTGGTTCCAGAATTTGAGGAGGTTGTATTCCCCAAAGAAGAGAAACCTGCAGAAGAGCTGAAGGAAGAAACAATTGAGAGAACTGAAATTTTGTTAGAAAAGAAACCAGAGCCACTTCCACTCATGGAACTTACTGTATCTGTTCCAGAGGAGAAACCCCCTCCAGAGGAAGAACTGTTGCCACAATTTGAGGAAGTTGTCAGCCCTGTGGAGAGACAACCAGATGTTGAAGAAGTCATAAGTGAAGATGTCAAAGAACGAACTGAGGTGATAATTGAGAAGGGGGAGTCTCCTTTGCCTTCTCTTGAATTCACAGTTTCAGTTCCTGAGGAGCCCATTTCACCAGTAAGGCTTGAACCTCAATATGAGGAAGTTGTTTTTCCTTTTGAAGAACAGACAGTTACTGAAGAAACCACACAGAGGACAGAAGTTATCATTGATAAAGCCCAAGAACCTCTTCCAAAAGTTGAATTCACTGTTGCTGTCCCTGAAGAAAAGACACCTGCAGAAGAACTGCTGCCAGAATTTGAAGAAGAAGAAGAAATTCAAGAAGAAACTAAGGAAAGGACAGAGGTTTTAATTGAAAAGGAGCCAGAACCTTTGCCAGTTGTAGAATTAACTGTTTCTGTTCCAGAAGAAGAGTCTATAACTATGCCTGAATTGCATCCACAGTTTGAAGAGGTTGTGTTTCCAGAGGAGCCAAAACCAGTTGAAGAAAAACCTGTCATTGTGGAGGAAACATCAGAAAGGACTGAGGTTGTCATTGAAAAGGAGCCTGAAATGTTACCTTCTTTAGAATTTACCATTTCAGTTCCAGAAGAGAAGGTTGTAATGGAGGAAATACTTCAACCTGAATTTGAAGAAGTAGTGATACCAGTCACAAAAGAAGAGCCCAAAGAAAAAATCATCGAAGAGACAATGGAAAAGACTGAAATGCTGATTGAGAAAGAACCAGAACCATTGCCAACAGTAGAGTTAACTGTTTCTGTACCTGAAGAGGAACTCATTGTTCCTAAAGAACTGAAACCAGAGTTTGAGGACGTGGTGTTCCCAGAAGAACCAGAAAAGATATATCCCCAAGAGAAACCAGTGGAAGAGATTACTGAAGAAACAAGAGAAAGGACTGAAGTTCTGATTGAGAAAGAACCCGAACCTTTGCCAACTGTGGAGCTTACTGTTTCTGTACCTGAAGAGGAACCTATTGTTCCAAAAGAACTAAAACCAGAGTTTGAGGAAGTGGTGTTCCCAGAAGAACCAGAAAAGGAATATCCCCAAGAGAAACCAGTGGAAGAGATTACTGAAGAAACAAGAGAAAGGACTGAAGTTCTGATTGAGAAAGAACCAGAACCTTTGCCAACTGTGGAGCTTACTGTTTCTGTACCTGAAGAGGAACCTATTGTTCCAAAAGAACTAAAACCAGAGTTTGAGGAAGTGGTGTTCCCAGAAGAACCAGAAAAGGAATATCCCCAAGAGAAACCAGTGGAAGAGATTACTGAAGAAACAAGAGAAAGGACTGAAGTTCTGATTGAGAAAGAACCCGAACCTTTGCCAACTGTGGAGCTTACTGTTTCTGTACCTGAAGAGGAACCTATTGTTCCAAAAGAACTAAAACCAGAGTTTGAGGAAGTGGTGTTCCCAGAAGAACCAGAAAAGGAATATCCCCAAGAGAAACCAGTGAAAGAGATTACTGAAGAAACAAGAGAAAGGACTGAAGTTCTGATTGAGAAAGAACCCGAACCTTTGCCAACTGTGGAGCTTACTGTTTCTGTACCTGAAGAGGAACCTATTGTTCCAAAAGAACTAAAACCAGAGTTTGAGGAAGTGGTGTTTCCAGAAGAACCAGAAAAGGAATATCCCCAAGAGAAACCAGTTGAAGAGATTACTGAAGAAACAAGAGAAAGGACTGAAGTTCTGATTGAGAAAGAACCCGAACCTTTGCCAACTGTGGAGCTTACTGTTTCTGTACCTGAAGAGGAACCTATTGTTCCAAAAGAACTAAAACCAGAGTTTGAGGAAGTGGTGTTTCCAGAAGAACCAGAAAAGGAATATCCCCAAGAGAAACCATTGGAAGAGATTACTGAAGAGTCAAGAGAAAGAACTGAAGTTCTGATTGAGAAAGAACCAGAACCTTTGCCAACTGTGGAGCTAACTGTTTCTGTACCTGAAGAGGAACCTATTGTTCCCAAAGAATTGAAACCAGAGTTTGAGGAAGTGGTGTTCCCAGAAGAACCAGAAAAGGAGCAGCCACCAAAAAAGGAACCAGTGGAAGAGATTACTGAAAAAACAAGGGAAAGGACTGAAGTTCTGATTGAGAAAGAACCAGAGCCTTTACCAACTGTAGAGCTTACTGTTTCTGTACCTGAAGAGGAAACAATTGTTCCCAAAGAATTAAAACCAGAGTTTGAGGAGGTGGTATTCCCAGAAGAACCAGAAAAGGAGCATCCTAAAGAGGAACCAGTTGAAGAGATTACTGAAGAGTCAAGAGAAAGAACTGAAGTTCTGATTGAGAAAGAACCAGAACCTTTGCCAACTGTGGAGCTAACTGTTTCTGTACCTGAAGAGGAAATAATTGTTCCCAAAGAATTGAAACCAGAGTTTGAGGAAGTGGTGTTCCCAGAAGAACCAGAAAAGGAGCAGCCACCAAAAAAGGAACCAGTGGAAGAGATTACTGAAGAAACAAGGGAAAGGACTGAAGTTCTGATTGAGAAAGAACCAGAACCTTTGCCAACTGTGGAGCTTACTGTTTCTGTACCTGAAGAGGAAATAATTGCACCCAAAGAATTGAAACCTGAGTTTGAGGAAGTGGTGTTCCCAAAAGAACCAGAAAAGGAATATCCCAGAGAGGAACCAGTTGAAGAGATTACAGAAGAAACAAGGGAAAGGACGGAGGTTCTGATTGAGAAAGAACCAGAACCTTTGCCAACTGTGGAGCTAACTGTTTCTGTACCTGAGCAAGAGGAGGTTATATCCACAGAAGAATTAAAGCCTCGGTATGAAGAGGTTGTATTTCCAAAGGAGAAACCCATTCAACAGACACCTGTGGAAGACGAACATGAATGGCCCTTACCTTTGAAATTTGATGTTTCACAACCTGTGGAAAAGCCATACCCAGTAGAGGAGGTTGAAGCTGAAAAACCACTAGAAGAAATCCCAGTTGAAGAAATTACAAGAGAAAGGACTGAAGTTTTCATGGAAAAAGAACCTGAACCCTTACCAACTGTAGAGCTAACAGTATCTGTACCAGAAGAAGAAATTGAATCAATTGAACTTGTTCCTGAGTATGAGGAAGTTGTATTTCCAGAAGAAAGACCAGAAGAAGTTGAAGAAGAACATATACATGACAGAGTTACATTTGAAATTGAAAAGGAACCAGAACCATTGCCCTCATTAGAACTAACAATATCTGTTCCAGAAGAAATGCCTGCACCCATTGAAGAAATTCTTCATCCTGAAGAAAAACCTACAGACGAATTACCTGAAAAAGAAAGACCAGCAGAAGAACAACCATTGGAAGAATTACCAAAGAAAGAGAAACCTAGAGAAGAGTTACCCTTAATTCCAACTGAGGATAAACCAGAGGAAGAGATACCAGTAGAGGAAGAATTTCCCAAAGAACAGCCTGTTGAGGAGACTCCAATTGGAAAAATGCCAGAGGAGGAAGGTCCTGAACGCTCAACAGTTGAGGTAGTGGTGGAGGACAAAGAACAACCGCTGGAGCCCATTGAATTGATTTTGGATGTCAAAGAAGATGAGCCAGTGGAAGTTACTGAGACAGTAACAGAAACTGTGACTGTTGTAGAAAAAGTTGAAACAACTGAAACTCCAGAAGAAGACACCATTTTCATTGAGCTCATCCAGGAGTTAACTGATGTTACAGTAGATATTGGTGATGAGGCAAGATTTGTTTGTCAGGTGATAGGTTTTCCAAGACCAACTATCACATGGGTCATTAATGGTCAGCCCCTCAGCGGTGACCGTTTCATCTCTGTGTATGAATTGGATGGTACTGTTACACTGATCATAACAGAAGTTATAGAGGAGGATGAAACCGTCTATGAATTGATTGCAACGAATGAAGCTGGAACAGTGAGGACTGAAGCAGAGCTGATTATTCCTGGACATGGTTAGTTGTGATCTTCAATCTGCACTTTTGCTTTTAATCTGTGGTATCAAAACATTTTAAGACAGAGTTTTGCTGCTTTTTCTAATCTTCTGAAAATGCCCTCTTTGTTCACATTCAATTTGTCCACCAGATAAACAGTAGTAATGTAGTATTTCAATCATTGCACAGTGCATAAAATACCTTTGATTTTATTTTCAGTTATAATTGAAACTTAGGAATTTGTGGTAGCTTGTGTATGTGTGCCTTTGTGTTATTGGTGCTTAGTTCCTTAACAAGATATTTCAAGAAAGGTCATTTTGTACTCTACATGTGAATACCCTATACTGAGAACAACCCTTTAATTTATGGTTGATCACAAAGTTCGTTAGAGATAAACCTCTTAAAGCCCTCTTCATTTTAGGTGAAGTTTTCAAATTCTCTTTACACTTTTGCTTTCTGGTTTCATATGAAGTTTGAAATAAAGTTGCATGCCTTCATTGCATTGAGAATAACTTTATGAGTTTTTTACAATTTAACCATTGATACAGGAGAACCAAGGCCTGAGATTCCTGAAGATGTGGAAGTAACTTTAGAAATAGTTGAACTCCCAGAAGAAGAACAACCAGTGGAAGAGAAGCCTTTGGAAGAGTTCCCTGAGCGGCAGAGAGGACCTGCTGAAGTACCTGAAGAAAAGACTCCTCAACCAGAAGAGGAACATGTTGATGAAACTTTCCGTGATACACTTGAATTAACAATTGATGAGAAACCACAACTACCTCAAGAAATTCAAGTTACATTTGAGATTCCAGAAGAGGAACAACCTGAGGAACAGCCAGTTGAGGAAGTCCAATTGGAAGAAGTGCCTGAAGAGGAAAAACCAGAATTTCCAACTAAAGAAACAACTGAAATTACCATTGAGGAACTCCCAGAACTCCCACAGGAAGTTCAAATCACTTTTGAAGTTCCAGAAGAAGGCCAACCAGAAGATAGCGTGGAGGAGCACATTCTACCTCAAGAACTTAAACCTGAGTATGAGGAAATTGTATTTCCTCATGAAGAGCCCACTGAGGAGACCCCAGTAGATGAAGAGGAAGAAATGCGGGAACGAACAGAGATACAATTTGAAAAGGAACCTGAGCCATTACCAACTTTAGAACTTGTAATCTCAGTACCAGAAGAGAAACCAGCACCAATTGAGGAAGTCCCCCTTCCTGAGGAGGTCCCAGAAGAGGTTCTAGAAGAAGAGGAAGTCTTACCTGAGGAAATTCAACCAGAGTTTGAAGAAATTGTGTTTCCAGGGGAAACACCCTCTGAAGAAACTCCAGTTGATGAAGAAGAGGATATACAGGAGAGGACTACTCTTGAAATTGAAAAGGAACCAGAACCATTGCCCACTTTGGAACTAACAATATCTGTTCCAGAAGAAATGCCTGCACCCATTGAAGAAATTCTTCAACCTGAAGAAATACCTACAGAAGAATTACCTGAAAAAGAAAGACCAGCAGAAGAACAACCATTGGAAGAAATACCAAAGAAAGAGAAACCAAGAGAAGAGTTACCAATAGAACCAACTGAGGAAAAACCAGAGGAAGAGATACCAGTAGAGGAAGAATTTCCCAAAGAACAGCCTGTTGAGGAGACTCCAATTGGAAAAATGCCAGAGGAGGAAGGTCCTGAACGCTCAACAGTTGAGGTAGTGGTGGAGGACAAAGAACAACCGCTGGAGCCCATTGAATTGATTTTGGATGTCAAAGAAGATGAGCCAGTGGAAGTTACTGAGACAGTAACAGAAACTGTGACTGTTGTAGAAAAAGTTGAAACAACTGAAACTCCAGAAGAAGACACCATTTTCATTGAGCTCATCCAGGAGTTAACTGATGTTACAGTAGATGTTGGTGATGAGGCAAGATTTGTTTGTCAAGTGATAGGTTTTCCAAGACCAACTATCACGTGGGTGATTAATGGTCAGCCCCTCAGCGGTGACCGTTTCATCTCTGTGTATGAATTGGATGGTACTGTTACACTGATCATAACAGAAGTTATAGAGGAGGATGAAACCATCTATGAATTGATTGCAACGAATGAAGCTGGAACAGTGAGGACTGAAGCAGAGCTGATTATTCCTGGTCATGGTATGTTCTACATTTCTAATTTTGAACACAGTGATATTTGAAATAATTAAAAGTCCAATGATGGTGTTCACTGTCTGGAAACCTATTTGGAAAATGAATTTATCAGTCTATCATTGTATTCTACACATTGGTGGGTGGTTTTTAGCAGTGTATGTTCAACATCCATGGTTTTTAATCAAGACTTCCCATAAACAAATTGATGTACATGATTTGGGTTGGTTCTTGCATGTTTTTTGCAATCTGAGCAATTTAAAAGCCTTTATGGCAGTCACACATTCATCATTTGACAGCATGCAAATCTGTGAATGGTGAATGTTATTCAGATGAGAGTAAGTAACCCTTAGTAGCCATACATATTTTTTTTCCTGTTGTACACTGTACATCTTACCAGGTTAAGAAAGCAATCCAAATGAAAATGGTATATTTTCAAAATATTTATTAACTGTGTGTCTTTGAACACTGTTACAAAGCAGTCAGTAGAAATAATCTTTGGCATATAATTACTTCTTGTTGCACCAAGATTTGTTGTTGATGGCTCATAAGGTTAACGGACCTTTCCATTTGGGCTAAGTTGCCAAATAGACATTTTATTTGTAAATAACAGATGAGCACAAAGAGCAGGAACTTGGCAATCAAAGTTAAGAAAGTCTAATATATGGCCATAAAATGGGTGGCATTGGACTGTTTACCTACATCTTTATCCATTAACAATCACTAATGTTTGTATTTATGTTTCCCTTTACATTACTTGTGGTCCAACACAAGTTACATGCTGAATTGTTTAAAACCTTTTAATGAGTGTGAGTAACATTATCAAGTGGAGAAAACTATGTAATCCATCAAGAAAGATTGCTCACAACATTGATTCATGCAATTACAATCCTTTTTCACAGAAATTCCACAGCCTGAGATTCCTGAAGATGTGGAAGTTACTTTAGAAATAGTTGAACTCCCAGAAGAAGAACAACCTGTGGAAGAGAAGCCTTTGGAAGAGTTCCCTGAACGGCAGAGAGGACCTGCTGAAGTACCTGAAGAAAAGACTCCTCAACCAGAAGAGGAACATGTTGATGAAACTTTCCGTGATACACTTGAATTAACAATTGATGAGAAACCACAACTACCTCAAGAAATTCAAGTTACATTTGAGATTCCAGAAGAGGAACAACCTGAGGAACAGCCAGTTGAGGAAGTCCCATTGGAGGAAGTGCCTGAAGAGGAAAAACCAGAAATTCCAACAAAAGAAACCACTGAAATTACCATTGAGGAACTCCCAGAACTCCCACAGGAAGTTCAAATCACTTTTGAAGTTCCAGAAGAAGGCCAACCAGAGGATAGTGTGGAGGAGCACATTCTACCTCAAGAACTTAAACCTGAGTATGAGGAAATTGTACTTCCTCATGAAGAGCCCACTGAGGAGACCCCAGTAGATGAAGAGGAGGAAATGCGGGAACGAACAGAGATACAATTTGAAAAGGAACCTGAACCGTTACCAACATTAGAACTTGTAATCTCAGTACCAGAAGAGAAACCAGCACCAATTGAGGAAGTTCCCCTTCCTGAGGAGGTTCCAGAAGAGGTTCTAGAAGAAGAGGAAGTCTTACCTGAGGAAATTCAACCAGAGTTTGAAGAAATTGTGTTTCCAGGGGAAACACCCTCTGAAGAAACTCCAGTTGATGAAGAAGAGGATATACAGGAGAGAACTACTCTTGAAATTGAAAAGGAACCAGAACCATTGCCCACTTTGGAACTAACAATATCTGTTCCAGAGGAAATGCCTGCACCCATTGAAGAAATTCTTCATCCTGAAGAAATACCTACAGAAGAATTACCTGAAAAAGAAAGACCAGCAGAAGAACAACCATTGGAAGAAATACCAAAGAAAGAGAAACCAAGAGAAGAGTTACCAATAGAACCAACTGAGGAAAAACCAGAGGAAGAGATACCAGTAGAGGAAGCATTTCCCAAAGAACAGCCTGTTGAAGAGACTCCAGTTGAAGAAGTGCCAGAGGAGGAAGGTCCTGAACGCTCAACAGTTGAGGTAGTGGTGGAGGACAAAGAACAACCACTGGAGCCCATTGAATTGATTTTGGATGTCAAAGAAGATGAGCCAGTGGAAGTTACTGAGACAGTAACAGAAACTGTGACTGTTGTAGAAAAAGTTGAAACAACTGAAACTCCAGAAGAAGACACCATTTTCATTGAGCTCATCCAGGAGTTAACTGATGTTACAGTAGATATTGGTGATGAGGCAAGATTTGTTTGTCAAGTGATAGGATTTCCAAGACCAACTATCACGTGGGTGATTAATGGTCAGCCCCTCAGCGGTGACCGTTTCATCTCTGTGTATGAATTGGATGGTACTGTTACACTGATCATAACAGAAGTTATAGAGGAGGATGAAACAGTCTATGAATTGATTGCAACGAATGAAGCTGGAACAGTGAGGACTGAAGCAGAGCTGATTATTCCTGGACATGGTATGTTACAGTTTGCATTTTTCCTTTGATGCTATATCTTTTTTAACTTTAGTTAATTTCTATGTGTGAGGATATGCAGTTCTAGCTGCAGTAGCCTGAAGCATTTTATTCATATTCAGTTCTTCTTTTGGTTCCCAGAAGGGGAAACTATCGAAAAAGTTTCACTGACCTAACAGATTTAGGAGTACTGTCGTTTAAAAGCAATCTGTGGCTATTGTGAGCATATTTCATCCTGTATTGCTACTAGTAGTTCTCGGAAATTTGGCAAAGTATGTGAAAACATGGTCTCATACATGTATCAACAGGGTTTTGGTTAGGTACACTAAGCTCTTTTTTGATTTAATCAAACCTCAACAAAAAGTGGCATGTACTGCATAATGTATCACCTGTCACCATGTATCAAAAATGCATGTTCATGGGCAGTTTCTCCCTATAGTCTCCATATTGGAACAACCGTAATCTGTATATATACACATAGACCATGGGGCACAGAGTCACAAACATGACATCGGGTATGGCCCCCCACAGTGTTGAACATGTTCGTATTGTGACAAGATTCTTATCTCATTTTCATGTCACAAAACTACAGTAATTACGATAGAAAGTTTGCAATTTGTAGGAAGTAAATTTTCAGTCAAAACACAGTTCTCTTTTATTCTTGGAGTGATTGCTACAAACTAACATGATAAAATCTGTTACAAGAAGTCTACTCATCAACAATGCCTTCACAACCTTTTACACCGTAATTCAATGAGGTTTGTCCATTTGGTTTACTGGGAGCAAGGGAATTATTTGCAAACCTATCTGGTTCCAGCAATTTGTAAGTACAAAGTGATACTAATGTAAGCATATGCAGAGCGAATATATATACAGCTGGCCTGACCAAAATGCATGCAACTGCAAACAATTAAAGCAGTTGCCGCAATGTGGTTCTACAGTTGCCACCATTACAAGATAACTTTGCCAAACTTTGGGAAAGGTTACTAAACAGTTCTACTAGACTACTCGAGATAAGCCCATACTAACTTGCAACTGCAAACAATTAAAGCAGTTGCCGCAATGTAGTTCTACAGTTGCCACCATTACAAGATAACTTTGCCAAACTTTGGGAAAGGTTACTAAACAGTTCTACTAGACTACTCGAGATAAGCCCATACTAACTTGGGATGGTAAGCAACGTATTGCTCTTCTTCTCATTTAGGCAGATATGAGTTGTGAGGAAGAAAACTGCATGTGAAAATATTCCAGAAATACTGTGAATTGACAGTGCTATTACAAGACTCAATCAAATGATGATTTCAGGGGCCACATTATGTGTGTGTGCTTTATGCAAGTAGGCCTATAATCGAGTCATTTTGAATTTTTTTTTCTAAAGTTGCAGTGCATTTTTCTGTCATCAGAATTGTGCATTGCCCAGTGCCTAGGTGTACTTGCTTAGGTTATCTTATGTCAACTATTGTAAGACGCCTCCTACTTCAGTTTTCTTTCACTTTTTCCATTTGAAATTTGGTGGGCATGTTTTGGGGTATCGATTTACTTCTCTTGGCAAACCATGAATGGATGTAAAAAGGAAATTATCTTCCATGTAGAATTGTCTGCTACAAAACTTCATCCCCAGAGAATTAGACTGACACACTGACAGTTTCAAGCTAATAGGCATATTGACTTAAGTGGAAAATTTGAAGTTGTTGTCAAGTTAAGGTCAGGTCCAAACTATTCTATCCCTTAAAGTCATCTTTTAAGTTTTGTTGGAATAAGGGATATTTAGCATCACTGTAAAGCTTGAAGTTTTCAATTCTGATGAAATGTTTTGAAAAAATACATTTAATGAATGGCAGACTGTTAATTTTCATAATTATTAAAATGGGCGTGATGTATGGGATATTTGAAATTCGTTCCACAAGCCAGCTACATGACTTTTGTAAGTAACTATTATTTGAGAACCAGTGCAACCACCCTTTAAAAAGTTTTAGAAAATAGTGCACCTCTTTCACCTCAATAATTATGCTAATTAGGCAGATTCCAACAGTGGATGCCCTGTACATCACAATTTTGTCTAACTTTCTTTATTTTATGAAGTAGTAAACAATATTTTTAAAACATATTTTGTAAAGTTCTAACTTGTGTTAGTCCTCCAAAAATTATTCAGTAAGATTTTTCTTATCATAATTCATGCATGCTTAATAATCAAATTATGAAATGTGATGTGTGGGACAAAATGTGACGTACCGGACAACTGTATTGAGTTTGTTCGGCACATTTTCCTCACCTCTCTGAATTGATTCTCAACACTAACACTACACAATTTGTACTTTTGATGTTGATCAGTTAGCATATTTGAAAAAGAAAAATGGCCCATAGTCATTGTTCTCTGCAGAGGTATTTCTATCAAAATGGCACTTGCTGCCAATCGTATTTATACAAACATGACAGGCGTACACTGTCTCAAAATAGTGGTCCTCATCGATGAACATGGAGGTAGTAAATAGTATGTAATGTTGCATATGTCGTGGAGTTTTCCTGCCTTACTAACATGGTTTGTCAATTGTGATGCGATCAAAGAATATCCCTATAGGCACAAAAGCAAGGATTTGTAGAATTTTGATTACTGTTCGTGTGTGATCATGTCCGATATTGTTAGGGGCCTATGCAAGTAACATTTGTAGCATAAGCTCAGTGCTGGGCTATGACGGTTTGAATGAGATCATCAGATGATTGTATAATCAGGAAAGATGGCAAAGTAAAGGCTGGAAAGGAGCATTGATACATGACAGAGAATGCACAAAAGAGATAATCAAAACACAAGTTGCGTTGTAAAAATTTTCGATATCACAGACATTTCTCAGAGTCATGGAGCAACATTTGAGAAGGGAGTGTAGGTGGTGTTCACGCTTAAGTAAGCTACTGTAAGTCTTGACAGGCTTTCCTTCAAGTTGGATACCAAATTTTATGGAAGTTACAGTTGAGGAATTCCCATATATTTGTTTTAAAAAGGTAGCAATTTTCGTGGCTAAGAAGTGTGAATTGCATGGCAGAATGCAATTTTGAAAAACAGATATCAAATTACAACCGGTTATAGACAGTTTTCTTTTTCAACAACCAGTCTTTTGGTTGTGCAAAAATTTTGAAACTGAATGAAACTGAAACTGGTTTTAACCAGTTTTCACATCAAAAACAGTTTTCTGAGCAGACTTAGGGAGGTAATCAAATACTTTAGGGGAAAAGGCTGCTAGTGGAAGGGTTTCATTGAAATGTTAATTATAAAAGGACTGATGATTTAAAAAAGAAGAACACTTTCAGCACAATGAAAGTTGAAAATACC
Organism: Holothuria leucospilota; assembly: GCA_029531755.1. Lineage (NCBI taxonomy): Eukaryota > Metazoa > Echinodermata > Holothuroidea > Aspidochirotida > Holothuriidae > Holothuria > Holothuria leucospilota. Next base: position 38,682,104 of record CM055983.1, on the reverse strand, counting down.
AATACTGCAGTGAATCATCCAAAGGATAAAGTGTACTTATACTGAAAAACTTACATTCTCAATGATGACTCTGGCCCCTAACCACATTTCCCTAGAACACACTGCCACCCCACATATTGTAGCAGTCACCATTCACATATTGTGGCAGTCACCACTTCTGTGAACTTCCTAGAACACTAATGTGTATATACTCTTCAGAGTTGTGTATCTCGTGTGCATAAATATTTATTTAAACACAATGAAGAGTGCAAAGGCAGTATATTGATTATTAAAGTAAGACATTAAAGTCTTTGATTTAGTCCAATGTTACATTTTTATAATTGGCCAAATTTTCAATAATTTAATGAAAAATGACCTTTTTAGATGTGTTAGATAATTATCATGCATAGGAGTAAGTACAATAACTCCAACTTATTTAATAGTTGTATTTTCTGTACAGCATTTTCATTAAACACCATTATTTAATCCAAAACAGGCTTTTTCAATACATTTTGTGTGGGGAAAAATTGTCCTGTACGTCACATGTTCCGTATGTCACGAGACCTTTTTACTCGTGTAACCACAGCACCAAAACCAATTTTTGTTCTTTAATGGTACTTTGCAGCATGTTATGTTAAAGGTTAAGCTGCACATTAATGATATCAACTTGATCATTTCACCTCTATTTTCAGAGCATTTTAAACTAAAGTATGTCAGTACCATCAAAAAAAAAAGAGATTTCTCTGGTCCCATAGTCACACTGACTTTTAATTAAGATGTTGCCTAATTAAGGAAGTGTAGAAAGTTTTAATTACTTTGTAATTAAAGTGTTAGTTGTAACAATTATGGAAACCTGAAAAGTTTCTGGAATGCCAAGTTACTCTGTGAAATATCCTGTATGTCACAGTGCAAGTAGCTTGGACTTGCCCTCTAATACTCCCATATTAGTTGTTCCCCCTGTGTCTTGGAACTTCTTCGTAGTAGTTTTCTTCAGACTACAGCAGGGGGTTTCAAGTGTTCTTCTGCAGCCACATTTTCTTCAATGTGAGCTTTATCACTGTTACAGTATTAGCCAGTGGGAGTGAATCCAGGGTTTGAAGACAGGCTCATTTTTGAGAGCAAAGCCCACACACAAGAGCTCCAAAAGTGGTTGCACAACAGGCAGTAGGGAGTTTGGGATTCTTAATTTGGGTGGCTGCTCATGAGGTGTTTCTGTGGAAGGGGACTATGTTTACACCTTTTGTTTGTCTCTGCACTTCTGCTAAATCAAGTATTTGAACTAACTGTCAGGTAAACCTGTCTGGTCAGCAAACTTGACCATGAAATGGTCTGCAGCAGATGTTTGCCTTGCCATTGTATTTCTACAGAGTAGTTTATTTTTGCTGGAGGGAGCTCATTGACACAAGATGTGCAGAGTAGAGAAGTGAGGAATTCTTATCCAGCTTTGTGGTTTTGTGCAGTGTACAGCACTGAAAAGTCTGCCAGCGGTGGATATTTGAGTGGAATTGAGTATCGGCAAAAACACGACATGTTCCTTAGTGGGGGACGAGTAGATGAAAGCCGCTCTTAGCCCCACTGAGGTTGGAGAAAATGTGACATTACAGTTCTACTATATAGGAGGAAAAGGCATTCCAGTACTCAAATTCCTCATTGTAGTTCCAATCCATAGTCACCAGTATGGAAATATAATGGCATCCCAATCACCTTAGATTAGGAAAGCACTCTGAAATGCAAATTTGTCGTAAGGAACTCTTGGTCCACTGGGTAACCAGTACCGGAAAAGAATTGGTATCAAATGAAATTCCACTTTAAGCATAAATCAGCAGTCATGAGGCAAAATTTGCCTTTGCTGAAATCAGTCATAGCTACCACAGTTTTTAGGGGAAAACTGCTGTTCCCAATTAAAGTACCCGACCACTGGTTCATTACTTCAATTACCTGCTTCAATGAAGCAGCAGCTTTGTTAAAAGCTTTGATGACTATTTTGGTGCAACAGTAGCCCAGCACTGTGGGGTTTACATTACATCTAACAAAATAATGCTACCCAGTATTTAGTACTGGCAAAAAGGGATCAAATTACTCATGGTCATTGAAGGTTAGATCACCTTTTAGTTTAATCTGAGATAAACTGCCATCAAGTTTCAACCTTTAGGGCTATTGACAAATGCTTGAATGAGCACCTAATTGGTATTGATAACAGCTCTTGACAAGTTTTGGCATAGGAAGATTATGCAAAATAAATAATGGTTCAATGGTAAAATAACAATGGTTCATGCGTTTGTTTCATCAAAGTTAGATATGGGAAATCCTTTACTGTATGGGATCTCCAAAACTCAAATTAACCGCCCTTCAGCGCATTCAGAACATTGCAGCAAGATTAGTGTGTAGAACTGCTCCATCTTCTCATATCACTCCAGTTTTAAAGTGTACCTAAAGTCTGAAAATTCAAAAATATATATTACAGAGCATGAAAACTGAATTCCAGTGGTCCAATTCCCATCTTCACAGGACTTTCTTAAGCTGAGATATAAAATGTTGAAGTTTATTCACTCAATTTTAAAAGGTAGATTGCGCAATAATTTGTGATGTCATTGTTGTACTACTCAAATTACAATCTTTGTATTTCTTTGTTTTTCTGAAAGCCACCGCACCTTGTGCCAAAATGTGATCGCGTTCTTACTGCTTTGGGGTGACTTGACTATATAAGCCCTCTCTGTACAGCATGACATGCAAGAAAACAGGAAGCGGTCAAGGTCATATAAACATTTTTAATTTTAAAAGAAAACAAAGCATTTAATGTGAGTTGTACAACAAGAATGTCAAAAATTATTGCACAATGAACTGTTTGGATTTAAGTGAATAAATTATAACATTTAATATCTCAGCAATGGAATAAGCTATGACAATGGGAGTTGGACCAATAAGATTAATTTTGTAACCTCTAAAATATATATTTTTGAATTTTTAGACTTTAGGTCCACTTTAAGAGAATTGCACTGGCTTCCTGTTGAGAGACGAATTCTTTTCGAACTGTCACTATTTATTTATAAGACTTTAGCTTATTCAAAACTAGCCTATCTGCATCAACTGTTGACTCTGTATTCACCTAGCTGCCAAGGTCTCAGATCTTCAACTCATGGCTTTCTCCAGGAGCATGTTTCTAGAAATAAGTGGGGAAGTAGGTCTTTCTTTTTTGCTGCTGCCAAAATCTGGAACAACCTTCCTTCATCTGTTCGTTCTGCAACTTCTCTCAGTACTTTCAAGAAAAAACTAAAAACCCACCTTTTCTTGGACATTTAACTTTGGTTGTGACTGTGGAAGCGCCATGAGCGTCATCTGACGGATACCGGCGCTATACTAAATTGCCATTATTATTATTAAAATGTGGATCCAATATTTTACAAAAATGGGGTTGGGGTTGGGGGGAGGCTGTTTCCATGAGGGCAGAGTTCAAAGCTGTGAACATCAAATGAACAATCAGGATAGGGGGGTGGGAGGTTCTGGGGAAAAAATTAAATTAGACCCTGTCAAATGGTATTTCCTGGCATAAGGTGTATTCCTGGCATCTAGTGATCAAAATTAGTGTACCACATTAACTTTTCAGTGCAACTTTGGAACTGTCTCAAAAAGAAAGTGATGCCAAAGAAGGTTGGAGTGGGGTGGGGGCGGGGGCAGGGGGGAGAGCTGAATTTGGAAAACTCCCCCTCTGGATCCAGTGCTGTATATTTGTAACTAGACTTTTTCATCCACCCATGTGTGAATCACCAGCTGACCTAAAGCCACAAGAAAACGTGACATCCAAATGCTCTAGATTGCACTCAAAAAATTGCTCATGAAAATTTTGGTTCTTGGAATCTTCCACAGGCCGCATCAATGGAGGTCGTAGCCTGCAAATGTGGCAAACACTTGAGAACCTCAGGGCTACAGGGTTAATTATCTCACCTGTCAACAAAAACTGCATCAAATTAAAGCAGGCAGCTCTCTGCTTTGAGTTAACTCTATGTAATACTTCTTTTTGTTGGCAGATTGTAACAATTTCTTCACCCTTACTGTTTTTTCAAAGGTTTTTTCGCACTTCCTCACCATGAGCCCCCAACATATGTTGTAACTTATAAGAGTGTGGTACGTAGGCCCTAAATATCTATTAATAGAACTTCAGAGCAGTAAATATGTGTAAGAATTTTTAGCTCAACAAGTTGAGCTATTGCCATGGCAATGCGTCTTTCTGTCTGTCTGTCTGTCTGTTCGTCCATCCATCCGTCCGTCCGTCCGTCTGTCCGTCTGTCTGTCAACATTGGAAAAAAGCTGCTGTCTGCAGGTGCTTTGACTGTTCCTTGTCAAAATTGGTGTGGCTATAAGACATATCAAGGGCCTGATAATTATGGTAACAGGAAGTAGGTCAAAGGTCATTTAGGGTCGTGAGAGGTCAAGGAGTGAAATCACGCAAACGCCTTCAACTCCTTGTGGTTATGATGGAATCTTTTCAAATTTGACAGGAGTGTTCAGTAAATGATGGGTCATCAAAGTTGTACTTTTAAAGTAGATCAAAGGTCATTTGGGGTCAAAGAGAGGTCAGGCAATAGGAGGTCAAACAGTGTAATCATGCAAAAGCCTTCAACTATGGGTTATGTCTGAATTTTGTCAAATTTGGCAATCTTGAGTGTTTAGAACATAATGGGTCATCAATGTTGTTCTTTTGAAGTAGGTCAAAGGTCATTTGTGGTCAAAGAGAGGTCAAACAATGAAATCACTGAAAATCCTTCATCTCCTAGGGGTTATATTCAAATCTTATCAGTGTTGGCAAGAGTGTTCAGTAGATGACAGGTCATCAGAGTTGTGCATTTGAAGTAAGTCAAAGATCATTTGGGGTCAAAGAAAGGTCAAACAGTGAAATGTGAATGTCTTCAATTCATAGGGGTTATATCCAAATCTTATCAAAGTTGGCCAGAGGGTTCAGTTGATGACAGGTCATCAAACTTGTACTTTTGAAGTAGGTCAAAGGTCATTTGGGGTCAAAGAGAGGTCAAACAGTGAAATCACTCAAAATCCTTTAACTCCTAGGGGTTATATCCAAATCTTATCAAGGTTAATTGGCCAGAGTGTTCAGTACATGACAAGTCATCAAAGTTGTACTTTTGAAGTAGGTCAAAGGTCATTTGGGGTCAAGGAGAGGTCAAATACTGGAATTGTGCAAATGCCTTCAGCTGAAAGGGGTTGTGTGTGAATCTTATCAAAGTTGGCAAGAGTATCCAGTAGATGAATTGATGGGTCATCAGAGTTGTACTTTTGAAGAAGTCCAAAGGTTGGTTGGGGTCAAACAGAGGGCAAACAGTATAAAAAAGCAAAAGCCTTGAAATAGTCATGGTTGTGTCAAAATCTATCAAAGTTGGCCAGGATGTCCAGTGGATGATGCAAAGGTCCACTTTGTGTTGATGTTAAATGGCATTTGGGGTCTCAAAAAGTCAGATGGTGAAATCCATGCCAGTGCTTTTCCATAAGTGTTTATGTTTTGTATGATGTATATTGCCATAGGACTCATTTATTGACGGACCTTTTTTGTCAGCAGCATTACCTATAGTATTGTGCCTACAAGCACTTGAAAAAAAGTCGCAAGCAGGGCAACTAGCTGATATGCCACTGCTGTGACCATTTACATCTATAGCACTGAAGTTGTTAGATCATGACAGTCCATGACTCCTTGATTTGGATCCCAATGAAACTACATAAAAGTAACTGTGTGTGAGGGAAATTGTAGTTGAGCTACAGCATCATTGATGGTCTTGTCTTTGTGTAGCTGTTAAACTTTCAAATCTGGATGGTAAATTGGGCACCTAAAAACTCGCACACCCCCCTAGTAGTGTTTGTAGGGCTCTTAAAACAAATTGAAGAAAAATGCTTAACATAAAAAAGAACAGGAACCATCTTCTAATAATTTGAGTGCAACATTAAGGTCTAAAATCTAAAGGTTTAGCAACTATTCTTCCTATATAACTGCAAGGGTGAAAGCATTGCACCCTCAGAAATGACTCTTCAAACCTTCTCTTTTGTACATGTGATAAATGGTTTTTCTGAGGACAAATATTGTCATTATGGAGGCATGCTATGTAAGGTTACATGGACATGAGACCCCACCCCACAGGACCCATAGCCACAGGCACTGGGGGGGGGGGGGAGGGGGCATGTCAGGACATTGCCACTTCCAAATGTTGACTTTCCCTGTTCCCCAATTAATATTTCATCACATTGCAGCCACAAATAGTACTGTACATGGAAGAGCCAGTCTAAGCACCACCCTGACCCTCAAAATCTGACCACCTGGGAAATTCTGCAGTTAGTTTGTTACAAAGGACTTTGCTGTTGAACCAACTTTAATGAGTGAGCTTCAATAGCACTACTAATATAGTTCAAAATAAAAGAGTTTTTGATGTAACTGATTGTTTATGAGTGATGTACAATTTTACATTTGATACAGAAGAACCAAGGCCTGCGATTCCTGAAGATGTGGAAGTTACTTTAGAAATAGTTGAACTTCCAGAAGAAGAACAACCAGTGGAAGAGAAGCCGTTGGAAGAGTTTCCTGAACGGCAGAGGGGACCTGCTGAAGTACAAGATGAAAAGACTCCTCAGCCAGAAGAGGAACTTGTTGATGAAACTTTCCGTGATACACTTGAATTAACAATTGGTGAGAAACCACGACTACCTCAAGAAATTCAAGTTACATTTGAGATTCCAGAAGAGGAACAACCTGAGGAACAGCCAGTTGAGGAAATCCCATTGGAGGAAGTGCCTGAAGAGGAAAAGCCAGAAATTCCTACAAAAGAAACCACTGAAACTACCATTGAGGAACTCCCAGAACTCCCACAGGAAGTTCAAATCACTTTTGAAGTTCCAGAAGAAGGCCAACCAGAAGATAGTGTGGAGGAGCAAATTCTACCTCAAGAACTTAAACCTGAGTATGAGGAAATTGTATTTCCTCATGAAGAGCCCACTGAGGAGACCCCAGTAGATGAAGAGGAGGAAATGCGGGAACGAACAGAGATACAATTTGAAAAGGAACCTGAACCATTACCAACATTAGAACTTGTAATCTCAGTACCAGAAGAGAAACCAGCACCAAGTGAGGAAGTTCCCCTTCCTGAGGAGGTCCCAGAAGAGGTTCTAGAAGAAGAGGAAGTCGTACCTGAGGAAATTCAACCAGAGTTTGAAGAATTTGTATTTCCAGGGGAAACACCCTCTGAAGAAACTCCAGAAGAGGATATACTGGAGAGGACTACTCTTGAAATTGAAAAGGAACCAGAACCATTGCCCATTTTGGAACTAACAATATCTGTTCCAGAGGAAATGCCTGCACCTATTGAAGAAATTCTTCAACCTGAAGAAATACCTACAGACGAATTACCTGAAAAAGAAAGACCAGCAGAAGAACAACCATTGGAAGAATTACCAAAGAAAGAGAAACCAAGAGAAGAGTTACCAATAGAACCAACTGAGGAAAAAATACCAGTAGAGGAAGAACTTCCCAAAGAACAGCCTTTTGAGGAGACTCCAATTGAAGAAGTGCCAGAGGAGGAAGGTCCTGAACGCTCAACAGTTGAGGTAGTGGTGGAGGACAAAGAACAACCACTGGAGCCCATTGAATTGATTTTGGATGTCAAAGAAGATGAGCCAGTGGAAGTTACTGAGACAGTAACAGAAACTGTGACTGTTGTAGAAAAAGTTGAAACAACTGAAACTCCAGAAGAAGACACCATTTTCATTGAGCTCATCCAGGAGTTAACTGATGTTACAGTAGATATTGGTGATGAGGCAAGATTTGTTTGTCAGGTGATAGGATTTCCAAGACCAACTATCACATGGGTGATTAATGGTCAGCCCCTCAGCGGTGACCGTTTCATCTCTGTGTATGAATTGGATGGTACTGTTACACTGACCATAACAGAAGTTATAGAGGAGGATGAAACGGTTTATGAATTGCTGGCAACGAATGAAGCTGGAACAGTGAGGACCGAAGCAGAGCTGATTATTCCTGGACATGGTAAGTTGTATAAATAAGTATCAAGAAGAATTCATTCATTTTCAGGTTTATAATTACTTATGGTTAGGTTTAGAGGTGACAGTTACTGTGTAGCTTTGGTAAATTTCCATGAAGTAGTTGCCACTAATAGTACTGGTTTGTATTGTCATTCATAGCCTTGCTATGTTACAAATTGATAGAATGACTGTTCCCACAGTTCATTGAGTTTGTGAATTATTAGCTCAATACTTTGAACTATTGTCATGTCAATGTGTCTGTCTGTCCAGGGAGTTGTTATTAGTTGGAAGGAAGTTGAAGGGAAAATTAAATTCATGCTAATACTTAAAAACCCACGAAATCCTGAGGAAATTACTATGATAAGTGTCTTATTTGGCTGATGGAGATTTTTTATTCTTTTATTCATTAGTTACAATGTGATATCAATATGTTAGCAACATCATTCAGGTCCAGTAATCCTGTTACAAGTGGCTTACTTAGAACAATGCTTTGATGAGTAGGTTGACACCACCACCGACTTAGGGGCTGGTGTTAAAAAAACTTGGAATAATGACTGTTCCATTGACGCAAATTAATGAGTTCTGTCCCTTCCTAAGGAATGAAGGTCATGTAAATGAGCTACAGAGGCAGAAGTCTAATTTTTGTCACAACAGTTTGGGACATTTCTGGAAATTTCCTGGAATGACTAGATATAGTATCATACATTTTTACATAAAACCTTACTGGTATACTCTCTTCTGCATCACTGAAATGTAATAATTTTTAATTTCCCAGTGACTGGCAATGCTTTGGCAGTAGTGACAAACCCCCAGTCTTACTGTAGATGTAGCAGACAACAAATCCCTTTTGTATGGACTAATCCAGTGTCAGTCTTATAGAAATGCCAAGAAAGATATAAGAGACAGATTACTGTGTGACCATGGCAGTGAAAACCTTACTTCAAAGTGATGTACCTCCTAGGACACAAAACAACTCCCTAGTCTGTCTGTCCGTCTCTCTGTCTGTTAGTGAGCATTGGCTAAAAGGTTTCTGTCTGTAGGTTCTTTGACAGTTTCCTGTCAAAGTTGGTAGGGTCATAACACATATCAGTGGCTCGATTACTATAGTCACAGGAAGTTTTTCAAAGGTCATTTGGAGTCATGAGAGGTCAAACAGTGAAATCATGCAGTAGCCTTCAACTCATAATGGTAATGTGTGAATCCTATTAGATTTGGCAGGCCTATTCAGTAGATGATGATGGGTCATCAAAGTTGTAGTTTGGAAGTAGGTCAAAGGTCATTTTGGTCCAAAGAGAGCTTAAACACAAAAGTTACTCGGTAGCCTTCAACTCCCAATGGTTTGTGACCAAATCTCATCAAATTTGGCAGGAATGTTCAGTAGATGATGGGTTATTAGAGTTGTGCAATTGGAAGTAGGTTAAAGATCATTTTGGGTCAAACAGAGCTTAAACAGAGAGGTTACTTGGTAGCCTTCAACTCCTAGGCATTTTGTCCTAATCATATCAAATTCACAAGGAATGTTTAGTAGATAATGGGTCATCAAAGTTGTACTTTAGAAATAGGTAAAAGGTCGTTTGGGGTCATTAGAGGCCAA